>JANAVB010006599.1:19237893-19717893 GCA_029216955.1 Iris pallida | reverse complement strand
AAATTATAGCAGGAGATAGGTCTAAAATCATCCAGGGAGGAGGCCCCGACCTTCTTCGGGATGAGAGTAATAAAGGTATGATTAAATTGTTTCAGCAGTTTACCTGTCCTGAAAAAATCTCTGATGGCTTCAACGACGAGAACTTTAATATTCACCCAATGCCGAATGAAGAATCCAGTAGTGAACCCGTCTGGACCCGGCGACTTATTCTTCTTCGATTTAAGAACCACCTCCTCCACCTCAAGAAGAGTGATGGGAGCATGAAGCCCAGTCACCGCCTCCTCCGTCAAGACACGTTTCATAACAACCGGAGGGAAGGGAATAGGGAGACTCTCTCTGTTATAGAGAGCAGTAAAGTATGCAATCACCTCTGCCTGGATCTCGAAGGGATTCATAATAGCCTTACCGCCCTTGTCAATGAGCACCGCGACCTGATTCCTGTTCTGCCTAGCCTTCACCACACCATGGAAGAATTTAGAGCTGCTATCTCCCATCTTCATCCAGTCGCACTTGGCCCTTTGCTGTAGCTTGACCTGTCACCCCCAGTTTTCATGAACATGGATATTTTGGTAATTTTCCACTTTAAAAATTATTTTGGAATTATTTATTTATTATTTGTATTATTTTGGGGTTATTTGAATCGGGTTCGAATTTCAACTCATTCCGACTTGTTTTGACTTGTTTCGGGGACCCGTGGTAGTTTTGACCTTAGCGGGCCCACACACTAGCTATCCATGGCCCACAATATTACCATCAAAAGTTAGAGGAATTAATCATGACTCCATGGATTAGGTTAGACCTAATTAGAACATTAGATTTACATTTTTAACCTCCAAACCCTAAGCAACCTTGTAAGGAGCTAATAAAACAATTAGAGGGGCAAACTTGTAAATAGGAAAAAGGGGGTTTTGGACTATACTTGGCTGGCCACATATGTAGGGGTGGGTAGGAGAGAGAAAACCACTTTCTTTTGTTCTCATCCACTTCTTCTTCTTCTTCTCCAAAGGTTCCTTCCATTTTGAGAGCTCCACCATTGATTTCTTCTCCAAACTAGGTAATCTCTTCTCCAAATTAATTCTCCTTCTCATGTAGATTGGTTAGGAACCCAATAGGAATGTTTTCCATGGTTGTGTCTCCATTAGAGACCATTTTGTGTCCATTTGGATATTTCTAGGGGTGTCCAACATGTAGGTTTGTGTCCCAATAGGAAAAACCCTCATTTGGAATCATGGATATTAATGTATATTGATTTTTGTGTTGTTCTTGTTTATATTCCAGATTTTTGACATGTTTTAGAATGAGTTCTCCAAGTATATTAATGTATCATATTCATTTTTTTCATTTGATTATATATGTGTGGTTATATATATATATATATATATATATATATATATATATATATATATATATATGGCTTATATATATATATATATATATATATATATATATATATATATATATATATATATATATATATATATATATATATATATATATATATTGGTTGATTTATGATGTGGTGTGTTGTTGTTGTGCTTGGGGGAGAGCAGCCATGGTCGGCCATGGGGGTGTGTATGAGTGTTGTGTGGGTATTTGTGTAGTGGTGGTGTTTGTGGTTATGTTTGTGTGTAAGTGGGAGAGTTAGAGGTGAGTTGTGAGAGAGTGATAGAGGGATAGAGAGAGTGGGATTTGAAGAGGCAAGAGGGGGGAGATATGCTGCTGAATTCAGCAGTAGGAGGGGGCATTCAATCCCCTATGGCAGCCCCCATTCACTTCAAAACAGCCCCTACAATTGCCCCATAAAATCAGTCCACATTGGCCTAAAACCAGTCCACTTTTTCACCATGTATGGCTGTCCATTTCTTCACAAACAGTCCTTCATTTCAGCCCATATTTTTTTTTTTTTTTTTTCCTTCATTTCAGCCCATATATACACCTATATGGCTGTCATTTAAACCCTTCCAACAGTCCACATTTAAGCCTCATTTGCAGTCCACAATTTCCCCACATTTCAGTCCTATAATGCCCCACTTTTCCCCGCTAAACACAGCCCAACATGTCCCCTTAAACCCCACAAATTCAGTCCAAATAACAGCCCCAAATACCCATACAAAATCAGCCCACAAGTCTTCCAAAATCTGTCCTTTTTACCCATGTGTGTGTGTGTATTTGTGAGATGTGTGTGTGTGTGTGTGTTTTGAGAGGTATTAGTGAGTAAGACTAGTACCCTATAGTATAGCCTACATCTAAACTAGTAGGAAACATATTAGGAAACCTATAGAGAGGCCTATTAGAGTGTGGTATCATGTGAGAGTGAGTGGTGTTGATGAGTGGGGTGTAGAAGGGTAAATTCATGAGATAGAATAGGTAATAGGGTAAATCACTACCCCGTATCCTAAGATGGTCTAGATGCTTAGGATACCCAAATTTTTTGGTAGGTAAACCTTAGATAGGTTGATATCTAGCTATCCTAAGGAGCCTAGGCTAGTGCCATGGGTATTTGCAAGGTTTCCTTGGGTTGGGCAAGGTATCGGGATTTACCTTGGTAGGGTAAATGCTAGTTTTGCCTAGAAATATGGTATTTGTGTTAGAAGCCTAAGATGGTGTTAGAACTTGATCCCCGTGGTTGGTAATGATCAAATATGGTACTCTAAGACTAGTTTTGACGTCGGTTGACCTTTTTGACCAAAAGTCAACAAAAGTCAACCGAAGGTCAAACTTAGCCTTTAAGCGACCCGATTTGACCGAAACCAACCCAGAGTTGACCAGTTGACTGAAAGTCAATAGTTGGTCAACATTAGACTAGTTTGACCTAGGGTTGACCTATAGTTGACCAGAGTTGACCAGGGTTGACCAGAGTTGACTTTTTGACCAAAAGTCAACTGTAAGTCAACCTTTGATCCCGATTGACCTAGTTTGACTTGGATTGACTCCCAGTGACCTAGTATGACCTAGTATGAACCAGTATGACCTAGTATGACCCAGTTTGACCTAGATTGACCTAGTATTGGCTTAGACTTGCATTCATGGCTTGTATTAGCTTTCTTTTTCAGTATTTAGCCCTGTTTGACTCATAGTATCTTATTTTAGGTCTGTGATCACTCTGAGCGTCTGTTCACCCTATCAGCTCAGGACCGCAGGCGAGTACACTCACTGATAGTTTTCATTGTCTTGATATCTGCTATATCCGATTCAGTTGTAGTGTCTTACTTGATTTCTAGACACGATGGTTCACGGACTAGTCTACGTCGGATCCTGTCATGAGATGTTGTTCCTGGATTACTTGGTATATTAGTACTTGATTTGTTACTTGTACTTGTATAGACATGAACTTGGGAGTGGGCTGATCACCTGCTCTTGAGTCTCGTATCATGATATGTCATATCCGGATCCAGTATACTATTCGGGGATAGGGAGTTATTAGTGGTTGTGTGATCAAAATCCCTACTTGTACCTCACACTTGTACTTGTTACTTGTTCTTAGCTATACCCTCGCTCACGACGGGTAAAGCCTGACCCCACTTGTTCACAACTTGCCATGGTGACCGGCCTTATCTTCACACTTGTTGTTTCACACTTGTTATTTGTTCGTAGCCGGTCAGATGGAAAGCTTGAACATGTTTCCCAAACCGATCACATGACGCACTAATAATTCAAGGCACCTTTTATATTTATTTATCCTAGGAGGCTAAGTTCTGTTCGGGAGAAGAGTTACAACCCCGGTCCTTGTTTGGTTTAAGGGTTGTAACTCGGCTTCCGGATAGTTCCTAAGCAGTCCTACATACCTATTGTTGTTCTATTCAGTACTCACACCTATTATACATTTCCTGTTGGTTTTACCCTGTACTTTACATATCTTTGTCTTGTATTTCATTATACTGTCTCTTATAGCTTTTGTCAATTCATATGGAACTGCTGTTGGTGTTTGTACTTGCTCATTTTCCTGACAGGATACCGTTGACAAATTTTACAGATGATTCAGAGGCTGACTGCCCGACCTACTATGGGGTAGAGTCTGGCGGAGTAGACTTAGACTGTGGCTTGTTGGTAGAGCCACTAGATTTTGCTCACCCTGTGTAGTGTAGTTTAGCTAGATTTGCCTGGCCTGCGAGCCAGCTAGCACTTTCAGATTTGTAGTACCTATTATATATTTTCTGAGACTCTGGATATTTTGTGTATAGCTTTGACTTGTGGATCTTGGACTCATTTCCTGGTTTATCTATCGTATTTTCCTTTCCGTGCTATCTACCCTAGTTTGATATATGTGATTGAGACTGTATTGCTATGTCACATCCATTCGGAGTGTATATACTGTACAGGTACATTTATCTGTTTTAATCGTAGTATTTATAGACCCTGTATACAACGTTCTACCGTCGATACTGCGGCGTAGGCTGGACGTAACCACGTACTCGTGCCCCTTTTCAGGGTGCGGATCGTGACATGTTTTTGTGGTGGCCCATGCAGGTCAGAGTCGCAAATAGTGCGATCTCGTAATGGTGCTCGACTTAGAGTACTAATTACGAGCCTGCGTCTAGGATGTAGGATCTAGGGTATGGTAGGAGTTACTCAATCACATTTTAGGAAATTTTTGATCTTTTGATTTCCATGACAACTCTTCTTGCATTTGAATTCAATTGTCCTCCTTTGATAATATCTTATCTTGTGCCATATTGATCTCTTGGGTTCAATTCATCTTCAGGATGACGGTGACTCGTTCTCAGGCAGCAGGGCCGAGTACAGTTCCAGAGAGGTCAGATCCGGAAGGCCTTCCACCTCCGACTACGGGAGCAGCAGTCGAGAGAGCAGTACCCTCAGTTCCTGCCCTTCAGGCAGCAGTAGCAGCGGCAGTTCCTGACATGCCCCGAGTCGACAAACCGTTCGTCCCCGGTGTTACTTTGCCGATTCGATCGTCCTCGCTAAGGCGTGATGCCGCACGAGCCTGGAGTTGCGCTCGTGCAAGGCAAGATGACAAGTTCTTAAATGGTTATCGTTTTATTTTGATATTAATACGCCAAGTCGAAACTTCATAAATCACATCAGAATATAAGACGCAGTATAGGAAGATAGAAATGCTTTTCATTCATAGCTTGCAACGAAGTGCAAGTCGTAATTTACATTGGATGCCGTTGCGGCTACATTGATTGAAAACAGAAAGAAGATACATTCGACAAGTTGCCTGAACTAACGCTTGCCGTTCCATACATTCGCCCATTTATACAAAGCCGTCAACTTGAATTGGCTTCAAAATACTTCTGCATAGGAAGAGCTTCAAAACGCCTCTCCGTACTTCAGCTCCAGTTTAGTTGGGCGCGCCCGTCGCACCTGGGGAAATTGGGGGAATGGGATTAGCACACTTGCTAAGTGGACGAGACGAACCCACTCGTCTAAACCGACTCTGATTGTTAGGGTTGGCATGCTTTAGAGTTGTCTTTCTATTAGAACTAAATGAATTCAGTTCATATTCGATAGCCATCTTTACGTAATAAAGCATACAGTTCAACATAGCAGTTTGTTATATTTCTTACCACGGCCATGCTCGTCCCTGCATGAAAACAGAGATAATATTTACCCTGCATAAGACAATAGGTAAGCATGCTACTATCTTATATGCGGTCATTGATGTTACACATCACGTGGGACTATCTTAACGGCATTTCGGCCCGCTCAGTCTAGGTTGCAAGCCTGACTGACGGTCCCGCAATACATCAGTGCCGAAGCACGATTATTCATTCCCCCTAGGTCGATTCGATTCCGATGCCCCGGATATCGATTCGAGGAAAAATATCAACTTGTGCACAAGCTGTCCATGACCATGCCAATGCGTGAATAGTTTAACATATGCAACAGTTTTGTATAGCGCGGACAGTATTGAACGGCATTATCATTTTCCCCAACTTATGCAACGCTTCATTTTTCCCCAAGTCGTACTCCCGATTTAGCGTCCCGTAGGCACCAAATTGTCCGAGGCATCATAACCCACGCTCGACGTTTCATAATATTTTGCAGCACTTGAAATAGTCTATCTTTTTCCGTAAACCTTAAACTTTTTGAGTTATGTGATAAACTTGTATTTTTCAGAGTAGATTACTCTAAAATCGATACGTTTTTCCCGAGTTCTTGGACTTAGTGGATTGGCATGCAATTAACTTGGCATCGTTCGATTTGAATGAATTCGAGGCAAGGAATTAGTTTGCGGGACAGAATGGAAAAGAAGGCCGAATCACCCACCGATTACTTGGCTTCGTGCAGGTCGTCGAAGCGCTACGCAACGTCAATCCTTAGTTACGCGAGCTCCTGCAATGCATCAACACTTTGTTAGATTTCCTTCTTTCCCCCTTGCATCAAAATTGTAATTGCATCCTTGAAAACGACGCGAAAGCACTTCAATCAAGCCCAGCGGCAAAGCTCCAAGAAAACCATACAGCGGTCCGGTCCCGTTGAAGGGACTATTATAGAGAGCTCGCGCGCCGAGACGCAGCCCGCTGCATCTAGGACTTGTTCCAACAGAAGTCGTTCCATTAGTTGGATCGATTCTCGTATCTTCCGTCCAAATCGAATTGAATCGATGCCGCAAGGCGTTATCGTTTACCAAGCTTAGCGATCGAGTCAGATGGCCATCTAAGTTCCCGGCCGATCTGACTCGGCGCTAGCATATTATGAAGTTCCGTCGCCTATCGAAAGCGGGGCGCTACATAATATACCACTAAGAAAAAGTTTCGTCCCGAAACTTAAGAACAAGGGTCGGACCTTAATTTAGACGAACAACGCAGGTTACTTCTCTTTCATCTCCGCCTCCATCTCCCACGTCGACTCCTCGACTGTATGGTTTCGCCAAAGCACGCGGACCAAGGATATCTGTAGGTCCTAAAAAATCAAGTTGCATCAATCAACAAAATCAAGAACTCAAGATATGCATCATCTTGTTGAATTGCGCAGACAACAGATTGCGCAGCAATCCGATTGCGCATTCTACTTCGCGCACAAATCCGATTGCGCAAGCTGACCTGGCAGAAGTCATCATTACTAAATCAAATCAAATCTTTTCTGACAACTGACAGCGCGGATAACAAGGAGTCTGTTCGTTTCCTGCGCCGCACAGTGCTCGAGGGCGGCTGACAGCTGGCAGCGCAAACCAATCCTGCGCAGTTTGAGTCTGCGCAAACCATTTATGCGCAATTCAACTCTGCGCACTCCATCAACATAACTGATAAGTTACACGTGGCATTCATGCCATCGATTGCTCATTACGTGGCAACTGTTTATACACGATCATGCGCATTTCTATCAAATGATGCCATGTGTCCATGATAGTTGGCCCACGATCCAGTAACTGTCTGCGCAAACCACTTCTGCGCAAACCAATTCTGCGCAAATCATCCTGCGCAGTCCAAAATAACTGAAAGTTAGTTATTTCCAGAACTCTATAAATAGAGTTTCAAGTCTTCATTCAAGGGACAGAGATCAAGATCAGAGATCAGAGAGAGTTCAGGAGTTCTTGCCCAAGTGCTGCTGCATTCTTCCGAGGCTTTTGCCTTCAACTTCCGAGGTTTTCGCCTTCAGTTTTCTGAGTTGTTTTCAACTTCAGAGGCTTCGTCTTCAAAAGTTCACATTGTCCAAGGGATAAAGCAATCGTCATCTAGTTTGGATTCCTATAGTTGTAATTTTCCCAGAATTCTTGTAATCTTAATTACAGTTTGTATCAATAAAGTTTTATACTTTTGTTTTTGCAAACAAAATGGCGACTCTACTGGGGAAAACTTTCTCCTCCGACGAGGAAGTAATAACTCAATGTGACGTAGCGTCTATCGGGAAGACGCAAAAGACGCTGGTTGTTAAGGTCAACCAGACAGCCTACGAGGCAATGCTCAACTCCAAAACCACTCTCCGTGCTGCAACCACTTCTGCCAAGAGCAAAGTGCGCCCAGTATGGATCTCCAAGACTGCTGCACAATCCGCTAGTCAGAATGTTGCACAATCTGCTGGCCAGACTGCTGCACAAACTACTGTGTCAACTGCTGCACAGTCTGTCTCAGCAATTGTTGCACAATCTGTTGCAGTCAAGGTTGCGCAATCTGTTGCAACAGTTGCACAAGCTACTTCATATGCTGCCTTGTCGAAATATAAGACTCCAATGACTCTGGCGCAATTGGCAGTGGCTTTTCCTGCGCAAACTAGTATTCCAGCAACCAAAGTGCCTCCTAAGCACTCTAAAGCAAGGACTCCTGCTTCTGTGACCAGAACCAATGCACCCCCCACTCATGCGCAAATCACCTCTGCGCAAACCAAGAGAAACAGCCCTTTGGCTAAAATCTCTCCTTCTCATAATCAAGAGAAAATCTCTACTTCTCCTCTTAAACATTCTGCTGTTCTAGCACAATCAACTGGGGGTAGTCCTTTGACTATTCCTCCTCCTTCTCAGATCAAAGGAAAAGGCCCGTTGGTCTTTTCTCAAACTTCCTCGTCTCATGACTTGGAAAACAACAAAAGGAAACGCTCTTTAGCTATCCCTTCTTCACAGAATAAAGGAAAAGGCCCTTTGGTCTTTTCTCAGTCTTCTTCGGTCTTTACTGAAGAAGATCAAATTGAACGTGTTTCAACACCCGTCAGTACAAGAATTCCTATAAACAAGGATTCTTCTTACCTTCATAACAAGGGAACTTGCACTGATCAAAGAGGTATTTTGCCTACTCCAGTAGCAGAATTCCAAGACCTCCCAACTTTCAAAATATCCCGTTCCAAACAAGGAAAACTGTTGGTGTCCCAAACAGAAACCCCTGGAGGTGAATTTGCAGACCTAAGAACATATCTTAACAGACCAACTTCGACAAAACACAAACAACCTATGCCGAAGGTCAAACCTCAAAGACAAATCTCCAGGAACATAAATCCTGATACCTATGCCAATGAGATGAGCACTTCCTTGTACACACAGGGGACAAAACATTTGAAGAATCGGAACCATGTTCCAAATATTGTTAAAGAACACATTCCTCGAACTTTTCCCCGTCTCGGCATGGTTTCTGACCTTCGAGAACATCTCAGACAAAAATGGGATAATGTCTCAACTCCTTCAATTCAACCATCAGATCATCATTGCAATCATAAAGTCATCATCCAATGTTGTTGTCAAACAACAAAGCGATCTGTCTTCGATCGTCTAACTTTTGCTAAAACTGAACCAATGTCAGAAGAAGACGAAGTGTTGTACGCTTCTGTCAATATGGCTTCCCGAGACACCGGGGGTAGAAAATGCTCCAAGCACGGCAAACCTCGCAGACCAAGCCAACGATATTTGGATTTATTCCAAGAATCCTCTGAAGGAGTATATCGACATACTCGTTCCCACAACCGAGACACAATCGGTCAAAGGAATCTTCTTCAAGATCCTTCAGCTTATCTTCCTACTTCTCAGTCAGGAGATGAATCTTTCTCCGACTATGATGTATATAGCGAAAGCTCTGAACAAACAGTTTCGTCCACTGTACCTAGAGAAGTGACGGCATATGTTGTCACTGATGATCCAGATGCTTCAACTTCCGCAAACCAAGAACAGCGAATTGTTGCACTGGAGGACAAACTGAAGACCATGGCTGAAATGGTCACCAGTATGCATTCTATCATTATGGCACAACATGCTACCCCACCAACTGTACCGGCTGCTGTGAACCCTGAAATCATAGCTTCATCGGTGCCTATCAATACTGGACTGGGGGTAGTACCTCCTCAAATGCCTTATGTGCAAGTACAAGTTCAAACTACACCCAGTCAATCAGGTGCTGGGGGTAGTGCCTATAATGCTGTCCCTCCTCCTACTACAGCTCCTTCCTCTTCATCTGAAGATGCCAATGAAGCGGTCAAGCTTTTGCGAACTCAGTTTGAAGCTTTCAAAGAGAAAGACAACCTGCAAAGGTTGGGAATCAAACAGCCATATCCCGTCGAATGGAAAGAAGTTCCATTTCCTCCCAAATACAAGATTCCAACAATTGCCCTCTTCGACGGTAGTACCTCACCAAGTCAATTCATCAATCATTTCGAGGTAATGACTGTTCAACTTCAACCAAATGACGCTCTTCTTACTAGAGTGTTCGTCGGCTGTTTAGCCGGCGTAGCATATAACTGGTATAGAAGTTTGCCCGATGGTTGTGTCACTTCTTTCTCAAGTCTCAAGCAAATCTTTTTGGAACGATTTTATGAGGGATTCAATGACATGACTATGTCTGCCCTCAACAAAATCAAACAGAAACATAATAAGACTGCTGAAAGTTTTATCGAACGGTTTCGTCGAGAAGCCCTGAAAATGCCTCCAGGGACTCCTGCTGCTGTTACTATCGACACTTGTAAGGCAAATCTTTTGCCCATCATTAGTATGTGGACAGGTTCAACTCAGTTTCAAGATTGGCCATCTTTTATTGTTAATGCCAAAGCAGCTGAAGTAAGTGCTGATAAATTCAAACAGCTTGGGGTACAAATGTCTAACCCCGATCGGGATGAACATCAAACGTCAGGCGGTGGTAATCGTCAAAACAACCGCAAGAACAAGGAGACTCTAAACATTAATCTAAAAAGCAAAGAGTCTTTAGCCGTCAATGTAGCTCAGCCTACGTCCACTTCCACTCCTTCTGCACCATAACCGAGGGAACCTCGTCCGAAGGTAGAATATTCCTTTGACGAAAATGACACGGCAAGTATCTTCGATTGCTTACTTAAAAGCAATAAGATCCAGCTCCCAGACCCAAAGAAACCTGATAAAGTCGGTAAGACTGATCATCCTAAGTACTGTGTTTACCACCGATTCATTGGACATCCTACTAGAGCATGTTATGTGCTCAAGGGTAAGATTCAAGAGCTTGTTAATGCTGGAGTTGTTACTCTGCAACAAGATGAAAAGACTGTCACCGCCAATATGGTTTCAGTTCAGTTCGGTAACTTTCCCCCACAGGTGATACAGCATGGTGTTATTCCTATTCCGAGGGCTACTCTCGAAATTGAAAATCTCCCTTCCCCGCCAAACGAAGGTCTTGTTCCTTTGTCTCTTGACAATGGCGAGATTATGTGGATTCACCCCGATCTTACTTCAGAGTTCGAGGATTCCTCTTCTTCTAAGAAGAAAGGTCGCTCCAAAAGCAAGACAAAGATTTGCAACATGGTGTCTTTTGACCCCATAGTTGACGAAGAAATTCTATTGGGCACCCGATCAGGAAAACCCTATTTGAAGGATTATTCTGAAACTCAAGAGAATCCTGCCTCTTCTTCTGAACCTACCTCAGCACAACCTGCTCTTACTGAAGAGAGTCCTGCTGCATCTTCACCAGTTGTGATTCCTATTCTTCCCAAACCAGTGACTGCTGATAAAGGCAAACAACAAGTCCGCTTTGACAAACCTTTGAAGAAATCATCTCCTACAGGACTCGAGAAGCCTTACAACTTCGATATATTGGCTCAACTAGCCAATACCCCAGCGAAACTGTCTATCTTTGAGCTCTTGCGTCTTTCCAAAGAGACGCGAGAAACTCTCAGTGAAGCTCTTATGCAAGCAGAGGCTTGTTTAACCTTTCTCAAAGAGCCCGAAACAGAACCAGTCTCTTGTAATAGTGTTCAGGAATTCATTCCAAACATAACTTTTACACAAGATGACATGCTGATGGAAGACAACAGGCATGATCGTCCTCTTTACTATACAGGATATGTCGATTCAATGAAAGTCGATCGTATTCTGATAGATCCAGGGTCTGCTCTTAGTATCATGCCGAAGACAATGCTCGATGCTTTGAAAATTCCTGTGCATAGTCTCTCCACTACAATCACTACCATCCTTGGATTCAATCAGGGAAAGAGTGAACCTTTGGGCAAGATTCGCCTAAAACTTCAAATTGGTAATCTTCGCACAAAAGTTACATTCTACATTATTGACAATTTTGGTTGTTCTTACAACGCTCTATTGGGGAGACCATTCTTACACGAGCACAATGTTGTTCCATCAACCCTTCATCAATGTTTCAAATATGTTGATGACAAAGGTGTAGTTCGTAAGGAGGTTGCGGATCTTTATCCCTTCAAAGGCGTTGAAGCATACTGCAACGACGCTCGGATGTATAAGGATGAATTCATGAAGATCGTGTTAGCCTTAGACACTGAGGAAGAACAAGAAGCGACGCCCAAAGACACTCTTATCATACCCGTCAAAGGGCGAGTTTCTCATCCTCAATCTTCCAAGCCATTGGCTATTCACTTGCCAGCCCAAAAGAAATCAATTGATACTAATCAAGGTCAAAGGGAGCTCACCTCTTCTGAGCCACTTGTTATCGATTTACGTCGTAACAAGGACAAAAAGCAGCTCACTTCTTCTGAGCCAATTGTTGTTGATCTCACTCGCAACAAAGAAAAAAGGGAGCTCACCTCCTCTGAGCCACTTGTTATTGACCTCCGTCGTAACAAACCTCCCCCACGTTCTTCTTCTCCCCCTCTTGTAATTAATCTGACCAAGCCTGCTAAGGCTAAAGGTCCTGTTGTAAATACTGATGTGCAAATCAATGAAAAAGCACCTACTTTCCAGTATACTGATGTTATTTATCATACTAAATACTATTTAGATATGTTAGATAGCTTCCAATCAATTACAATGGGAGTTGTGCAATCTCTTCATACAGAGGTCTTACTTGAACACTCAGATGATTCATACTTTGTTGTCCCTTCTCGAAAGAGAGGCGAAAGTCCAATAATTTTTATTAAAGGACCAGAACAATAATTCAGTTATACGGATGATAGTAAACTTAACGACACAGGGCGTATCCAACTCCATCGTTATAGTCAACAATCAAAAGACATCATTCGAAAAATGGGTTATGATTTCAAAAGTGGCTTCAATTACGGTAAGGGTAGACGAACTCCTATTCGTACAACTGTTCCGAAAGGAAAGTCAGACATGTACTATAGCAGGACTAAGAGAGGTCTCGGATATGCTTCTCCTCCATTGTTATCCCCAGCAGTCTCCGACTCCGATAGTGAAGAACGCTCTAACTCATCTGATTCCAGATCTTGGGATTCTGATACTAGCATTGGTGAAGTCCATAGGTTGGTCGTATCATCTAACATGGTTTCCGTTGAACTTCCAGAAGGCTACGACGAGGATGTTGAGGAAAATCCAGAAACAGATCCTTGGGCTCAACATATGGATAATCAATGGGTACTCCGCTTTGAACAACGTGAACCACCTACTGAAGATCAATTAGTTCAAGTTGACGTAGGAGAAAGCAGCTCGCCTCGCCCAATATTCATCAGCAAAAATCTTCCAGAAGCAGACAAAGAAGAATTGATTCTTCTTATTAAAGAATATATCGATGTCTTTGCCTGGAGTTATGAAGACATGCCGGGTTTAGATCCTAAGATTGCTACACATAAACTGAACATTTTGCCCAATGCAAAACCTGTTAAGCAGCAACAGCGACGCTTCAAACCAGAAATGATGGACGCGATCGATGATGAAGTCAAAAAGCTCATTGCTTGTGGCTTCATTCGAGAAGAACAACATCCTGACTGGGTAGCCAATGTCGTCCCAGTTCTGAAGAAAATGGGCAAAGTTCGAGTCTGCATTGACTTTCGGGATCTTAATGAAGCATGTCCAAAAGATGAATTTCCTCTCCCTATCACGGACGTCATGATTGACAATACTTGTGGGTTCGAAAGAATATCTTTTATGGATGGATTCTCTGGATACAATCAAATCAAGATGCATCCTGAAGATGAAAAGCATACTTCTTTTCGCACTCCTCGTGGTGTCTATTGTTACACAGTGATGCCATTTGGTCTCAAAAATGCTGGTGCAACTTACCAATGTGCTATGAGTACTATTTTCAAAGATCATCTTCGCAAAACTGTTGAATGCTATGTTGACGATATCGCCGTCAAAAGTCGTCTAAAAGAAGATCATATCCAAGATCTGAGAACTATCTTCAATCTCATGCGTCAACATCAACTCAAGATGAATCCCACCAAGTCATTCTTGGGTGTCTCTAGTGGCAAGTTTCTCGGCTTCGTCATTACCTCTAAGGGTATACACGTAGATCCCGAGAATATCAAAGCCATTCAAGAGATGCGTCCTCCACGCAACCTAAAAGAGCTACGAGGATTCCAAGGTCGACTTGCGTACATCAGGAGATTCATTTCGAACTTGTCTGGACGCTGTAGACCATTCACTCAATTTATGAAGAAGGGTGTATCTTTCGTTTGGACTGAAGAGTGTCAACGAGCATTCGATGATATCAAACGGTATCTTATGAACCCACCAGTTTTGGTGCCACCTATCTCTGGTATTCCATTCTTAATGTACGTCCGTGCCATGGACCATTCATTGGGTGCTTTACTTGCCCAAAAGAATAAAGAAGGCCACGAACAGGCTATATATTATCTTAGTCGTACTATGATTGGTGCTGAACACCGTTATAGTCCGGTCGAGAAAGAATGCTTGGCTCTCATGTTCGCTGTGCAAAAGATGAGGCATTATATCATTGGTCAAACTATTCATGTCATATCCCGAGTTAATCCTCTTCGGGTATTAATGAAGAAACCCAGCACACTTAATTCTCGGTTGGCTACATGGGCAATCCTGTTAGCTCAATATGACATGGTGTATGTTCCACAAAAATCTGTCAAAGGTCAAGCACTGGCGGATTTCCTAGCAGCTCATCCTGTACCTGAGACATCTAAGCTCTATGACGAAATTCCAGACGAGACATTGGAAGTCAATATAATCTCTGAAGAATTTCCAACCTGGCGTCTATTCTTCGATGGTGCATCAAGGATCGGACCAAATGGTGCTATTGTGGCAGGTGTTGGAGTGGTCCTCGTTTCTCCAGATGGATCAACTATCCAAAGAGCCTACTCTCTAGATGAACCTTGTTCTAATAATGTAGCAGAGTATAATGCTCTACTTATTGGCCTTCAGTTAGCTAAGCAATTGAACGTCGAATATATTGAAGTCTACGGTGATTCTAAACTGGTTGTTAATCAGGTTAGAGGAATCTATGAAGTTCGTCATCAAGATTTAGTGCCTTATCATGAAGCAGCAATCAATTTAGCTATATCATTCAAAGATTTCTTCATTGACTTTGTGCGGCGAGCTTGCAATACTGAAGCAGATGCTTTGGCCAATCTTGCAGCTGTCTTAGCTATCCCTATCAAAAGACAGCAGGTGGTAGTTATCTCCAACCGAGAACTGTTTTGTATCGAAAACAATCGTAATCTTGAATTCAGTAATTTTGCTGAAGTCAATATTATCGATGATGATTGGAGAACTCCTTTCGTCGACTTTGTGGTTCATGATATACTTCCTGAAGATCCTAAAGAGGCTACAAGCATTCGTCGACGATCTCTCCGATTCTATTACAATCAAACTACCAAGACCCTCTATCGACGAACTTATGACGGTCTTCTCCTACGCTGTCTTGCAGGTGATGAAGCTAAGCAAGTACTGCGTGAAGCTCATGACGGTGTATGTGGAGCACATCAGCCTGGCCCTAAACTACAAGATCGTATTAGACGTATGGGTTACTATTGGCCCTCTATGGTCTCAGATGCCATTGAGTATGCAAGGAAATATCGTGCTTGTCAAATCCATGCAGATTTCATTCATCAACCATCAGAATTCCTGCACCCGACGGCTGCTTCCTGGCCTTTTGAAGCTTGGGGTATGGACATCATAGGGCCTATTAATCCTCTTTCTTCTAGAGGACATCGGTTCATATTGGCGATAACTGATTACTTCTCCAAGTGGGCTGAAGCTATACCACTGACTGAGGTTAAGACTAGCAGCGTTATCAACTTCGTTAAACACCACGTCATCTATAGATTTGGTGTACCCCGAAGAATCATCCATGACAATGGACCTCAGTTCATCAGTCAGAAGTTCACTAAATTCTGTGATGATCACCGGATTAATAATGTCGCTTCGACAGCATACAATCCTGCCGCTAATGGTTTAGCTGAAGCTTTTAATAAAACCATCATTAAGCTTCTCAAGAAGTTTGTATCCACTAACAAACGGAATTGGAGCGAGAAACTTGGCGAATGTCTTTGGGCCTATCGAACTACAGTTCGCAATCCTACAGATTTTTCACCTTTCTCCTTGGTGTATGGTTGTGAAGCTGTTCTTCCTTTGGAGCTACAAATTCCTTCTTTAAGGATTGCCATTGCTAACGAACTTACTACAGAGAACAATGACCTTCTTCGACTTCAAGAGTTAGAAGCGCTGGATGAGAAGCGATTAATGGCTCAACAGCATATTGAGCTATATCAAGCCCGCATCTCAAAGACTTTCAATCGCAAAGTTAAAGTCAGAGCATTTCAACAAGGAGAACTTGTTCTAGCGGTCAGACGTCCTATGACTATGACTCATATGAGTAAAGGGAAATTCGATGCAAAATGGGAAGGTCCCTATGTTGTCAGCAAAGTCTTTTCAAATGGAGCTTATCAACTTTCAGAACTTGATGGTCGAACTGCTATGATGCCTATCAATGGCAAATTTCTTAAGAAGTATTATGTATAAATGTAAATGCTTGTAAAATTATCAGACAGAATCAAGTTCATAAATAAAATGCAAATTTTATTTCATCATATGATAGTACATAATATTAAAGGTCACTATCATCTTTCTCTACATTGGGACGCGGACCATTGCCGTCCTTCTCAAAAATACGGTCAGCAAAAGAATCGAGAACCTCCTTGCTGGATCCCACAAGAAACTTGCAGGCGGCCATCCTCATGGCTTCTTCTTCTTTAGTCTTTCCTGGTTCGAGCAGGAAGTCCAGGATGTCTCGGGGTGGCTGGGATGCAGACGAACCTTCGCCTGCTTTTGCCTCCTTCGGCTGGATTGAATCAGCAGGGCATTCTTCAGTGCCCTTTTCAACCTTCGGGGCGATCTCGGCCTTCTTAGATGCTTCTCCAGACGACATTTTTATGTTGAAGAGCAGAAGTGTTCATTTCTGTCAGATTTCTGCTATATTTATAGGCAGAAATTCCTCAAATAACGAAGAGACGGTTCATCCGTTCATTAATGCTCGACGGTTCATCCGTTCATTTATCACATTCATCAGACGGTTCATCCGTTCATTAATGCCCGACGGTTCATCCGTTCATTTATCACATTCATTTTGACGGTTCATCCGTTCCTTTATCACATTCATTTCGACGGTTCATCCGTTCATTTATCACATTCATTTCGACGGTTCATCCATTCATTACCACTTGACGGTTCACCCGTTCATTGTCATCTATCATTTGACGGTCTTCCCGTTCATTCATCTCACAGACATTGACGATTCATCATCATTCATTATCTACATCAGCAACTTGTCGTTTTCGATTAAGTTGTCAAATCGAAATAATAGTATTCAATATATTCTGCCACGTCCATATTACCTCTGAGCAGATATAATGAATATAATTATTTTCTACAAAATCATCAGAAAATATATCATGTCTTGCACCTCTGAATATGTTTTCTATCTCTATTATTTATATAAATTGAGCAATAAATAATGGAGCCACAATAAAATATCTTTTATATCAAAATACGGGACATTACAAAAATGTAGCTATAGCAATAAAACACAAATACAAAATCAAGAAGGAGGGACAATCAGATTGTCAATTTGCTGCTTCAATGTCCGCAGCTCTTCTTCGTGTGTTGACTCTACTATCCTTCTTGCTTCCTCCATCCCATTTTCTTCATCAAAGATAGGCATATCCACTTGTTTTTCATAAATAAATTCCTTTATTTATTGTGTTTCTGGGAAAATTACAACTGTGGGAATCCGATCTAGAAGACGATCGCTTTATCCCTTTGACTATGCGAAGAAGAAAAGCTCTCAAAAATTTGACAGTAAGATAGCAATGTATCTGTACAATGAATGATAAAAAGAACTCTATTTATAGAGTCAAAAATAATAACTGAAAAGATAACTGTCTTCACAGCCTTTGCCTAGTTAAAATCACGCAGGATTTAACATACGCAAGGCTGTGAGCAATTACTGGACGTGGCCTGTAACTGTTGGACACATGGCAATAGTGCATGAGTCGTGTGCAAGTTACAGGACACGCAGGCGAGAGATCAGTGGCATGGCTGCCACGTACTCCAAGTTGATAAAATTCACGCAGATTTGTTGAAGACGAAATCCACGCAAATTCAATGTAGAAAGCTTCAAAATCCACGCAAACTTGGGACAGGAGCTTCAGGATCCACGCAGACTTGGTACAAAGAGCTTCAAAATCCACGCAGACTTGAGGAAGAAAACTTCAGAATCCACGCAAACTTGAGACGAAGAGCTCAAAATACACGCAGACTCGAGGAAGAAAACTTCAGAATCCACGCAAACATGAGATGAAGATCTCAAAATACACGCAGACTCGAGGAAAAAAACTTCAGAATCCACGCAAACATGAGATGAAGATCTCACAAATACACGCAGACTTGAGATAGGACTGCCAGTTGTCTTGATTTAGAGTGCCTCGACTGACACAAAATCTCTGACGATGATTGCTTTTGTCAGTCGTATTAAATGACAATAAGGCCTTTTGGTACGCCACTTTGACAAAGGCTGAGTCTTGCTGAAGAAGATTTCAAAAATCACGCAACAGGCGGCTGTGATCTCTCAAATTCTGTGCATGCGTGGCATACGAAGAGACGTTCTTCGACTGTCGTACCGTCAGTCATGATGAGCTATCTTTAGCGTGACTTGTAAATATTTGGCTTGATCAACTGAGCGTGACTTTTGATTCTGTCCTGATCAACTCAGCGTGACAGTCATTTTTGAGGCCTACAAAACCCCCTTCAAAGTTTTCGAAAAAAATGATAAATTATTTCGAAATACTTTGAAAAATAGAGATGATAAAATGAATTCAGTCACGCTGAGATGACTTTAATTTTTCGAAAGTCGAAATGTTTTCAAAATTCTTTGAAAACATTCAAATGAATCTTTTAAATGTCATGATGACTCTTCGTTCTCCGAAACTGATTGCATGGAATATGAACCGCCAGCAAGCTCTGTATATATAAACAAGGAGAGATTCTCAGTTTTGACATTCATTTCTCGCAAATATGACCCCCAAGGAAGCAGCCGAAGAGGAAGCACATAAGTTAGGCTTTTGCTCTCATGGTGACCCCACTTTTGGGGGCAAAGAACCCGAATCAGTCGTCATCGAGCTCACGGACGACCCCACACAGTTAGCCAAGAATCTCTTGAGCTACTTTGGATTAGATGGCTCGTCTTCTTCTGATGGGCAGAGCCTCATGGAGAAGCGTGAAATGCTCGAGACTCTGTTGCATCGCCTGGGAGCTAAAAGCGTAGAGGAGTTAGGCATCAAACTTAGCCGCTCTGGAAAATAGAGCGTGACTTTTTATGCTCTTGTTGCACTCCTTTTTGTAAGGCCATCAGTGCCTATTTTAAGAAATAAAGTACAACTTTTTGTGTTTGATCTGCGTGCACTTAATGAAGAATGTCAACTTTGACTGTTTCCAATATTGCATTGTCTTTCAGCACACGTGGCATTCCTTCCATGATTCACGAACGCAATTCACGCAGATTATTTTCCAAAAATAGATCTGCACTTGACTCTTTAAATAGATGAACGAACTCCATGCAAACTCATCCTCTCATTCTTCTTCCACTCTCTTTTGAGAATGAGTTTTCTGTGAGAAGACAAATAAAGAAGCCATGCTGTCTGATGTCAGATCTCTGTGCACGCTACTGGGTCTGTCAATCCTTAGCAGTAAATTCAGCGGTAAGTTTAATATACACGCATCAAATTTCCTGTCGCCAAAGACAAATTCATCTTCCTGAATGAACAGAATGCGTTTATCTTTGCTTGGCCAATTTTTGGCTGATTTTTTCTTGCTGTTTCTTGCAGAATTTTGGCTGAAAGCCTTCTTCAGAACTGGCATTGGTAATGTGGATGCTGTGGAGAATATTCATCTGACACCCACATCAGGGAGCTCATACGCTTTTGATGCGTAAATCAGACAACTCAGAACTCTTCGTGGGATAGAAGGGTCTTCCTCAGATGGTAGGAAGAGCCTGGATACACGGAGAGTTGGACGGTGGAGTGGACTCTAACCCGAGAGATTGGGTAGTAGAGTTCCTTTCACGGCAGAACTAGGAATTGTATCCCAAGGTTTGGATACATTCCTGTCTTCCTTGAGAGGTTACCCCCATCCACCAGTTGTATTAGCAGCAACACATTTTCGTGTTACCCTACTCTGTGGTTCTCCTCTCGTCTGAGAGATAAGACCAGAGTTTGATTCCTGCTGGACACCCAGGAATTGCCACAAACAACGAGATTGCCAGAGAAGATCCAAGAAGAAATAGATCTCAGTTGTACATAGAATGAAAATCCAAGATTTGCAATAGATTTCCATTATGATTTGTAGGAAAGTCTAAGAAAATGTAATAGACTTTTTGTGATGAAATGAGAATGAAAATGACAATTCTTCTATGCTCAATGATTTGTATTTGTGGATGAATTGTGGACATGATAGATAATAAAATCATCTTTTCTGTTTTAGAGTATATGATATTATCAGAGGTATTATGGACATGATAATATATAGGAACTCGAAAGAAAAATAGATTGATTTCTATGCAGAGGTCAAAACATGACAAATGAGTAAGTAGATTCGGAATTGATTCAGAGGTTATGAAAACATGATAAATAACGAATCCCCACTTAATAAATTGATAGAAGATTTATGAACGGATGAACCGTTAGGAAATGATGAACAGATGAACTGTCGAATGAAAATAAATGAACGGATGAACCGTCAAGTATTAATGAACATGTGAAACGTCGGATGAATGTGAGAAAATGAATGGATGAACTGAATATCGGGAAAGAATACGTCCCTTCGACCTTTGTAACCATATGCCTATAAAATAGAGCATATATTTGAGTAGAAGGATCGCATTTTATCCACAATGTCTTCTGAAGAGAATATAAAGAAGGCTGAAGTCGTCCCCGAAGCCACTGAAGGTGTTAAAGAACGTCCACCTCCACAGAAGAAGAAAATAGGCGAAAGCTCGTCTACTCCCAAGCCGCCGAAGGACATTCTGGATTTCTTGCTTGAACCAGGAAAAACCGAAGAAGAAGAAGCCATGAGGATGGCCGCCTGCAAGTTTCTCGTGGGTTCCAGCAAAGAGGTGCTCGGCTCTTTTGCTGATTATGTTTGTGCAAAAGACGGCAGCGGTCCGCGTCCAAAAGTCGAGAAGGATGATAATGATCTTCCTTAGTATCATGTACCATCATCCATGATTTAAAAATAAAATAAAAATTCTATTTCTAAATATGAACTTGTGTGATGATTACACATAATACTTTTTAAGGAATTTGCCATTGATAGGCATCAAAATTTTTCGACCATCCAATTCTGAGTGTCACTTCCCGTTCCCAGAATACGTATTCTAAATACATGTACTGCTGGAATTTATTCATTTAATAGTTACCATGTATTATTCTGTATTTAAATTTCTGTAAATTTATGTTAGTTAATTAATCTGCTCTTTAAATTTTTATGTTAATTTATTTCCTGCAATTTTATTTCTGCACTTTATTTCCTGCTTTTATTTCTGTATTTATTTTCTCCTTTTACCTCTTTGCTTTGCTTGCGGGTTGGCCTTGGATGAACCCATTGGACCCGGTCCAATACTCCCACCTACCACCACCCCTTCATTTAAAGCCCAAAACCATTTCTCTCTCTTCATTACTTCTTTCCATTTCACTTCTTCTTCCTCATAACTCTCCCACCAACCTAGAAGAGATAGGCAAGTGCCAACTTGCTTCTTGATGGATCCCCATTTTTATTGTTCCATCATCTTCCTCATTTGATTCTAAGTCTCTTTAGTACTTAGCATTTTCAATTTCCATGGCTTATTTGTTGTAGATCTAAGTTTGATACATTTTCGGATTTCTTAGGTTTTGATCTAGTAAACTTTGTTATCTTCAAGTTTCGATGGTTTCATGTTGTAGAGAATTTCGTTCTACCCAATTTTGACCTATGGAAGTCCACATTTGGACTTGGGATGAAGGATTTATGAAGCTTGGAAGCAATGGCTTCCATGGTTCCCATGGTTCTGTTCTCAGAAAATTTGGAGAAGAAGAACAGTCCCAGCCTCATCAAATCTTCATTCCTCAAGCGCATGGAAATCTTTATTCCCAGCCGCATCAAATCTTCATTCCTCAAGCGCATGAGATTTACTTCCCACAGCAATCTCCATTCCTCAAGCGCATGGAAATCTTTATTCCCAGCCGCATCAAATCTTCATTCCTCAAGCGCATGAGATTTACTTCCCACAGCAATCTCCATTCCTCAAGCGCATGGAAATCTTTATTCCCAGCCGCATCAAATCTTCATTCCTCAAGCACATGAGATTTATTTCCCACAACAATCTTCATTCCTCAAGCGCATGGAATCTTTATTCCCACAGCGCATCAAATCATCACTTCCCACAACCAAGGCGCATGAGTTTATTTATTTCCCAATCACTTCTCACAGCCAAGGCGCATGATCTATTTATTTCCCAATCACTTCTCACAGCCAAGGCGCATGGTTTATTTATTTCCCAATCACTTCTCACAACCAAGGCGCATGATTTATTTATTTCCCAATCACTTCTCACAGCCAAGGCGCATGAATTTATTTATTTCCCAATCACTTCTCACAGCCAAGGCGCATGAATTTATTTATTTCCCAATCACTTCCCACAGCCAAGGCGCACGAGTTTATTTATTTCTCAATCCTTTCCCTCAGGCGCATGAGTTTATTTATTTCTCAATCCTTTCCCTCAGGCGCATGAGTTTATTTATTCCCCACAGATTCCCTCAGGCGCATGAGTTTATTTATTCCCCACAGATTCCCTCAGGCGCATGAGTTTATTTATTCCCCACAGATTCCCTCAGGCGCACGAGTTTATTTATTTCTCACAGCTTCCCTGAGTTTATTTATTTCTCACAGCCACCTTCCTCAGGCGCATGAATTTATTTACTTCCCAATT
Source organism: Iris pallida (assembly GCA_029216955.1). Taxonomy (NCBI): domain Eukaryota; kingdom Viridiplantae; phylum Streptophyta; class Magnoliopsida; order Asparagales; family Iridaceae; genus Iris; species Iris pallida. The sequence goes on along the minus strand of JANAVB010006599.1, from coordinate 19,694,854 downwards.
ATTTCCCACAGTGCGTGAGATTGTTTATTTCTCAATCCTTTCCCACGGCGCATGAGATTCATTTATTTCCCAATCATTCCTCAGGCACATGAGATCATTTATTTTCCAATCATTATTTATCTCCCAATTTTATTTTCTGAATTTGGCATTAGTTAACATTGATTGTTATCTTGATTAATTATCGATCATGCGTTCCTAGATGGAACTAAGAGGCTGGCTAGTCGTCTTATTGAATTGAATGGAACAAGACACGTTCATATTAACTATGAACTATTGAAATCGATTAGCCAAACCCAAATATTGACATATAGATACATGCAGGCTACAATTTATTTATTTATTGTTACGAAAGCAGCATGTGTACTTTATGGTCAAGGCATGATTATTCCGTGGTTAGTTTTGATTGTTGCATTACGCTATGTAAGACCTACAACCTAACCGTACTGGTATCGTTGTAGAAATGCATATCGTACCCCGTACGAGAGTACTCATTCCGAATGACCATGATCCACGGCATGGGATTTCACTCAACGTAGAGACTATTAAGTTAAATAAAATAATAATTGCATGGAGAGAATGGATTCCCGAGTTCTTACATGGCAGCCCCCTTGGGACGAGTAGTACCCGACGGGCCGGCTAGTTCCCACAGATACTGTAAATCTGCCACACGGGCAGGGAACAGTATCTGCTTTTATTATTATGGTATATTGTATATTGACGGGCGTCCTGCTAGGACTCGTCTAATTCATGCATGGCGCACATGATTGACTGGATAGACTAGCCTTGCTCGCACATAGTAAGAACTGAGGAATCTTTATTGCATAATTCCAGGATAACTTGGGACTCACAGTAGCAAGCCGTAGTAGTTACATGGCCGGTTAAACTGATTTGTTTGTGTACTGTACCTACTCTGTTAACTAACTAAGATGATCAGAGTGTCGAGACATGACGGGCCAACTTCTGTCCTTGTTTGGTTGGGAGGTTGGTTCGAAGTGTCGTGACATTATGTGAATCCTAGTAGCAAGCAGAGATCTATATATCCTATTCTCTTATTACTGGTTTTAACTCCTCATATCGTGCTTCCTTGCGGTACTTGCTATTAGAGGTCTAACCTCTCTGGTTTTGCATGGCCAGATTTAGAGCCGGTTCCCGAGGACTCAGCTTACTTCTACCTCCAAGATGGTCAACACTAGAGGGATGATCGCAGGAGGACTCGAGTGGGTTTCTTACTTCCCCGCTCGTTTTGTTATTAACCTTATACTTTGCCGTTTGGCACCGACATGTTAGTCGGATCGTCTTGTACTTACTTTTACATAATTGTAACTAAAGTCAGACTGCAGCTGATAACAATTGTGTATATTTTTGCTATATCAGATCTGGCTATGTTTTGTAAAGCCAGATATCAAGAACATTTTGACAGAGCGTTTGGGACGCCTTACTGCTTTATCTTACATGTTCTCTATTACTGTTTCTTGTTCGAATGATTGAGACAATAGATGTGAAGTGACCATAGTGAGACCTTTATGTAGTATGCACCCCCCTCGTCTGGTTAGACAACATTGATCGTATTATACGGTATTCATCTACCCGTAATACGTAGCTGGCTGAGTCATTCCCCCGCTCTCCAGTATTCTGGTTCTGGGACGTGACAAGGTTTTAGTGGTGGCCCATGCAGGTCTGATTTCAGACTTGTGGGGTATTTTAATTTATAGGATGTCTCAATCACACATGTTTCCCCTTGATCTCCTGATTCGTATTCTCGATTCTAGCTTGACATTCCGGTATCCTTTGACTTCATTTACCTTCCCTGTCCGACCGTTTGATTATTCTCTTGTCCCTTTTCTTAGGGGCACCTCGTCCGCATCTGTCAGGATTGGGCAACAACAACAAGGACAACATGGGCAACCTGACCAGGTTGGTCAGCAACAAGAGCCAGTACAACCTCAAGAGGCTATTCAAGAAGAGGTGATAGTGGAACCAGCAGTTGGACCGCAGTATCCGGAGGTTCCAACACCACCAATAGTTCCACCTACCCCAGTGGAAGTGGACACACCAGCCCTTCTGGAGATCATGAGAGGGATGATGGCTACTCAGCAACATCAGATGTTGGCCCAGCAGCGCATGCACACTCAGTTGCAAGAGCAGAATGTGCTACTCAACCAAGGGTTGCAGACGGCTTTGGAAAGAGGAGTGAGAACAGATTCCGGAGCATCAGCCAGGTTTTGCAAGTACAACCCCTGCCGTTTCGAGGGCACGGAAGATGCCATTTCAGCAGATGCATGGCTTAAGGATATGGAGGCTATTCTGACAGCAGCTAAGGTGCCAGCAGAAGAACGTGTGGATCTAGTGAAGCTGTTACTTCAAGATCTCGCACGTGATTGGTGGGAATCAGAGGAGGTAGGCATCAGACGTCCTGTGGCTTGGGACGATTTTACAGCAAGATTCAAGACGAAATACTATGGAGTTGTGGCGCAATTTGAGCTGCAACAGAAGTTTATCAACCTCAGACAGGCTGGCAAGACTGTAGATGCTTATGTAGCAGAGTTCTGCAGATTGAGTAGGTTCGCCCCAGAGATGGTAGCAACAGAGAGCCAGAGGGCTATGAGGTTTCAGCAAGGGTTTCATCTTGAACTTTTGCAATTGATAGAGGGGCACAATTACCAAACTTTTGATGAAGTATTGACAGCAACTCGAAGGCATGAGATCACCATTCAGAGGCTTGCGGCAAGGACTGGGGGTCAGAAGAGATCCCACAGTCAGATTGAAGGAGGAGGGGGAGCAGCTCCCCGAACAACAACACCATCCACTGGCATTCGTATCCACGATGTGGCGATACGAGGACCAGTACCACCCAGGCAGCAGCAACAGCATCAGAAGAAGAACCAGCAACCCCCAGCAGGCTGCACTTATTGCGGGAAGATAGGGCACACTAGAGATGTGTGTCGGACATTGAACGGGCTGTGTCTGATATGTGGAAATCCAGATCATCGGATTACCACATGTCCCATAAATTCGAGGTCAGGAGGACCAGTACAACAGTTTCCTGCTCTGTCAGCACCAGGGACAGGACAGTATCGAGGACCAGCGGTAGCAGTAAGGCCGTTGGCACAGCGTCCGTTGATGACGCAGGCTCAGATGTTTCGGCAGCAGGGACCGCCGATGCAGCAACACCAACACAGACCACCCCAGCATCACCAAGGCAGGGGCCAGCGGCAGCACCAGGCTAGGCCGCAGCATGGGAACCAGCAAGGAGGCCGAGGGCAGGCATTCACTCTGTCCTTGGAAGAGGCATTGGCATCAGGAGATGTTGTGGCAGGTAACATTCTCGTCGCCTCATATCCCGCAGTAGCATTGTTTGATTCGGGAGCATCACACTCATTTATATCTGCACAATTTGCAACACGGCTAGGAATGGAGTTTGAGGCATTGCCAGGGAGGTTGAATATACTCACTGGTAATGGGCTCGTAGGAGTTAGTAGAGTTATTCTAGCGTGTAGCGTTGTAGTTTGCGGGCATTCCTTACCCGCCCGGTTGATAGAATTTCTTGTTGGAAATTTCGACGTTATCTTAGGCATGGACTGGCTGAAAGACAGTCATGCGATAATAGATTGTCGTAGAGGGAGTGTATCTTTTGATATTCCAGGCATGAAGCGGTTCACCTTAGTCAGATCAGTAGCAACTCAACAAGAGCAGGGAGTAGTGACGGCAATGGAAGAAGTTCAAGTTCCGAAGGTAGTTGAAGAATTTCTGGACGTATTTCCCGAAGAACTTCCAGGTCTACCACCGGTTAGAGATATTGAGTTCAGTATAGAATTGGCACCTGGAACTAAACCGATATCAGATCGGGTTTACAGAATGGCAGATTCAGAGCAGGCCAAGGTATATCAGCACATAGAGGAACTGAAGGAGAAGAAGTTCATCCAAGCTAGCATATCACCATGGGCAGCACCAGTGGTACTTGTGGGGAAGAAGGATGGGTCATCCAGATTGTGTATCGATTACAGGAAGCTTAACGCGGCAACAGTAAAGAACAAGTACCCACTACCCAGGATCGACGACTTATTTGATCAGTTGAGCAGGGCCAGAGTTTTCTCCAAGATAGATCTTCGTTCAGGATACCATCAAGTGAGGGTTCGGAAGGAAGACATTCCCAAGACAGCATTCAGGTCGAAGTATGGGCATTATGAATTCTTAGTAATGCCGTTTGGTTTGACCAATGCTCCAGCTATATTTATGGATTTGATGAATCGCATCTTTATGTCGTACCTGGATCAATTTGTCGTTGTGTTTCTCGACGACATTCTTGTATATTCAACTAGTGAAGAGGAACATGAAGACCACCTCCGGAAGGTGTTACAGGTTCTGAGAGAGAACCAGTTGTATGCCAAGCTCAGCAAGTGTGAGTTTTGGTCGGATCATATTTCATTTTTTGGGTCATATCATATCAGGAGCTGGAGTAGCAGTGGATCCCAAGAAGGTAGAAGCAGTGGAAAGTTGGCCAGTACCCAAGACCGTAGCAGATGTGCGGAGTTTCTTGGAATTGGCAGGATATTACAGAAGATTTGTATCAGACTTTGCGAGACTTTCAGCACCCATGACACGATTGACACGGAAAGATGTACCATTCGTCTGGTCGGCAGAATGCCAGGCATCATTTGAGAATTTGAAGCAGAAGTTGATATCAGCACCTATTCTTACATTACCAGTTGGACCCGGAGGTTTTACTGTTTATTGTGATGCGTCAGGTAAAGGACTTGGATGTGTCCTCATGCAACATGGGAAGGTGATAGCGTATGCATCTAGGCAGCTTCGGGACCACGAGAAGAATTATCCAACTCATGATTTGGAGTTGGCGACAGTAGTATTCGCTTTGAAGCTATGGAGGCATTACTTATATGGTGACCGAGTGGAGATATACACGGACCACAAAAGTCTGAAGTACATCTTTACTCAGAAGGAACTGAACATGAGGCAGAGAAGATGGTTGGAGTTGATCAAGGATTACGACGTGGAGCTTCAGTATCATCCAGGCAAGGCTAATGTGGTAGCAGACGCTCTTAGCAGGAGAGACGGCGCATTTATGTTGACAACACAGAAGCACATTTTAGAAGACCTTCAGGAGATGGGCATCGAGGTTATACTTCCTAGTGATGTAGGAGTTCTGGCGAGTCTACAAGTTCAATCCAACTTGGTAGATAGGATCAAGGCAGCCCAGGCACAAGACCCAAGGATTCAGAAGCTTAGGGAAGAATGTGAGTCAGGACTCAGGAAGGAGATGAAGATTCATGAAGATGGTACACTTAGGTTTGGATCACGTCTATGTGTGCCTAGTGGAGATATCAGACAGGAGGTTATGACTGAAGCTCACAGTTCCCAGTATTCTGTACACCCTGGAGGGACCAAGATGTACCAAGATATCAAGCAGCACTTCTGGTGGAACGGGATGAAGAGGGAGATAGCTAGATTCGTTTCCCGTTGCTTGGTATGTCAGCAAGTGAAGGCAGAGCAGCAGAGGCCAGCTGGATTATTGCAACCGCTTCCTATCCCGGAATGGAAGTGGGAGCATATCACAATGGACTTTATGACCGGTTTACCGAGATCCCCAAGTGGTAAGGATGCTATTTGGGTAATCGTAGATCGGCTTACGAAGGTGGCACATTTTCTTCCTTTTAGAGTAGGTCAATCTACGGAGAAGTTGGCAGAATTATATATGCAGCAGATAGTCAGACAGCATGGGGTCCCAGTCAGTATTGTGTCAGACAGAGATACCCGTTTTACATCACATTTTTGGAAGAGCTTACATCATAGCTTGGGTACCAAGTTGAGATTTAGTACGGCTTACCATCCACAAACGGATGGGCAATCAGAAAGAACAATTCAGACTTTGGAAGACATGTTGCGAGCTTGCACTCTGGATTTTGGAGGATCTTGGGACAGCCACCTGCACTTAGTCGAGTTCTCGTACAATAACAGTTATCAAGCAAGTATCCAGATGGCGCCATTTGAAGCACTATATGGTAAGAAGTGTAGGTCGCCACTAGCGTGGGACGATATTGGAGAGAGAAAGATGCTAGGCCCAGAATTGATTGTTCAGACGGTTGAAGTGATTAAAGGAATTAGAGAGCGACTTCGAGTTGCGCAGGATCGGCATCGTCATTGGGCAGACCAGCATCGTAGGCCGTTAGAGTTTTCTGTTGGGGACCACGTATTCTTGCGGATCTCACCTACCCGTAGGGTCATTAGATTTGGCATTCGCGGGAAGTTGAGTCCTCGATACGTGGGCCCGTTTGTTATTCTTGATCGGGTAGGCGATGTTGCTTATCGTTTATCCCTTCCACCTTCGTTACGAGAGGTGCATGATGTGTTTCATGTATCTCAATTGCGAAGGTATGTATTAGATCCAAGCCATGTCCTTGATCATTCTGAGCTGGTTGTTGGTACCAACCTGTCTTACGAGGAACAGCCTGTGTCTATTTTGGACCGAAGAGAGAAGGTACTCAAGAACCGAACAATTAACCTTGTCCGGGTTGCTTGGGGTCATCACTCTTTGAGGGAGTCAACGTGGGAACGTGAGGATGATATCCGATCACGGTATCCGCACCTGTTTGACTCACAAGGTATATCTCTTTCTGTATACCTTGATTGTCTTAACCCCTCATGCTTGTCACGTTGTAAGTAGAATTGCTTGGTGTCGTAGAATGTTCAGCATGGATATGTTTCTACTGTTGATATTGTAGAATGATTGCTTACTCTAATTGTTCGTACTTAGATTAGTTTAGCTTCGATGTTTCTATCATGTTTGGATCTGAAATTCCGAGGACGGAATTTTTCTAAGGAGGGTAGAGATGTCACTTCCCGTTCCCAGAATACGTATTCTAAATACATGTACTGCTGGAATTTATTCATTTAATAGTTACCATGTATTATTCTGTATTTAAATTTCTGTAAATTTATGTTAGTTAATTAATCTGCTCTTTAAATTTTTATGTTAATTTATTTCCTGTAATTTTATTTCTGCACTTTATTTCCTGCTTTTATTTCTGTATTTATTTTCTGCTTTTACCTCTTTGCTTTGCTTGCGGGTTGGCCTTGGATGAACCCATTGGACCCGGCCCAATACTCCCACCTACCACCACCCCTTCATTTAAAGCCCAAAACCATTTCTCTCTCTTCATTACTTCTTTCCATTTCACTTCTTCTTCCTCATAACTCTCCTACCAACCTAGAAGAGATAGGCAAGTGCCAACTTGCTTCTTGATGGATCCCCATTTTTATTATTCCATCATCTTCCTCATTTGATTCTAAGTCTCTTTAGTACTTAGCATTTTCAATTTCCATGGCTTATTTGTTGTAGATCTAAGTTTGATACATTTTCGGATTTCTTAGGTTTTGATCTAGTAAACTTTGTTATCTTCAAGTTTCGATGGTTTCATGTTGTAGAGAATTTCGTTCTACCCAATTTTGACCTATGGAAGTCCATATTTGGACTTGGGATGAAGGATTTATGAAGCTTGGAAGCAATGGCTTCCATGGTTCCCATGGTTCTGTTCTCAGAAAATTTGGAGAAGAAGAACAGTCCCAGCCGCATCAAATCTTCATTCCTCAAGCGCATGGAAATCTTTATTCCCAGCCGCATCAAATCTTCATTCCTCAAGCGCATGAGATTTACTTCCCACAGCAATCTCCATTCCTCAAGCGCATGGAAATCTTTATTCCCAGCCGCATCAAATCTTCATTCCTCAAGCGCATGAGATTTACTTCCCACAGCAATCTCCATTCCTCAAGCGCATGGAAATCTTTATTCCCAGCCGCATCAAATCTTCATTCCTCAAGCGCATGAGATTTATTTCCCACAGCAATCTTCATTCCTCAAGCGCATGGAATCTTTATTCCCACAGCGCATCAAATCATCACTTCCCACAACCAAGGCGCATGAGTTTATTTATTTTCCAATCACTTCTCACAGCCAAGGCGCATGATCTATTTATTTCCCAATCACTTCTCACAGCCAAGGCGCATGGTTTATTTATTTCCCAATCACTTCTCACAACCAAGGCGCATGATTTATTTATTTCCCAATCACTTCTCACAGCCAAGGCGCATGAATTTATTTATTTCCCAATCACTTCTCACAGCCAAGGCGCATGAATTTATTTATTTCCCAATCACTTCCCACAGCCAAGGCGCATGAGTTTATTTATTTCTCAATCCTTTCCCTCAGGCGCATGAGTTTATTTATTTCTCAATCCTTTCCCTCAGGCGCATGAGTTTATTTATTCCCCACAGATTCCCTCAGGCGCATGAGTTTATTTATTCCCCACAGATTCCCTCAGGCGCATGAGTTTATTTATTCCCCACAGATTCCCTCAGGCGCACGAGTTTATTTATTTCCCACAGCTTCCCTGAGTTTATTTATTTCTCACAGCCACCTTCCTCAGGCGCATGAATTTATTTACTTCCCAATTATTTCCCACAGTGCGTGAGATTGTTTATTTCTCAATCCTTTCCCACGGCGCATGAGATTCATTTATTTCCCAATCATTCCTCAGGCACATGAGATCATTTATTTTCCAATCATTATTTATCTCCCAATTTTATTTTCCGAATTTGGCATTAGTTAACATTGATTGTTATCTTGATTAATTATCGATCATGCGTTCCTAGATGGAACTAAGAGGCTGGCTAGTCGTCTTATTGAATTGAATGGAACAAGACACGTTCATATTAACTATGAACTATTGAAATCGATTAGCCAAACCCAAATATTGACATATAGATACATGCAGGCTACAATTTATTTATTTATTGTTACGAAAGCAGCATGTGTACTTTATGGTCAAGGCATGATTATTCCGTGGTTAGTTTTGATTGTTGCATTACGCTATGTATGACCTACAATCTAACCGCACTGGTATCGTTGTAGAAATGCATATCGTACCCCGTACGAGAGTACTCATTCCGAATGACCATGATCCACGGCATGGGATTTCACTCAACGTAGAGACTATTAAGTTAAATAAAATAATGATTGCATGGAGAGAATGGATTCCCGAGTTCTTACATGGCAGCCCCCTTGGGACGAGTAGTACCCGACGGGCCGGCTAGTTCCCACAGATACTGTAAATCTGCCACACGGGCAGGGAACAGTATCTGCTTTTATTATTATGGTATATTGTATATTGACGGGCGTCCTGCTAGGACTCGTCTAATTCATGCATGGCGCACATGATTGACTGGATAGACTAGCCTTGCTCGCACATAGTAAGAACTGAGGAATCTTTATTGCATAATTCCAGGATAACTTGGGACTCACAGTAGCAAGCCGTAGTAGTTATATGGCCGGTTAAACTGATTTGTTTGTGTACTGTACCTACTCTGTTAACTAACTAAGATGATCAGAGTGTCGAGACATGACGGGCCAACTTCTGTCCTTGTTTGGTTGGGAGGTTGGTTCGAAGTGTCGTGACATTATGTGAATCCTAGTAGCAAGCAGAGATCTATATATCCTATTCTCTTATTACTGGTTTTAACTCCTCATATCGTGCTTCCTTGCGGTACTTGCTATTAGAGGTCTAACCTCTCTGGTTTTGCATGGCCAGATTTAGAGCCGGTTCCCGAGGACTCAGCTTACTTCTACCTCCAAGATGGTCAACACTAGAGGGATGATCGCAGGAGGACTCGAGTGGGTTTCTTACTTCCCCGCTCGTTTTGTTATTTACCTTATACTTTGCCGTTTGGCACCGACATGTTAGTCGGATCGTCTTGTACTTACTTTTACATAATTGTAACTAAAGTCAGACTGCAGCTGATAACAATTGTGTATATTTTTGCTACATCAGATCTGGCTATGTTTTGTAAAGCCAGATATCAAGAACATTTTGACAGAGCGTTTGGGACGCCTTACTGCTTTATCTTACATGTTCTCTATTACTGTTTCTTGTTCGAATGATTGAGACAATAGATGTGAAGTGACCATAGTGAGACCTTTATGTAGTATGCACCCCCCTCGTCTGGTTAGACAGCATTGATCGTATTATACGATATTCATCTACCCGTAATACGTAGCTGGCTGAGTCATTCCCCCGCTCTCCAGTATTCTGGTTCTGGGGCGTGACACTGAGAGTTGATAAGCTCCATTTGAGAAAACTCTGCTCACGACATAGGGACCTTCCCACTTTGCATCAAATTTGCCCTTGCTCATATGAGTCATAGTCATAGGGCGTCTGACTGTCAAAACAAGTTCTCCTTTTTGATATGCTCGAACTCTAACTTTCTTATTAAAAGCTCTTGAAATCCTAGCTTGATAGAATTCAATATTTTGTTGAGCAAATAACCGCTTTTCATCCAAAGCTTCTAATTCTTGAAGTCGAAGACGATCATTATTTTCAGTGGTAAGTTCATTAGTGATTGCTATCCTTAAAGAAGGAATTTGAATCTCTAATGGGAGAACAGCCTCAGATCCGTACACCAGAGAGAAAGGTGTACACTTAGTAGCATTACGGACTGTAGTGCGATAAGCCCACAAACATTCACCAAGTTTTTCGCTCCAATTCCGTTTGTTAGTGGAGACAAATTTCTTTAAGAGTTTGATGATGGTCTTGTTGAAAGCTTCTGCTAACCCGTTAGCTGCTGGATTATATGCAGTCGAGGCCACATTATTGATCCGATGATCGTCACAAAATTGAGTAAATTTCTGACTGATGAACTGTGGTCCATTATCATGAATAATGCGACGAGGAACACCAAATCTGTAGATGACGTGGTGTTTGATAAAACTGATGACATTGGACGTCTTAACTTCAGACAAAGGAATAGCTTCAGCCCATTTAGAGAAATAATCGGTTATTGCTAGAATAAACCGATGACCTTTTGACGATGGCGGATTGATCGGACCGACAATGTCCATGCCCCAAGCTTCAAAGGGCCATGATGCTATAGTCGGATGTAGAAATTCAGAAGGTTGATGAATAAAATCTGCATGGATCTGACAAGCTTTACACTTCTTTGCATATTCGATGGCGTCAGATACCATAGTGGGCCAATAATAACCCATACGTCGAATACGGTCTTGAAGTTTTGGTCCTGGCTGATGTGCTCCATAAATTCCATCATGTGCTTCGCGAATAATTTGTTGAGCCTCGTCACCAGCAACACACCGAAGGAGTAAACCATCATAACCTCGACGATATAAAGTTTTTGTAGTATGATTATAATAGAATCTGAGTGATCGTCGCCTGATAGATGCTGCCTCATTTGGATCATCTGGAAGAATATCGTACAATACGAAATCTAAGAAAGGAAGTCTCCAATCTTTATCCGTATTTTGATCCTCAGCTGAATTACTGAAGATGAATTCTATACTGGAATCGGAGGAGGAAAATGATTTACAGCTAAATCCAAATCCTCTTGTTGTGTTGACATCATGAGATATTGATTCCTCAGTGTCAACTGGAAGTCCCAGAGTTAGATTGTTTTCGAGATGGAATAATTCCCGATTGCAAACAACAATCACTTGTTGACGTCTAATCGGAATAGCTAAGACTGCCGCAAGATTAGCGAGAGCATCAGCTTCTGTGTTACATGCTCGCCTAACATGTTCAATGAAGAATTCTTCAAATGAAGAAGCCATAGATATAGCCGATCTATGATAAGGAACCAGATCTTGATGACGAACTTCATAAGTGCCCCTTATCTGATTGATAATGAGTTTAGAGTCTCCATATGCTTCCAAATGTTGAATATTCAGATGTTTTGCGAGTTGAAGACCAATAAGCAATGCATTGTACTCAGCTACATTGTTTGAACATGGTTGATCGAGAGAGTAAGCTCTTTAAATAGTCAGGCCTTCTGGTGATACAAGAACAATACCAACTCCAGCAACAATATCACCATTAGGACCTATTCTTGAAGCTCCATCAAAGAATAGACGCCAAGTAGAATTTTCTTTATCAGTTTGATTTGAATCTATGACTTCATCTGGGATTTCATCATAGAGTTTTGAATTTTCTGGGATAGAATGAGCAGCCAGAAAATCCGCTAAAGCTTGCCCTTTGACTGATTTCTGAGGGATGTAATGCATGTCATACTGAGCCAATAAAATTCCCCAGTTAGCCAACCTAGAATTCAGAACACTGGGTTTCTTCATCATGATCCGTATAGGATTGATTCTGGAGATAACATGGATGGTCTGACCCATGATATAATGTCGTGTCTTTTGGACAGCGAACATCAAGGCTAGACATTCTTTTTCGACCGGTGAATATCGAGGTTCAGCTCCGGTCATAGTCCGACTGAGATAGTAAATGGCTTGTTCATGACCATTTTTATTCTTTTGAGCAAGCAATGCACCCAATGAATGACTCATTGCTCGAGTATATAGGAGGAAGGGAATTCCTGAGACAGGGGGTACCAATACTGGAGGGCTCATCAGATATTGTTTTATTCCATACAAAAGAAACACCTTTCTTCATGAGCTTATTGAATGGTCTGCAGCGTCCTGATAAATTAGAGATGAATCTCCTGATATAAGCGATTCTTCCTTGAAATCCTCGTAGCTCTTTTAAGGTGCGTGGAGGATGCATCTCTTGAATGGCTTTGATCTTCTCGGGATCCACGTGTATACCTTTAGCGGTAATGACGAAGCCGAGAAATTTGCCACTAGAGACGCCTAAGAAGGACTTAGTAGGGTTCATCTTTAATTGATGCTTACGCATTAGATCAAAAATAATCTTCAAATCTTGGATATGATCCTCCTTTTGTCGACTCTTGACTGCAATATCATCAACGTAGCATTCAACTGTTTTCCGTAAATGTTCACGGAATATAATGCTCATAGCTCGTTGATAAGTTGCTCCTGCATTCTTGAGACCGAATGGCATAACTGTATAACAATATGTACCAATCGGTGTTCTGAAAGAAGTGTGCTTCTCATCATCTGGAAACATTTTAATCTGATTGTACCCAGAATACCCGTCCATGAAAGACATCCGTTCAAATCCACAAGTATTATCGATCATGACATCAGTGATTGGTAGAGGGAATTCATCTTTAGGACATGCCGCATTTAGATCGCGGAAGTCTATGCATACTCTGATCTTGCCAGTCTTTTTAAGAACATGAACTATATTAGCTACCCAATCAGGATGTTGTTCCTCTCTAATAAACCCAGAGGCCAAGAGTTTATTGACTTCAGCTTCAATCGCATCCATAATGTCTGGACGAAATCGTCGCTGTTGTTGTTTGACCTGTTTAGCATTTGGCATGATATTGAGCTTGTGAGTTGCAATTTGTGGATCAAGCCCTGGCATATCTTCATAGCTCCAAGCGAAGACATCGATGTATTCACGAATGAGCTTGATCATGTCTTGCTTATCTGTTTCTGAAAGGCTTTCACTGATGAATATTGGCTTGGGGGATCCCTCTTCACCAATATCTATTTGAACAAGTTTATCTTCAGTCGGAGTTTCTCTTTGCTCGAAACGGAACTCCCATTGATTATCTAACCTTTGGGCCCATTGTTCTGATTCAGGTGAGATCTCAAATTCGTCTTCGTCTTCATCATCTTCTTCAGAACCGTCAATGGAGACCATATTGGAAGACAGAATGTTGCAGTAGAAATCACCGATACTCGTATCGGAATCCTAAGAGGTAGTGCTGGAAGAGTCAGATCTCTTATCCTCATCAGATTCGGGATCTTCATGAACAATGTTGATAAAAGGAGTAGGAGCAATATAACCCAATCCGCATTTTGTCCTTCCATATTTCAGAGGAGGAATCCGAACAGGCATTTTTCTACCTCTTCCATTGCTGAGGCCAGTTCTGAAGTCATAGGCCATATTTTTAATGATGTCTTTAGATTGCTGACTATAACGACGTAATTGTAATCTTCCAGTATCATCATTTTTGTCATCATCTTCTAAATCAGAAGGATTCTGGGGTCCTTTGTAAAAAAATATTGGGATGTCTCCCGGCTTTCTACTAGGAACCAGAAAGTAAGAAGATTGTACTGGTTCTAGGGATACATCTGTACGAAAAGTCTGTACAACTCCCATGGTTATGGTGCTCAAGTCATCCAACAAATGTAAATAACTATGAACATAATTGCACATATCAACATACTGCAAAGATGGAGTGTTTTCATTGACTTTAAAAGCAGCAATATTTACATTGGGAGAAGGTTGAGCCTTAGAAATTTTAGCCAAATCAATGACTAAAGGGGGAGAAGAAGTTTTGTTTCGATTAAGATCGATAACAAATGGCTCAGAAGAGGTGAGCTCCCTTGAAGCTTGAGATGGAAGAGTAGTCCGCCCTTCAACTGGGATTAGCAGAGTATCCTGTTTCATATGTGAAGATACAGGAACTGTAGTACGCCCACTGACAGGAATGATCAGTGTGTCTCGAGCAGATGATTGAAGTGATGAAGAGATACGTCCGCTCACTGAAATAATGAAGGGGCCTTCTCCGGAAGTTTTAGGAGACAATTGCTGAGAAGTTCGACCTTTAACAGGGATTGTTAAGATCTCACTTTGTGAATCGTCCTGTTCCATGGCTTGTATCAGCTTTGTGTACTCTTCTTTATACATCCGGGCATCATTGAAATAAGCTTCAACTCCGTGGAAAGGATTTATATCAGCAACCTCTTTTTGTACATTTCCATTGCTGCAATGTATTTAAAACATTGATAGAGAGTAGAGGGCACCACATTATTTTCATGAAGGAAAGGCCTTCCCAGAAGAAGATTATAGGATCCCACGATTTCGATCACGTAGAAAGTGACTTTGGATCTGAAATTGCCTATCTGAAGTTTCAGATGAATCTTTCCCAAAGGCTCGCTTCGGCTTTGATTAAATCCCAAGATAGTAGTAACCGTCTTGGAAAGTTTGTGAAGAGGGATTTTGAGTTCATCCAATAGATTTTTCGGCATTATGCTTATAGCAGACCCTGGATCAATAAGGATACGATCTATCTTCATTGTATCGATATAACCGGTGTAATAGAGAGGCCGATCATGTAGATTACTCTCCAGAAGCATGTCGTCTTGTGTGAAGGTGATATTTGGGATAATCTCCAATACACTGTTGCAATGTAAGCAAGTAGCAGGTTCTTCATCTGGCTTCTTTAATTGTGCAAGGCAAGATTCAGCCTGTAAGAGTGCTTCACTTAACGTCTCCCGAGTCTCTTTGGAAAGACGTAAAAGTTCAAAGAGGGACATTCTAGCTGGAGTATTAGCGAGTTGAGCTAGAATGTCAAAGCTATAAGGCTTCTGAAGCCCGAGAGGAGACTTCTTGATTGGTTTATCAAACCGAGCTTGTTGCTTGCCTTTCTCAAGAGCCGTGGACTTGGAAGGAGTAGGTACCCCCGGTGTGATTGAAGGAACAGGTGCCGTGGATGATTCTTTTTCAACAGGAACATCAACAGCGTCTTTATCAGTAGGAGAGACACCAGGGATATCCTCAGGATTCTTGGAATAATCCTTCAGATAAGGTTTTCCTGTCCGAGTAGCACCAGCAAGTGCTTCTTCCTTATCTTTTGGCTCTGTGTCAGAGGTGGATCCAAGAGAAGTCATATGACATGACTTAATCTTTCCAACCTTTTTAGTCTTTCGAGAAATAATCTTTTGAGGAGGAGGAGATTCAAAATCTGCCACTAGATCGGGATGAATCCACATTATTTCTCCTGTTTCAATAGTGATTGGCACTAATCCTTCAGATTGTGAAAGAGGAATATTCACTATTTCAAGAGTTGTTTTGGGAATAGAAACAATCCCATTTTCAAGAAGTTGAGGAGGGAAATCTCCAAATTGCATAGAGACGACATTAGAAGTGACAGTCTTTTCTTTTGGAGTAAGAGAGATAGCTCCAGATCTGATCATTTCTTGGATCTTTCCTTTCAGTACATAACATGTACGAAGTGTGTGACCCAACATTCTGTGGTATGGACAGTATTTGGGATGATCTGTTTTACCAGCTTCATCAGGTTTCTTGATTTCAGGTAACTGTATCTTATTACCTTTCAGCAGACACTCAAAGATACCTTGGACATCATCGTCATCAAAAGAGTATTCTTCTCTAGGACGGGGTGCTCTTGGCTGTTGAGTTGTAGAGGCAGGAGAAGCTTGAACAGTCGATGCTTCTTTGCTATGAAGGTTAACTTCAAGAGTTTCCTTCCCTTTGCGGGTATTGGATTTATTATTGGCATTCTGACTTGTCTTTTTAGGGGACATTTGCACTCCTAAACCTTTGAAGGTTTCAGCACTAGTTTCTGCGGCCTTGGCGCTAACTATAAAGGAAGGCCAATCTTGAAATTGAGTGGATCCTGTCCACATGCTGATGATTGGTAGCAAATTTGATTTACATGTGTCGTTAGTGACAGTATCAGGAGTTCCAAGAGGCATCTTCAGAGCTTCTCTTCGAAACCGTTCAATGAAATCCTTTGTAGTTTCATTGTTCTTCTGCTTGATTCTGATAAGAGCAGACATAGTCATGTCATTGAGCCCTTCATAGAATCGTTCAAGAAACATTTGTTTGAAACCAGCAAATGAGGTAATGCACCCATCAGGGAGACTTCTATACCAGTCATAAGCTATTCCCTTAAGACATCCAACAAACACCCGAGTAAGGAGGGCGTCACTTGGTTGTAACTGATCAGTCATCACTTCAAAATGATTGATAAATTGACTTGGAGAAGTGGTTCCATCATAGAATGAGATAGTAGGAGGCTTGTACTTAGGAGGATAAGATACTTGCTTCCATTCTATCAGATAAGGTTGTTTAATACCTAACCTTTGTAAACCATCTTTCTGTTTGAATGCCTCAAATTGAGTTCTGAGGTTCTTCAATTCTTCAGTAACAACTCCGGAAGATTGTGGAGTTGTAATCTGCCGAGTATAATTGGGAGGAGGGACTGCAGCATATGTACTACCCCCAGCTCCAGACTGACTAGGAACATTAGATTGTACCCCCGGCATAGTAGAAGGCTCCAGGGTCGGATCAACAGGAGTATCTAGCACCACTGGTGGTACTGTCTGTTGGACTTGCTGAGTTTGGTGCTGAGTTTGCATAAGAGTGTGCATAGCATTCAATGTATCTGCCATAGCTCGCAACTGTTGTTCCAAAGAAGAAATCCTCTGTTCATGAGCTTCGGTGCCAATTGAAGGTTCATGACTGCCATCTACCATGTAAGTGGTAATCATTCGAGGAATAGACGATGAAACTGTTTGTTCTGAATCATCGCTGTGAGAATCAAAATCTTTCCCAGGAGTGTTTATAGGAGTCAATGCTGGAAAGTTGGACTCCCCGAGGAAATCCTCTGTGATCTCTGGATTATCACTTGGATGAGAGGAAGAAGAGACCCTGGCTAAAGCTCCAGTCCTGGATCGGGTGCCGAGGTAAACACCAACTTCGGAATCTGATATAGCACCAGACCGCATGCTATCTCCAATATTTCTGGAGGTCATGTTAACAGAAGCAAACAAAGGCTCATCTTCATCAGGTACAGGTTCATACTGAATCCGATTGAAGACAGATTGTCGTTTATTTTGACATCCACATTGCATTGTGACTTTTGGCTGGAAGTCACATTCATGATCAACATGACTCTGAGCCATTGATTGACATTTGTACTGAATTATGACTCTTGGGTAAAATTCACATTCAGTATAATCCATAGAATTGTTCCTTCTCTTCTGCTGAAGGTGCTCTCGTAGATCTTTTTGGTTCTTGGGCCTTGATGGCTCTTGATTATATAAAGAGTGATTAATATGAGCCACATAGTTCCTAGCGTACTCTGCATCTGGGTCTCTTATTTTTGTATCCAATTGGTGTGGTTTCTTAACACCAGAAATGTTTCCCAAACGGGTTTGATTCAGTTTAGCTCTTAGATCAATTGGAGGTAATACATTAGTTTTAGAAACTTGGAGTTTTCCTTCCAATGATCTAGATATCTGCAGAGAAGGAAGAATGGAACCTCCCCCTTGACTAGGAGTTGGTAATAGACCCTCTTTCCTGGACAAATTTTGTGCCAAATTTGAAGAAATCATAGGAGAAAACACTAAGGAGTGTTTCTTCTTAGACTTTTTCAAGTTTTGAGACATAAAATGTCCAGAAGGAAGAGTAGTCAAAAGACCATCTTCTTTTCTTTGACTAACAAAATTGTCAGTCAAAGCTGTTCCTGAAGTAAAAACTTCAGGAGCAGAAGAAATAACTAAAGAGTTATTCTTTTTCGAAGGGACATTGTGAGCCATTTGTGGAGTAATTCTAACAAGACCACCCCCAGTTTTAGCAGAACTTGGTAAAGAAGAAGAAGTAGCTAAAGAACTACTCTTCTTATATGAAATGCACGCTGAAACAGGTTTGGCTAAAGAGCCAGTACTGTCAGCGTGACTTTTGGTTTTGGAAGTACACGCAGAAACAGATTTGGTTAAAGAACCAGTACTGTCTGCGTGAGTTTTGGATGTGAGATTGCACGCTGGAACAGATTTGGCTAAAGAGCCAGTACTGTCAGCGTGACTTTTGAATGTGAGATTGCACGCTGGAACAGATTTGGCTAAAGAGCCAGTACTGTCAGCGTGACTTTTGAATGTGAGATTGCACGCTGGAACAGATTTGGCTAAAGAGCCAGTACTGTCAGCGTGACTTTTGAATGTGAGATTGCACGCTGGAACAGATTTGGCTAAAGAGCCAGTACTGTCAGCGTGACTTTTGGCTACTGTCTTCTTCGAGCACACAAGAGTGTGCGTGCTTGCAGTAAAGTCTTTGCCAGTGTTAGAAGTAGACACTGTGGCAGAGACTTCGCTGTTGACTGCCAACAGATTCTTAGGGACATAGACAGAGCATCCCTTCGACTTGGCAGTGATGATGGAGGCTGGAGTGGGTTTGCCACTCTTAGCCCGCCGCATTTCTTCATAGGCGAGTTGATCGAACTTGATCGTCATCACCTTCTTCGTCGAGCCGACTGACGAAGCATCGCATTGAGTTGTTGCCATCTCAGAAGAGGAGATGGTTTTCCCCAGCAGAGTCGCCAATTTGTTTTCCATAAATAAATTCCTTTATTTATTGTGTTTCTGAGAAAATTACAACTGTGGGAATCCGATCTAGAAGACGATCGCTTTATCCCTTTGACTATGCGAAGAAGAAAAGCTCTCAAAAATTTGACAGTAAGATAGCAATGTATCTGTACAATGAATGAGAAAAAGAACTCTATTTATAGAGTCAAAAATAATAACTGAAAAGATAACTGTCTTCACAGCCTTTGCCTAGTTAAAATCACGCAGGATTTAACATACGCAAGGCTGTGAGCAATTACTGGACGTGGCCTGTAACTGTTGGACACATGGCAATAGTGCATGAGTCGTGTGCAAGTTACAGGACACACAGGCGAGAGATCAGTGGCATGGCTGCCACGTACTCCAAGTTGATGAAATTCACGCAGATTTGTTGAAGACGAAATCCACGCAAATTCAATGTAGAAAGCTTCAAAATCCACGCAAACTTGGGACAGAAGCTTCAGGATCCACGCAGACTTGGTACAAAGAGCTTCAAAATCCACGCAGACTTGAGGAAGAAAACTTCAGAATCCACGCAAACTTGAGACGAAGAGCTCAAAATACACGCAGACTCGAGGAAGAAAACTTCAGAATCCACGCAAACATGAGATGAAGATCTCAAAATACACGCAGACTCGAGGAAGAAAACTTCAGAATCCACGCAAACATGAGATGAAGATCTCACAAATACACGCAGACTTGAGATAGGACTGCCAGTTGTCTTGATTTAGAGTGCCTCGACTGACACAAAATCTCTGACGATGATTGCTTTTATCAGTCGTATTAAATGACAATAAGGCCTTTTGGTACGCCACTTTGACAAAGGCTGAGTCTTGCTGAAGAAGATTTCAAAAATCACGCAACAGGCGGCTGTGATCTCTCAAATTCTGTGCATGCGTGGCATACGAAGAGACGTTCTTCGACTGTCGTGCCGTCAGTCATGATGAGCTATCTTTAGCGTGACTTGTAAATATTTGGCTTGATCAACTGAGCGTGACTTTTGATTCTGTCCTGATCAACTCAGCGTGACAGTCATTTTTGAGGCCTACACCACTGTTCGGCGGGTAATTTCAGCACTATGAGTCTCGTCATACTCATTTTTCTCCTGAATTAGGGCATTGAGTTGTTCAATCATAAGTCGTTGATTGGCAGTTTCTTCTTCAAATTCCTTCTGAAGGCGAATAATTTCCGCTTTCAATCCAGTAAGCCTCTGTCCTTTGTTCTCAGCTGCCAAAGTAACTGATTCTATCTTTGAGTTGAATTCAGCTGACTTTGCAGAATGAGCTTCTAAAAGGTTCTGAAGGTTTATCCTTTCCATATCAGCTTCTTGGGCTAATCGCTCATATTCAGCTTGCACCAGAGAGTCTATATTCTTCTTCTTGAGCTCTTTATATTTCCTTATGGATACTTCCAACTCATCTAATATATGTTTAAGAAGAATGGCTTGGGCTTCGTCTCCTTGGCCTCTTATGGCTTTTATTAAGAAAGAAGTGGGCTTCCTAACCATAATGAAGTCAGCTCCTTCTTTCTCTATCATTTTACGGACAAGAGATCCCAGAGACTCAAAGAAACATCTGGTAAATGATTGTACAACTTGCTGATTGATGGCTATGGTTCCAGGAGTCGAAGCTACCCCTGTTGAGGATGGGGTAGTCGGTTGCTCAATCCTTTGCTGCTGAATGATGGGCTCTTTAAACAAGGGAGCCAAAGTAGAGCTGGTTGCTCCTCCTGCTTGTTCTTCTGCAAAAAGTAAAATTATTATTTTACTAATTTGCCAATAAACAAAAAGATCAAATAAAAACAGTCTTACCTTGATTTGATCTAACAACAACTGCATCTCCTGCTGGAATAGACTCCCGTTGAACGGAAGTAGCTTCAATTGCGACAGCTTGGCTGCTACCCGCTTCAGAACCGCAAGATAAGTGATGGCTACTACTAACAACCACCGTCGGAATAGGCACCATGATCAGGTCCATCGGAGGTATTGGTAGAGTATCAAGATTTGCAAGAACTACAAATTAAGATATTAGATATCAATCTATCTTAAAGAAAGAAGATTGCTAAATCTCGTTTTATACCTTGGGGTTCGGTGGCGGGATTCTCTTTCGGAACGTCTTCACCGGCCGCTTCTTCAGGAGATATTTCTATCTCGACGTCTTCATCAGGGTTAACAACCTTTTCTGCAGGCGCCTCCACTTCAATATCCTTTTTAGGATTTGAAGCATCATCGGCGGTATCAAGAGATATGTGTTCTTCGTTGTTCCCTTCAGGATCCTGTATATACTCATCAACATTTCCAGATGACGAGCTTTCTTCATCCTCATCTTCTTCTTCCTCTGGTGCTGCATTCCCACTGTCAGTTGCAGTCTGATCCTCTTGCAAGCTATAACTGCAATCGGCCAAAGCTGCTATCATTTCATGCTCTTCTTCTTCACGAAGAGTCTTAGGAGTAGGAGGAAGCTGAGTCGTCTCCGCGACAGGTGAAAGAGGTCGTGTAATATTTTGCTCCTCCTCAACGATGTTTTCTCTGGGTGTTTCAATTTCAGTTCTGGGGTCAAGATCTCCCCTCTGTTCAGTTTCTTCAAGGGTCTTACTCCCTGATTCAGAAATAGGTGTAGGAGATGGCATTATAAGTCCTGCTGCAGCATCTATTGAAGTCAGAAGTTGGCTGGAAGAAGAAGCTTCTAGATTTCTTCTAGTGACCAACTTCTTCTTCTTCTTTCTGTGTAGAGGTCTATCAGGACTCTCTACATCTATTGGTGTTGTTTGTTTCTGCACAGAAGTTGGTGTAGTAGCGGTTTCCTGATTTGTCTCGGCTAGCTGCCGAGATTGAGACCTTGTAGTGACCTTGTCAGAAGAATGATCCAAGACCAATTTCTTCTTTGCTGCAGGAGTAGGAGGTTCCTCTCTTCTTCTCTTCTTCGCAGGAGATTTACCCACCTTCAGTGAAATACGAAGTGGTGCATTCACTTCTTGAGGGAATATAATATCCCTTGTAGTTTCCAGAGGTGCATCAGCCGGTTCCTGCGCCTCCTCATTTATAGGGATTGATGGAGCAATTCTCCCTTTTCTCAATCTTGTTGCAGTGGCGAAACTATCTGCGAGATGGAAATTCTCGGCAAAAGTATTCGCTGATGTGTAAAACATGGAGTATGTAAAAAGCATTCGAGGACCCTGAGGAGTAGTCCTTGCTGGCATGGAGAAAGTGGCTTTTGTATCACGGGCATTGTAATAAGCCCAAGCCCTAGCTCCGTCTATTAGATAATCCTTGCCTTGGAGGCAAGTAATTGCGTTCCCTACGTGGAACTGATCATACCCAAACTGTCGAGGAAAACGGCTTGGGAGGTATGGTTCTAAGTAGCACTCTTCTTCGAATCGGTAGACAAGATGAGATGGTCGAATTGTCTTCAACCATTCAAAAGCGATACGAGTTAGGGGCTGCAGTTTCAAATCCACCATATTCGGGGGCATCTGATCATACCCAGTAGGGAAAGGAGCGCAGCAGAAGTTCCAGCCTTTGTTCAGATTTAACATAAATCTACATTCAGATAAGGAAGTATATTTCCATTTTCCATCGGAATACCTTCGAAGAAAACTGCCGTCAACTGGTCCCATGCCAGGATCCATTAGAGTGGGATAGTGAAGAAGCAACCATCCAAACAAATATGTATATGGCAGTTCTAAGCGAGGGAATTCTCTCTCTCCTTTCGCTTTCAACATCAAGTCAACATATAAACGGAGACTGGCGTTCAGCTTACAGGTCATTGCTGATAGTAAGTCCATTTTATAGCCAAAGACCAATTTAACAGCTGCAAACAAGACGCCACGGTGAAAACGATCCACTGCACTGGATCCGGGAACCACGAACCTTCGCAGCCAGTATGTCAAGAATCCCGCCAATTGTGCTTCTTCTGACATGGGCCTATAGCCCATTCTCAAGTAACTTTCCAAATTATCTCCTCTCTTCGAAGGAGGATATTCATGGTCATCCATCACTTCTTTATCAAAATGACCACTCTGTTCCATTAATTTTCTGACCTCTGTATGGCTCAAAGGTTTGAAGAAGGTTGGGTAACATTTATCGTTCTCCTTGGTTTTCTTCTCCTCTATATGATTAAGAAACAGATATGGTAGCCACTTTGAAGAATAACAAGTATTGGCAGTGGCACTCTTGTAAAATAAAGAGCAGATCTTGTAATGGCACAATAGTTCTTCGAACACTGTCACCATCTCTGGATTCTCTTTTTTAAGCTTGTTCAACTCATCATTTGTTGGTACATACTCCTCATACGGAGCATCTGCCATGGGCAAGAATGAGATATACTTCATCTCGTGGAGCGCAAAGCCCATCTCTCCCCCTGGGGTCATGAAAGTTCCGGTCCTGTAGTTGTATCTCTCAGCTAAGGCTAAGAAAATATGAGGATTGGGAGCAAATCCATATACAGTGGCATGCACTGCTTCATACAGGTTGATTTGTCGGAGTCTGTCTTGGAATTTTCCCAGAACCCAGTTTACGATATAACTCCATCGCTTGTAGTCTTGATTCACTAATCCAGTCATTCTTATATCTTGCTCAGGATATTTTCCTTCAACCTTCGCAAACTCATTTGCGAATATTGGTGTCCTAACAGGCATTAGCATGGAGGAGTTCTCTGGTAGAATGCAGCCAGGTCTTAAGCCTCTCAGTAGGACACTATATCTGTCGGAAGAACTATAAAACATATCTTTATGATGTGGTCCCTTCTTTACGAAGATTTTTCCTGCCCGAGCATCCTGAAATAGAGTGATATCCCATTCCATCTTCCTAGGGTAGCTTGCATGAGCGTACCGTGACAAAGGAAGGCATCGAGCGATGTCGGGTATAAAAAAGGATCTATCTTGCTGGTGAACTACCCTATCTTCCATCCTTGGTCTGGGCTGAGAGGCTTTCTCAAAGGCATCACCGAATAGGAATAAGGGTTTCTTGTGAATTACAGCATCAGCTGATTCTAAAGGCTGTCCGTTCATCAAACACATCAAAGTTTCATTGTCCTGTGAAATCAATATAGCCTGACGGGAGGCCGGCAGATCATATTGAGGGTAATAGACATGGGACAGATCCTCTTTGTATTCAGACTCTGTGAGGGTTCCCACAAAATGTTCATAGTTTGGATCTTCATTAGTTTCAACTGCATCAAGAACAGATAAAGATCAGTACAAGGCAAAGTCAAAGTCTTTGTTTTTACATTAAGTACACAATTCTTCAGATTGCGCTGACACGGATTGCGCGAACATCAATTTGCGCATCATAAAAGGATGCGCAAAGAAATAGTTTGCGCTGACATCCTGCGCAAATCAACCGATTGCGCTGACTTCCTGTCAGTACAATTCAATGGATTGCGCAGGATTGTAGCCTTCATAAAAATAAAGACTGACAATTGATGCAACCAAGAACCCTAAAAAGGGTGGCGCAATTTTAATTCATCTCTAAAAAGAGATAAGTTTCGAAGGAAGTCGAATCACCCTAAAAAGGGGATTTCGATTGGTTCTAACTACCTCTTAGAGCGGGATGCGCGGATTCATGTCGGGATGCTTGCCGTGCAACTCTGGTGGATGACTCGGCCGGAGCTTTTCCCTTCGCGGCGGCGGCAGCGGCAGCGTTTGATCGTCGGGGCGCCATGACAGTCGTCGGAGAAGAAGGACAGCAAGGGTCGAAGTAATTCTTTCTCAAAAGCTCAAAGTAAAAAAAATAAAAGTGAAAAGAACAGCTATTTATAGCTTTTGAAATACGAAACGGCCGCCTTGGATTGCGCCTAAGATCGGGGACTTGTAGGTCCTAAAAATCAAGTTGCATCAATCAACAAAAT
This sequence comes from Iris pallida, assembly GCA_029216955.1. NCBI lineage: Eukaryota > Viridiplantae > Streptophyta > Magnoliopsida > Asparagales > Iridaceae > Iris > Iris pallida. The sequence continues at coordinate 19,669,966 of JANAVB010006599.1, read as the reverse complement.
CAAGAACTCAAGATATACATTATCTTGTTGAATTGCGCAGACAACAGATTGCGCAGCAATCCGATTGCGCATTCTACTTCGCGCACAAATCCGATTGCGCAAGCTGACGTGGCAGAAGTCATCATTACTAAATCAAATCAAATCTTTTCTGACAACTGACAGCGCGGATAACAAGGAGTCTGTTCGTTTCCTGCGCCGCACAGTGCTCGAGGGCGGCTGACAGCTGGCAGCGCAAACCAATCCTGCGCAGTTTGAGTCTGCGCAAACCATTTATGCGCAATTCAACTCTGCGCACTCCATCAACATAACTGATAAGTTACACGTGGCATTCATGCCATCGATTGCTCATTACGTGGCAACTGTTTATACACGATCATGCGCATTTCTATCAAATGATGCCATGTGTCCATGATAGTTGGCCCACGATCCAGTAACTGTCTGCGCAAACCACTTCTGCGCAAACCAATTCTGCGCAAATCATCCTGCGCAGTCCAAAATAACTGAAAGTTAGTTATTTCCAGAACTCTATAAATAGAGTTTCAAATCTTCATTCAAGGGACAGAGATCAAGATCAGAGATCAGAGAGAGTTCAGGAGTTCTTGCCCAAGTGCTGCTGCATTCTTCCGAGGCTTTTGCCTTCAACTTCCGAGGTTTTCGCCTTCAGTTTTCTGAGTTGTTTTCAACTTCAGAGGCTTCGTCTTCAAAAGTTCACATCGTCCAAGGGATAAAGCAATCGTCATCTAGATTGGATTCCTATAGTTGTAATTTTCCCAGAATTCTTATAATCTTAATTACAGTTTGTATCAATAAAGTTTTATACTTTTGTTTTTGCAAACAATATCGACCGATTTCGTAGCACCTTTTCCTTGCGGTCCAAAATTTGGATAGGCTCCTCCGAGTAAGACAAGTCAGTACGTAGCTCCAACTGATCGAAGCTAACCACATGACTTGGATCGTGCACGTATTTTCGAAGTTGTGAAACGTGGAAAACATCGTACACATCGGCTAAGGCAGGAGGTAGTGCGATCCGATAAGCAACCGTCGCAACTCGCTCAATGATCTCGAAGGGGCCTACAAATCTCGGGCTCAATTTGCCTTTAACGCCGAACCGCATCACTCCGCGCATGGGCGTCACTTTCAGAAACACATGGTCCCCGGCCAAGAACTCTAGCGGTCGTCGACGAAGATCTGCGTAGCTCTTTTGTCGACTTTGCGCGATGCGGAGTCTATCTCGAATCAAGCGAACCTTTTCGACGGCCTGCTCCACCAGTTCCGCTTCCAGCACTTGTCGCTCTCCGACTTCATCCCAGCATATCGGCGAACGGCACTTCCTCCCGTAGAGCGCTTCGTATGGAGCCATCTGAATACTCGACTGATAACTGTTGTTATACGCAAACTCCGCAAGCGGCAAATGCGTATCCCAACTAGTCTTTAGGTCGATCGCACACAGACGCAACATATCTTCTAAGATCTGGTTGACTCTCTCCGTCTGGCCGTCTGTTTGGGGATGGTACGTCGAACTAAAGTTCAGTTTGGTCCCCATCGCCGCTTGGAGGCTCGTCCAGAAATGCGATAGGAATCGCCCGTCTCTGTCCGAAATTATTGAGGCCGGCACCCCGTGCAGTCGAACAATCTCATCGACGTAGATTTGCGCTAACCGATCGACGCTCCATCCTACTTTAATTGCGATGAAGTGAGCCGACTTGGTCAATCTATCAACAATGACCCAAATCGCGTCATTCCCCCGCGGCGTCTTCGGAAATCCCACAATGAAATCCATCGAGATATTGTCCCACTTCCACTCGGGAATGGCGATATTCTGCAGCTCGCCGCCTGGCCTTTGGTGTTCCGCCTTCACTTGCTGACACGCCATGCATTGCGATACGAACGTAGCCACGTCTTTCTTCATGCCGTGCCACCAAAAGTTTGTGCGCAAGTCCTTGTACATCTTGGTGCCTCCAGGATGTAACGAGTACTTCACATAATGCGCCTCCATCATAATTTCTTTTCTGAGTTCGGCAGTTTCAGAAATGCAGAGCCTTCCCTTCAATCGCACCGTCCCGTCTCCGTCTTCCGCAAAGTCAGTCGCCCTTCCCGTTGAAATCAGCTCGCGCATCTTCTTCAGGAATGAGTCGTCCTCATGTGCGGTCTTTATCTTGCTAAGCAGGCTCGATCCTAACTTCAGTTGAGCTAGGTGCAGGTGTCGATACTCAATTCCGAGTTCGATATCCATCGCTTCAAGGTCTCGCCGTATTTCCTTGTTTATGGCCAGTGTTCCCATAAACATTCTGCTAAGTGCGTCGGCCACCACGTTTCCCTTGCCCGGCGTATACTCGATCGTTAGCTCGTAATCTTTTATGAGTTCGAGCCATCGTCGCTGTCGTAGGTTGAGTTCTCGTTGCATAAACAAGTACTTCAGGCTTTTATGATCTGTATAGATTCTGTATGCCACACCGTAGAGATAGTGCCGCCATAACTTTAATGCAAAGACGATCGCTGCCAATTCTAGGTCGTGCGTCGGGTAATTTTTCTCGTGCTGCTTCAACTGCCGTGAAGCGTAGGAGATGACTTTGTCTCTCTGCATGAGTACGCACCCGAGGCCAGTTCCCGATGCGTCGCTGAATATCTGAAAGCCTTCGGGACCGTCTGGAAGTGCAAGGATTGGAGCTGAGACGAGCCGTTGCTTCAACTCTTGAAAGCTGGATTCACAGTCGTCGCTCCATTCGAATACTACTCACTTCTGGGTAAGGCGAGTCAGAGGCGACGCTAGTTTTGAAAAGCTTCGTACGAACCTACGGTAGTAGCCCGCTAAGCCAAGGAAACTCCGAATGTCGCTAGCCGAGGCAGGTCGTTTCCAATCCACCACCGCATCAATCTTCTTTGGGTCCACTGCGACACCTTCGGCAGAGATTACGTGCACGAGAAATGTCATGCTACTCATCCAGAACTCGCACTTACTCTGCTTGGCGTATAGTTTATTTTCACGCAGAATCTGCAGTACCGTCTTCAAATGTTCCGCGTGCTCTTCCCGATTCTTTGAGTATACAAGGATATCGTCGATGAATATGACTACAAATTTATCGATTTGAGGTCGGAAGACTCGGTTCATCAGATCCATGAAAGCGGCCGGGGCATTCGTCAAACCGAACGGCATGACGAGGAATTCGTAATGACCATATCGAGTGCGGAAGGCAGACTTCGATACGTCGTCGGACTTGATCTTCAATTGATGATAGCCTGAACGAAGATCGATTTTTGAAAATACCGACGCACCTTGCAGTTGGTCAAACAAGTCATCGATTCGCGGCAAAGGATACTTGTTCCGTACGGTCGCCTTGTTGAGTTCCCGATAGTCGATGCATAGCCGCAACGACCCATCCTTCTTCTTCACGAATAATACGGGAGCTCCCCACGGAGAGACGCTAGGGCGAATAAATCCGCGGTCTAGCAACTCTTGTAATTCACCTTCAGCTCCTTCAGTTCTGCTGGAGCCATTCGGTAAGGCGCCTTTGATATCGGCCGTGTATTCGGAAAGGTGTCGATGCTGAATTCAATTTCTCGATCCGGCGGCATCCCAAGCATCTCGTCAGGAAAAACGTCGAGAAATTCTGCCACAACATCAGTTTGTATTATTTTTGTATTATCCGTCCGCGTGTCTCGAACAGATGCCAAGTATCCCGCGCAGCCGGAACGCAGCATACGCCTTGCCGAGATTGCCGATACCATCATCGCCGTCTTCGAGGCCGCACCGCACGAATATGAGAACTCTGTCTCGCCAGGAAGACGAAACACCACTCTCTTCTCCGCACACTCGATCGTTGCACGACAAGCGCCCAACCAATCCATGCCCAGGATTATGTCGTAATCTTTTATGTCTAGTACAACGGCATCCAAGGATAGATATCTTCCTCCGATGCAAATGTGGCTATCCCTACAAATAAAATTCGCAGGCATATCGACTCCCGACGGAGTGCTAACGCTAATATTTATATCTAGTGATTGCATTGTTATTTTATTTTCTTTCGCAAAATCAGCAGATATAAAGCTATGCGTCGTACCCGAATCGAATAATACTCGAGCAGGTATACTTTTGTAGAGTAATATACCTGTTACAACCGTATCGGACGTAAACGCCTCGTCCCGAGTTAAGGCATAAACTCGGCCTTGAGCTCCGTGGCGTTGGTTCTGCTGGTTGACGGGCACCGCATTTGCGCCTTGCAGTATCGGCGCTTTATGCGGATTCGGGACGTTCCTCGGTGGGTTTTGTTGATTCGGACCTTTGTGCGGGCAATATGTAACTATATGGCCTACATTGCCACACTTATAGCAAGATCTCGTGACGTAGTCAATGGTTCGGTGTCCACGTCTACCGCACCTGGTGCAGTGTTGACTGCCATGGCCTCGGTCATCGAACCTGTTCGGACGCTTTGTTATTCCTGATCCTCCGGCGCCGGCGTCGTTAGGACGCTTGTTGAAGTGGTTACGGATGCCTCTACTCGACAGATGGCCAAAGATGCGCTCACTATTAAGAACGGCATTATAGGATTCACGGTATGTTCGGCACCTTTGATTCACGACGTCCCTTCGCAGTTCGTCATTTAGGCCCTGTTGGAAGCGTTCACACCATGCTTCCTTATTGGGCAGAAAGGCGCCGGCAAACTTCACCAGCTTTGAGAAGCTCGAATCATAATCGTCGACAGACATATTTCCCTGTCGCAGCGTCATGAACTCGTCTTCTTTTTGTTGACGGACGGCGCAAGGAACGTACTGTTCGAGGAAGGCTTCCTTGAATATTTTCCAGGAGATCGTGGCGTCTGTATCGGCTTCATAGATCTCCTGCTTTTTAGCGGCCCACCAGTCGTACGCCCTCAGTTGCAGCTGTAACGCCGCACAAGTCACCCGCTGGGACCCTTCAATGCTAAGCAGATTAAACAGGTCCTCCATCTCCGCGAGCCATCCTACGATCACATCAGGCTCCGCTCGGCCGTTGAACTTTGGTGGATTCATCTTGTGGAACTCCTTTGCCTTGAACAAGGAAGAAGAATCTATCATTTGCGGTTGAGTCTCTTCTTCCTCATTTTCTTCTTGGTCGCCTTGCTTTCCCTCGGGCCCTTCGTCCGTCGTCTTGGTGTTGCCCGCCATTCTGCTGACTATCTGAGTCAGGACATTCATCTGTTTTTGTTGCGCATCAAATTGCGCTTTGAATTGTATCTGCAGCTGCTGCTGCTGCACTTCCATCATCTGTAGCATCTTCTGCATAGTCGTCTCACTAGGCTCAGTACTTTTTGTGCTTGATGTACTATCTACAGTTTGGGTTGGGGCGGGATTGTTCCTTTTCTTAGTCATTCCTACAAAACAGAGTAAACCCGTTAGTATTTTTCAAAAATATCTACGGGCTTACCTGTCTGGAACTTTTATTTCACGCAGCATGTCGACAAGCATTCAATCGAGCCCTCGCAACGGATATTCCAACAATGAAACATCTTTCGAAAATCCGAGGAAACATAACTGTGCTCTGATACCAATTTGACACGCCCCGAGTCGACAAACTGTTCGTCCCCGGTGTTACTTTGCCGATTCGATCGTCCTCGCTAAGGCGTGATGCCGCACGAGCCTGGAGTTGCGCTCGTGCAAGGCAAGATGACAAGTTCTCAAATGGTTATCGTTTTATTTTGATATTAATACGCCAAGTCGAAACTTTACAAATCACATCAGAATATAAGACGCAGTATAGGAAGATAGAAATGCTTTTCATTCATAGCTTGCAACGAAGTGCAAGTCATAATTTACATTGGATGCCGTTGCGGCTACATTGATTGAAAACAGAAAGAAGATACATTCGACAAGTTGCCTGAACTAACGCTTGCCGTTCCATACATTTGCCCCTTTATACAAAGCCGTCGACTTGAATTGGCTTCAAAATACTTCTGCATAGGAAGAGCTTCAAAACGCCTCTCCGTACTTCAGCTCCAGTTTAGTTGGGCACGCCCGTCGCACCTGGGGAAATTGGGGGAATGGGATTAGCACACTTGCTAAGTGGACGAGACGAACCCACTCGTCTAAACCGACTCTGATTGTTAGGGTTGGCATGCTTTAGAGTTGTCTTTCTATTAGAACTAAATTAATTCAGTTCATATTCGATAGTCATCTTCACGTAATAAAGCATACAGTTCAACATAGCAGTTTGTTATATTTCTTACCACGGCCGTGCTCGTCCCTGCATGAAAACAGAGATAATATTTATCCTGCATAAGACAATAGGTAAGCATGCTACTATCTTATATGCGATCATTGATGTTACACATCACGTGGGACTATTTCAACGGCATTTCGGTCCGCTCAGTCTAGGTTGCAATCCTGACTGACGGTCCCGCAATGCATCAGTGCCGAAGCACGATTATTCATTCCCCCTAGGTCGATTCGATTCCGATGCCCCGGATATCGATTCGAGGAAAAATATCAACTTGTGCACAAGCTGTCCATGACCATGCCAATGCGTGAACAGTTTAACATATGCAACAGTTTTGTATAGCGCGGACAGTATTGAACGGCATTATCATTTCCCCCAACTTATGCAACGCTTCATTTTTCCCCAAGTCGTACTCCCGATTTAGCGTCTCGTAGGCACCAAATTGTCCGAGGCATCATAACCCACGCTCGACGTTTCATAATATTTTACAGCACTTGAAATAGTCTATCTTTTTCCGTAAACCTTAAACTTTTTGAGTTATGTGATAAACTTGTATTTTTCAGAGTAGATTACTCTAAAATCGATACGTTTTTTCCGAGTTCTTGGACTTAGTGGATTGGCATGCAATTAACTTGGCATCGTTAGATTTGAATGAATTCGAGGCAAGGAATTAGTTTGCGGGACAGAATGGAAAAGAAGGTCGAATCACCCACCGATTACTTGGCTTCGTGCAGGTCGTCGAAGCGCTACGCAACGTCAATCCTTAGTTACGCGAGCTCCTGCAATGCATCAACACTTTGTTAGATTTTCTTCTTTCCCCCTTGCATCGAAATTGTAATTGCATCCTTGAAAACGACGCGAAAGCACTTCAATCAAGCCCAGCGGCAAAGCTCCAAGAAAACCATACAGCGGTCCGGTCCCGTCGAAGGGACTCTTATAGAGAGCTCGCGCGCCGAGACGCAGCCCGCTGCATCTAGGACTTGTTCCAACAGAAGTCGTTCCATTAGTTGGATCGATTCTCGTATCTTCCGTCCAAATCGAATTGAATCGATGCCGCAAGGCGTTATCGTTTACCAAGCTTAGCGATCGAGTCAGATGGCCATCTAAGTTCCCGGCCGATCTGACTCGGCGCTAGCATATTATGAAGTTCCGTCGCCTATCGAAAGCGGGGCGCTACAGTTCCCGGAGGTCTTCCACCTTCAGCAGAGGGAGCTGCGGTTCAGGAAGCTGCCACCTCAGACCCTGCCCTTCGGGCGGGAGCAGCAGCGACAGTTTCAGGAGGTCTTCCACCTCCAGTAGCGAGACCGTCCATGGTTATTCCAGACATTCTTCCACCGCCGCCTCAGCTACCGGCAGACACCCAGGGGATGATGGCCCTTCTGCAGCAGATGTTGCAGACGCAGAGAGCTCAGGCAGAGGCGCAGCAGCGTCAGACAGAGGTGCTGAGACAGACCATGGAGAACTCCCATCAGTTAGCCATGGCAGCAGTAGAGAGAGGTGCTCAGACTGCAGTTCAGGGAGCACCAGATCAGCAGCAGGGTCAGGGGAGGCCCGGTACACACCTCCACTTCAGGAAGATGAACCCGCGGGAGTTCAAGGGTACCGAGGGTATCCTATACGCGGACGACTGGCTAGAGGACGTCCAGCGGAGCTTAGAGTTGGCAGAGGTTCCGAGAGCTCTATGGGTGACTTCTGCAGCGAGCCAGTTCTTCGACATAGCGCTGACATGGTATCGCACGGATCCGCGTGCGTCGGTTAGAGGTATATCTTGGGAGGACTTCAGGAAACTCTTTAAGGAGAAGTTCTACCCAGATGTAGCCTTGACAGCTCTGGAGGGGCAGTTTGCTAGTTTGGTTCAGGGGAACTCGTCGGTGGACGAGTACGCAGCAGAGTTTTTCCGCCTGAGCAGGTTTGCACCGAGTTTGGTTCAGGATGAGGGGTGCAAGGCCCGAAAGTTCAGGAGGGGTCTCATTCACGCAGTGCGCACTCGCACGTCCGGGCGACGAGACGCTACCTTTGAGCAGATTTTGATGGAGGCCCAGATTGCTGAGGAGGACTTCGGCCTCAAGCCAAAGAGGAGCAGTGATGTTGTGGGAGCCAGTTCGAGTGCGGGGCCAGCGAAGCGCCCACATTTCTAGCAGAGGCAGTTCCAGGAGCAGCAGCCTCAGTTGCAGATTCAGCAGGCACCGACGCGTGCCCAGCAGCACCAGGGACAAGGCCAGAGGCAGGCCATCCAGTGTGCCTTCTGCAAGAAGATGGGGCACACTCGGGAGGTTTGTAGGATGAGGCTGGGAGTTTGTTTATTCTGTGGAGCTCCAGATCACCAGATGAAGGACTGTGTTGCCCGTGCAGCCAGACAGGCAGGTCAGGGCAGAGTTCAGCAGGCTAGAGGAGGCCAGCAGGGGCATGCTTTCACCATGGCAGTTGAGCCCACTCAGGCAGTAGCAGAGCTGAGTGCAGGTCCCGATCTTTCGATCTCTTTCCGTTTTTGCTTCCTTACAAACTGTTTGAAATTCGATTCCATCTGTTCCTTGTCTGTTTGATGAAAGTTTGTTCATGTGATGTAATATTTTTGAGATAAGTCGTATGGGCTAGGTCGCCTCGATTATGAGATTTTAGAATCCTCTAGGGTCATGCTAGCAGGCAGAGTGAGGACATATAGTCGGACTATGGACGTATTTCTAGGGTGTGGGAATTTAAGGTTTTCGCTGCCAAGCTAGCGGCAATGCAAAAATTTTAAATACCATGATTCTAGAGGTATGTACCGTAGTTGAGGACTCTGTGATTATCGTAGCCTTGCTCACTAGCATGACAGAGATTCTGAATATCATGATTATTGGACAGACGCATACGATTATCAAATTGCATGAATTTTCTGTGTTGCTTCATTTTAAGTTTTGGATGATTCTTTTAAGGTGGATAGACTTATATTTGAGAGTAATTTTAAATTTTATAAATTTAGTCATTTAATTCCTGCTTTGATTTTTAAGATTTTAATTATTTTAAATTTTTAGCCATGACTTGTGAATTTGAGATTTTACTATTGTTTGGTTTTAATTTCGAGGACGAAATTTTTTAAGGTGGATAGATTTGTCACCCCCAGTTTTCATGAACAGGGATATTTTGGTAATTTTCCACTTTAAAAATTATTTTGGAATTATTTATTTATTATTTGTATTATTTTGGGGTTATTTGAATCGGGTTCGAATTTCAACTCATTTCGACTTGTTTTGACTTGTTTCGGGGACCCGGGGTAGTTTTGACCTTAGCGGGCCCACACACTAGCTAGCCATGGCCCACAATATTACCATCAAAAGTTAGAGGGATTAATCATGACTCCATGGATTAGGTTAGACCTAATTAGAACATTAGATTTACATTTTTAACCCCCAAACCCTAAGCAACCTTGTAAGGAGCTAATAAAACAATTAGAGGGGCAAACTTGTAAATAGGAAAAAGGGGGTTTTGGACTATACTTGGCTGGCCACATATGTAGGGGTGGGTAGGAGAGAGAAAACCACTTTCTTTTGTTCTCATCCACTTCTTCTTCTTCTTCTCCAAAGGTTCCTTCCATTTTGAGAGCTCCACCATTGATTTCTTCTCCAAACTAGGTAATCTCTTCTCCAAATTAATTCTCCTTCTCATGTAGATTGGTTAGGAACCCAATATGAATGTTTCCCATGGTTGTGTCTCCATTAGAGACCATTTTGTGTCCATTTGGATATTTCTAGGGGTGTCCAACATGTAGGTTTGTGTCCCAATAGGAAAAACCCTCATTTGGACTCATGGATATTAATGTATATTGATTTTTGTGTTGTTCTTGTTTATATTCCAGATTTTTGACATGTTTTAGAATGAGTTCTCCAAGTATATTAATGTATCATATTCATTTTTTTCATTTGATTATATATGTGTGGTTATATATATATATATATATATATATATATATATATATATATATATATATATATATATATGTATATATAAATATGGCTTATATATATATATATATATTGGTGGATTTATGATGTGGTGTGTTGTTGTTGTGCTTGGGGGAGAGCAGCCATGGTCGGCCATGGGGGTGTGTATGAGTGTTGTGTGGGTATTTGTGTAGTGGTGGTGTTTGTGGTTATGTTTGTGTGTAAGTGGGAGAGTTAGAGGTGAGTTGTGAGAGAGTGATAGAGGGATAGAGAGAGTGGGATTTGAAGAGGCAAGAGGGGGGAGATATGCTGCTGAATTCAGCAGTAGGAGGGGGCATTCAATCCCCTATGGCAGCCCCCATTCACTTCAAAACAGCCCCTACAATTGCCCCATAAAATCAGTCCACATTGGCCTAAAACCAGTCCACTTTTTCACCATGTATGGCTGTCCATTTCTTCGCAAACAGTCCTTCATTTCAGCCCATATATATACCTATATGGCTGTCATTTAAACCCTTCCAACAGTCCACATTTAAGCCTCATTTGCAGTCCACAATTTCCCCACATTTCAGTCCTATAATGCCCCACTTTTCCCCGCTAAACACAGCCCAACATGTCCCCTTAAACCCCACAAATTCAGTCCAAATAACAGCCCCAAATACCCATACAAAATCAGCCCACAAGTCTTCCAAAATCTGTCCTTTTTACCCATGTGTGTGTGTGTGTGTGTATTTGTGAGATGTGTGTGTGTGTGTGTTTTGAGAGGTATTAGTGAGTAAGACTAGTACCCTATAGTATAGCCTACATCTAAACTAGTAGGAAACCTATAGAGAGGCCTATTAGAGTGTGGTATCATGTGAGAGTGAGTGGTGTTGATGAGTGGGGTGTAGAAGGGTAAATTCATGAGATAGAATAGGTAATAGGGTAAATCACTACCCCGTATCCTAAGATGGTCTAGATGCTTAGGATACCCAAATTTCTTAGTAGGTAAACCTTAGATAGGTTGATATCTAGCTACCCTAAGGAGCCTAGGCTAGTGCCATGGGTATTTGCAAGGTTTCCTTGGGTTGGGCAAGGTATCGGGATTTACCTTGGTAGGGTAAATGCTAGTTTTGCCTAGAAATAGGGTATTTGTGTTAGAAGCCTAAGATGGTGTTAGAACTTGATCCCCGTGGTTGGTAATGATCAAATATGGTACTCTAAGACTAGTTTTGACGTCGGTTGACCTTTTTGACCAAAAGTCAACAAAAGTCAACCGAAGGTCAAACTTAGCCTTTAAGCGACCCGATTTGACCGAAACCAACCTAGAGTTGACCAGTTGACTGAAAGTCAATAGTTGATCAACATTAGACTAGTTTGACCTAGGGTTGACCTATAGTTGACCAGAGTTGACCAGGGTTGACCAGAGTTGACTTTTTGACCAAAAGTCAACTGTAAGTCAACCTTTGATCCCGATTGACCTAGTTTGACTTGGATTGACTCCCAGTGACCTAGTATGACCTAGTATGAACCAGTATGACCTAGTATGACCCAGTTTGACCTAGATTGACCTAGTATTGGCTTAGACTTGCATTCATGGCTTGTATTAGCTTCCTTTTTCAGTATTTAGCCATGTTTGACTCATAGTATCTTATTTTAGGTCTGTGATCACTCTGAGCGTCTGTTCACCCTATCAGCTCAGGACCACAGGCGAGTACACTCACTGATAGTTTTCATTGTCTTGATATCTGTTATATCCGATTCAGTTGTAGTGTCTTACTTGATTTCTAGACACGATGGTTCACGGACTAGTCTACGTCGGATCCTGTCATGAGATGTTGTTCCTGGATTACTTGGTATATTAGTATATGACTTGACTTGTTACTTGTACTTGTATAGACATGAACTTGGGAGTGGGCTGATCACCTGCTCTTGAGTCTCGTATCATGACGTGTCATGTCCGGATCCAGTATACTATTCGGGGATGGGGAGTTATTAGTGGTTGTGTGATCAAAATCCCTACTTGTACCTCACACTTGTACTTGTTACTTGTTCATAGCTATACCCTCGCTCACGACGGGTAAAGCCTGACCCCACTTGTTCACAACTTGCCATGGTGACCGGCCTTATCTTCACACTTGTTGTTTCACACTTATTATTTGTTCGTAGCCGGTCAGATGGAAAGCTTGAACATGTTTCCCAAACCGATCACATGACGCACTAATAATTCAAGGCACATTTTATATTTATTTATCCTAGGAGGCTAAGTTCTGTTCGGGAGAAGAGTTACAACCCCGGTCCTTGTTTGGTTTAAGGATTGTAACTCGGCTTCCGGATAGTTCCTAAGCAGTCCTACATACCTATTGTTGTTCTATTTAGTACTCACACCTATTATACATTTTCTGTTGGTTTTACCCTGTACTTTACATATATTTGTCTTGTACTGTCTCTTATAGCTTTTGTTAATTCATATGGAACTGCTGTTGGTGTTTGTACTTGCTCATTTTTCTGACAGGATACCGTTGACAAATTTTACAGATGATTCAGAGGCTGACTGTCCGACCTACTATGGGGTAGAGTCTGGCGGAGTAGACTTAGACTGTGGCTTGTTGGTAGAGCCACTAGATTTTGCTCACCCTGTGTAGTGTAGTTTAGCTAGATTTGTCTGGCCTGCGAGCCAGCTAGCACTTTCAGATTTGTAGTACCTATTATATATTTTCTGAGACTCTGGATATTTTGTGTATAGCTTTGACTTGTGGATCTTGGACTCATTTCCTGGTTTATCTATCGTATTTTCCTTTCCATGCTATCTACCCTAGTTTGATATATGTGATTGAGACTGTATTGCTATATCACCTCCATTCGGAGTGTATATACTGTACAGGTACATTTATCTGTTTTAGTCGTAGTATTTACAGACCCTGTATACAGCGTTCTACCGCCGATACTGCGGCGTAGGCTGGACGTAACCACGTACTCGTGCCCCTTTTCAGGGTGCGGGTCGTGACATGACCTCTTCGACCTGCAATAGGTTAGAGACCTGATCTCTAAGCTGGCTCTCTCTCCCGTCGCTGACGGACGACTGAATTCCCTGGTTAGCCTCCTGCAGATCTTCGAGTTCCTTGTTCAGCTTAAACAACTCCGTCTTAGGTTGACCTTTGATCCAAGCCTTGATGTTTCTCTTTACAGCGCTAAGTTTAGACATGAGACGATATTGACTGAAACCACTGACTTGGGATCTCCATCCTTCAAGGAAAACTCCATCATAACCGTCCAGGAGCGGCCAATGGTTGCTATATTTAAACGGAGGAGGCTGGAGAATCTCCCTATTCAAGAAATCAACCTGGAGAGGAGAATGATCACTGGGGCCCGCTGGGAGGACTTTGACGCTGGTGCCCGGGAATATGTCGAACCATCTCTCGTTCCCTATCGCCCGATCAATCTGGGTCTGCACCCTGTTAGTCGCCGCTTGATTGCTCCAGGACCACTCCACCCCAGTCCTATGCAGATCACTAATCCCAGCTCTGATGGAACACGAAAGCAAATCGTCGAGAATGTGATCAGGCACCACTCTCCCACCCTTTTTCTCTTCTCTATACATAATAGCATTAAAATCTCCAATAAGTAATATAGGGAGCGACCCGCCATTGCCGGAGCATACTGTTTCAATATCTCTCCACAGGTCCATTCTAAGTTTCCTATCATTGAACCCGTAAATAGCTGCAATGAGGAATGTCAATCCACAAACGTTGGAGAACTCCATAAGGATCAACTGCTTAGACTCGAAACGAAGGGTCCCCTTCCACACTTGCTTATCCCACATTACTATGATCCTGGCCATGTCATTGAGATGTAGATTATGCTCAACCCCCCAATTCTTAGGAGTTCTCCTGGTAATTCTCTCCTCCTGCTTGATCTTGGATTCTAACACAACTACAATCGAGCTCTTGAGCTTCTTCACTCTGTCTCTAATACTCCTCCACCTCCCCACCGAGTTGGCGCCTCGGACGTTCCACGAAAGGATCGACATTAATGGGTAATGGCGGGGTCCTTCTGCCCTCTCGTGCTCATCCGTGAAGGGACGGAAGAGTTTTCTGCCAATGTTTTCTTAGGATCCTGCTCACTGGAATGATGCGTGGAAGCTCTCTGAACCGCTACCTCCCAAAGAGGATTTGCCTTGGTAAGTCTGTTGCTTTCCATCGACCCAGGTTGAAGGATATTCCTGGCCACATTTTTGGATTTAGACCCTTTCGAATTGGACTTCTTTCTGGCTTGGAGATCTATAGAGGATGGGGACGCTACTCCTCCGACTCTCACCGTTCCTTCTCCCTGAGGTATGGCCTGAGTAGTACCACCAGAGGGGCCACCCTGTTTGCTTATCGGGGACGCATGTCCTTGTCTTTTGCCTAGAACAGAGTTACCATCACCTTCTTTAAAGATAACCATAACCATATCTCTCTCGGAAGCCTGGTTCTCAGCACCATCATTGCTACTATGAACTTCCTTCCCCTTAGAGTTTTCCCCTTCTATGCTGTTACCTCCGTTTATATTGCTTTCCTGTTCTTGCACCTGCACTCCCTCCTCCTCCTGCACTTCCATGAGAACATCCTCATCCCTGTGTGAAATCCCTACTCCTTCCCTCTGCCTGCAAACGCCCTCATCTGCCTCCTTCTCGCTTTGAACATTAACACTACACCCGGAATTGAGGTGTCCAAAACTTCTGCAATGACCACACGACGGCGGCACCCACTCGTAGTCGACTTTTTGGGAGAAGATTTCCCCAGAAGGAACCATATACTCAACCGAGCGAGGCAACTCCACGCCTGCCTCAATTTCTACGAATACTCTGGCATAGGAAAGTCTCACCTTCTTGTTCGTAGCTTCGTCAGCTTTGATAGGAACCCCTACTAAACTCGAGAGCTTCATTAGCATTGGCGTGCTCCAATATTGAATGGGGAGATTAGGGAACCTGACCCATATCGGGGCCAATGAGAGCAGCTCTCTTTCACACTGAATTCCTGACGTCCACCTCTTTAGAATGATCGCTCTCCCGTCGAATGTCCACGGCCCGCCGTGCACGATACGTTCCATGTCTTCTGCCATCCCGAACCTGACGAAGAAGAATCCATTTTCCCTAGAGAAAAACTCCATGCTGCCCTTCGGGTGCCATACCCGATTGGCGTAGGCCTTGATCTGCCCGTAGAATGGTTTATTGCCCATCACGTATAACACTATCGTGCTTTTCCAGTATTCCTCCGTCTCCTCTAGGTCATCCCCCGTGAACTCAGCTATCGACCTTCCGCCCTTCTCCAGTGGTTCTACGTATTGCATCTCGTCCGCTGTGGATAGGCTGTTGGATTTACACATTTCCGCCCAAGTTTTCCTAACTCCTTGTCTTTCATCTACCTCCCCCAAGGGCCTCCTCGGAGAGGGACCAGTTTGATTGTGAAGCTTCCTGGTCGGGCCTTCCTGGGAATTTTGTCGAACACTTCGCTCTCTCCACTGAAAACTCCTCCCTCCTTTCTGAGGATTTCCCCGGCCATGGTTCATCCCGCTATTAGCGTCTCCCCTGCTCGTCCCTCGTCTCTCCGAATGCTGCTCTTGCAGATATCATTGAGGGGACCCTCTCATTCGTGCTTCTTGGTGCTGGCCGCCTGCCGGAAATCCCTCTCTCCTCCTTCGGACGACTGTTGTCCATCCTCCCGCAATTTCTCTCTCAATCCCACCACCTTCTCTGGCCGAGGACCCTATCTGGGCGTCGCCCGGGATCCCAGGCCACTGAATGTATCTTCCTTCCGTAGCCGCATCGCCTTCTTTAGAGGAGACCATCGAAAGTATATATATATATATATATATATATATATATATATATATATATATATATATATATATATATATAGAGGGCCGGCCCAGAGCTAATGGGGGTCCAAGGCGAAACTTCGAAAATGGGCCCGCATACATAATATAAAAAAAGGTATAAATAAAATAAAATTTTGTTGTAGTCAAGATTTGAACCAAGGACATCCTAAATATAAGTTTAAAATTACTACCACTAGGCCACAATGCTTTGTGTTAAAAAAGGCACATGATACATACTAGTTCTATTGTAAATAGTTCTATGTCGGTGTCCCGATTCGTCAGGGGGCCCTGGACCGTCGCCCGGCCTGAATTATAAGTACATAAACCACCACCACCATGTCATGAATATTTAAGCAGCAGATCAATCTAGTCTTTTGCTAGTACATGAACTGCAGCGATCAAAGCTGCTCTCCTTGCTGCTGCCACAAGAACGGCGCATCGGCATTCTCGTCGCTGCAGTACAGGCACGGGTGCTGCTCGAAGCCCCGCTCGCGCAGCAGCTTCCTCGCGCGCAGCACCAGCTCCCTGTTGCTCATCCCCCCCTCCCCCTCCTCCTGCTCCCCCAGCACCAGCCTCACGGAGTTGCTGAAGGCCCCGTAGGCCTTCCCATCCTCCCCCTCCTCCTCGCCGGGGCCCGTGTCGGCCGACGTCTCGTTCGTCTGGCACCCGCTGAGCAGAATGCCGTCGTCTGCGCCGACGGCGTCCGCGGGGGGCTCCGGGGTCGACGTACTGCGCGAGAAGTACTTGGCGCTGGCGTCGCCGCCGAAGATGTCCAGCAGGTGGTCGCCGACGTGTTCGGATTCGACGGCGGAGAGGGACGACACGTGCTGCAGGATGTCCTCGCAAGGGAGGGTCCTACTCGCTCCGCGGCTGCGGCGGCGGTCGTCCGGCGGCGGCGCCGCTGCACGAGCTGAGGCTGCCGAGTTGGGCCCGATTTGTTCCTTTTCCTGGTCGATGAGGCCGCCGCTGTGGCACGAGTCGGAGATGATGGTGAAGCTCACTCCAGGAGGGAGGCGATCCACCAGTTGCCTGAAGTCTACATCTGCATTGTACGGATACGGACACGATCCAGACAATTTTCAAAACAGATACAAAATTGGATAATGCTAAGTGGACCGCGGGATTGGCAGCCACGTGTCGTAATCTCATTGCATGTAAACTAGTGGTGGACCCAAACGAGGCCAATAGGATTGTACCACATGGCGGCGGACCAAAACTGCGGGCCAATTCTGTTGTTCATATAGCTTTAGCCACGAATTTTTTTTCGTATCTTTTAGAAATGTATAATACTTGCATACTTTTGAAAATTTTGAATCAGTACGTAAATTTTAAGCATGCTAAAATTTAAACGTATTACGTATAAATTATTGAAATTTTTGGCCAAATTAAAAACGTGGTTGAAACATGTTTAATTAACCAAATTTGACAATTTAAGAATGTAACGTTTCTAACCTCAATATTTTTATTTCGAATATTTGACTGAATTTTTTAACCTTTTTTATTTGTATGGAGTGGGCGGAACCAGAAAATTAAGTTGGGGTAGGCTAGAATCCATATGAATTTTTGTTTTTTACAAAAAATTATAAGAAAAAATAAAATAAAAATTGGGTGGATTGTAGCGCACCCCAGCTCTTGCTTGGTTCCGCCCGACTGAGTTTATTTATACTCGTACTTTTTTCGTTCTGAATTTTTTTTCTTTTGCCGAATTGCTTACAAGGTTTCTGCTTATGCAAGGTCTATGTATATATACCTGTGATGAGATTGAAGTCGACAGGAACGATGGCCTCGTCGCGCCTGGAGCGGCCGTGGTGGTGCGGCTCGACGGCGGGAACCAGCGTTCCGTGCCCGCTGAAGTGGAAGAACAGCACGTCCCCGGGCTCGGCCCGGTCGGCCATGCTCCGGAGCGCCGCCCTGATGTTCTTGCCCGTGGGCAGCACCTCCGAGCCGGGCTCGTCCGTGATGACGGCCACGTCCTCGGGCCGGAAGCCGAAGCGGCCGACGAGGAGGCCGCGCATGGAGTCGACATCGTTGATGCAGCCGCGGAGCTCGTTGCGGGTGTCGAAGTAGTTGCAGCCTACCAATGTGGCCAGCCTCTTCTTTCCTGCTTCCATCTCTATTCTTTCTTCTTAGGAGGGGACTACTCGAAATGATCACATATATGGTGTTTTAGTAATGTTACATATATATATATATAGAGAGAGAGAGAGAGAGAAGTTGGCACATGTTGTTCTTCTTGCTTCTAAGTTTCAAATTCTCGTCCGAGCTCTCTAGCCTAGTGGTATTAGAGCGGACATCCGGCAAGGTTCGAATCCCCCAATTGCGTGTGTGCGTGTGATTTCAAAAAAAAAAGTTTCAAATTCTCGCACATAACTTGGGAAGAGAGGTTTTCTTTCAATAACTAAATTTGCAATCCAAGCTTGGCCATGCAAGAAAGCATAGCAATTAATTTGGATGATCAATGAATTAAATCGACCACATACAAAAGATGTCGCGTCTATATAAGAGCAAGCTAGCTAGCTTGTTTACTTGTGGCGTTCTTCAACTGGAATTCAACCAAAACACTTTGAGAAAGTTTTTGAGTGAAAGCATAGGAAAGGACTCTGTTTCTTCTTCAAACATGCTTTAGCTTTCTTTACTGCTTATTTTTCTTGTATTATTTGTTAAAAAAAAAAAAAGTACTACTCATCTTCCAATATTTATTTTGGTGGTATCATCATCCATGACTTTGACGATGAAACGACGACAATTTTTAGTGTTAGAAAATCTTGATCACAAAGAAGAGATTCATGATAGAATTCAAAAATAAAATTAGAATATTACAAATAATTTTTTTGGAAAAATATATTATCTCTAGCACTAAATTTTTTGGAAATAGAATTATATAATTACACTCAATTGTATGCATATTTTATGATTAAAAATGTGTATAATTTTGAAAACGACAATTCATATGTATTTTGAAGTCCAACTTTGATAATTCAACAACTAGTCTAACTTTGAACCCAACTTTAAAATACAACAAATATGTATACAAAAAAAATTATAATATTTAATTAATTTAACAACAATTCCAACTTTAGATCAAGCCCATTAAACAGTAGAAATAGTCCAATCAAATAAACCAAATAGATTATTAAAGTCGGTTCGCTTTCGGTAACGTTTAATTTGGTTCGGTTCTGAATTTTTAGAATTTCAAGAAAACGAATAAAGTGAACGCTCACACCTACCTTCAGGTCCACTTTGTTAGTTCATGGCATTTCTCTTGCTACGAACAAATAACTGCACGATTGCTAGGAACCAATCTGACTAAGGCCTCGTCTGGTTACCGGAATTTGAGCTTGGAAAAGGAAAGTGATTCCTTTTCTATGTTTGGGAGCCAAAGGAAAGTTGTTGGAAAGGAAAAATAATTCCCAAGAGGTAGGAAAATAGGGGAGAAAGTGGCTCCTCCCATTTATCTAAGGAATCACTTTTCCTCCAACTTTCCCGCATTTATTACAAAAAGTTTTGACCAAAATATCTATGTTCATAATATTATTTACCATTTTTATCCATAATATCTTTTAGACAAAAATATTTCTAAGTAATAATTATTTTTATTAGCACGAGGGTATTTTTGAAAAATTGACTTGATTTTGTTTCCTTTCCTTACAAACACCAAACACTATAATGAAAATTAAAGATATATTCCGGTTATAATCCCGATCTTTCCAAACAGCGGAAAGGAAAGTTTATAGGAATTATAATTTCCTAAAGGAAAGGAAATACTATAGTGAATGAAGACGAATAGCACACTCGAACTTCAAACTCGAACTTCATTAAGTTAGCACATTGCTATAAATACTATAGTGAATAAAGAATTCCTGATCACAAATGCCATCCAAGAGAATCAAACACCTAATTCCCAACCTGCAATGGCTGCAATACCAGTATGAGCATCTGACAATTTGCTCATACTACTGCCCTTATGAAGCTGATGCCTGACGAAAGACGAATAGCACAAAGAAAAACGTAGTGAAAAATGCAAAAGTTACACTAAAAAGGAGGGAAGTAGCAACTGTCCACTTAGCTATGTTACATATTTGGACCTGTACAACTTTGAGGGTGAGTCGGGATGTTCAATTTACAACTTTGAGAGGCTTATAGACAACAACGGTTACATATTTGGACCTGTACCTGTGGGTCAGACCAAGGGCGACAAGGGACTTGGAGGCCCATCCTTTCTCGATGAAGTGCCATGGTCACAAAAATCACTTATTAATCTCAAAATGTGTAAGATCACACTCAAAATGATGAAAGAAGTGGACTCAAAGAGCCAACCCAAAATTTTGGGACGAAGGCTTTGTTGATGTTGTTGTTGTCTGCATTTATATTTAGACAAAAAGAAGGTTGGGACTTCAGGCAGGTCTCAACTCTCAATACATGCCTAAAACTACACACGAACAAAGTTTTGCAACCTAAGAGCATTCAGCACTTAAGATTGCTTTATATCAAGTTGTTAAGTGGCTGATGACGTGTTCTACAACTTTTATGATGATTGAATGAATACTCACAGTGACATCAAGGATGTTTGACAATCGTCCCGTCTCATCAGCAATGAATGGAATATCAGGGGTATGTCTCCATTCTCCATCTACAATGAACTTGTAATGGTAAATTCCAGAAGGGAGAACTAGAAGAGTGGAATGATCTTTGCCCGACTTATGAAGTGCCTTCCTATAAACATAGAGAAGTCATGGACTTGCCATTCAAGTTCTAACACCCAACAAGTTTTGACTTCGAAAAATTGGTAGGATGATGAACTTAGAAATTAGAATACACCATCTGTTGAATATTGAGTACTAGGGCTGCAAACGAGGCAAGTCGAGCCAAGCTTTTGTAAGCTTGAGCTTGGCTTGAATAGAATTAATCGAGCTCAAGCTCGAGCTCGAGCTTGCTAAATTCTTTATTTGAGAGCTTGAGCTTGGCTTGAGCTTGTTTATATTAAGCTTGAGCTTGGCTTGGTTTGAGCTCGAGCTTGGCTTGATAAGCAAGCTTGATTCAAGCTTGATAAACAAGCTCAATAAGCTCAAAATCAAGCTTGTTAAGCTTGATTTCAAGCTCGCTCAACTTTATTTCAAGCTCATTAACCATTATTTCAAGCTTAACGAGCTCGATTTCAATTTACTTAGGTTTGAGTTCAAGTACCTGTAATATGAACAATTTATTTATAAAAAATTAATTAAAAAGTTCCTTAATATCAATTATTAAGGACATATAACTATATAATGCACAAATATATATATATATATATATATATATATATATATATATATATATATATATATATATATAATTCAACAAAGAACAAACGAGTTTCTAAACAAGCTCCTAAACGAGCTTCTAAACGAGCTAGCTCGCAAGCTCATAAACGAGCCAGCTCGCGAGCTCAAACGAGCCGAGTACTTCTAAGCTTGAGCTTGACTCTTTCATTAAACGAGCTCGAAAATGAAGCTTGAGCTCAGCTTGTTTAGTAAACGAACCAAGCTCAAACGAGCTTTTATCGAGCCGAGCTTCGAGCAGCTCGCGAACGGCTTGGCTCATTTGCAGTCCTATTGAGTACCTTGAGGTCCAGTTGTCCCATGAACCTTGTACAGGAACTTCCTTTCCTCCATGGCTCCATGTAATCAATGTGGGAATCCCATTCTCTAGGGGTGCATCCGGAGATCCATAGGCATCATTTACCCGTAGCTGATTGAAAAGAGGAGACGGGAAGTCAACCGGTCTCTGCAGGGGAGAAACTGGAACCTGAAACACAGATGAAAAATGTGAATGAAACATGAATTCTATATATTTTTGAAATGGCAAGAAGACCTGCTGCTATGACGTCTAAGTTGCATTTTCCTATTGGAGTTCTATTATTTTCATAACTAAAGTTTTCTAAGTAAAAACTTTCCAAAACCTTAACTTCTCTAATCTTTACTATTAACTTTCCCAAACCGTCTAATAAACAGAAAACAAAGCAGAACCATAGAACTAACTACTTTTCAATACTTTTTGAAATACTGTATCCAGATTTTATAGACAAATGCTTTACTACAATAAGAGTGTTCTGAGCAGCTTTACTACAGTACTAGTTGTACTTTTCAATAAACGTAGTCCTAAAGTTTGAGCGGCTCATTTCTTAAAGTCTTTGGTTTGTGGATGTTAGGTACTGGGTTCAAAGCTCCTTGGCTTTGCATTTATTTTATTGTTCATTTCATTTGAGTCTTTCTTAAAGGAGTTATTCAAAGTTCCACAACTATATATTTAAGCATTTTCCAAGTAACATAATTTCTACCAAGTAGGAAATTTCCACCCAATGAAACTCGTCATGTTTGACAAGACACATGTTTTGCTATGTATACACGTAACATATCTGTCCACTTTATGAATAATAAAAATATTCACAAAATGAAGAGTACCCATGCTCGTAATGTGATAACACTATAAGATGCCAAATGTGTACTTGCCATCTATGAGCTTCAAGTTCCTGAAAGAGAGTTCCAACGTTGGTGACCCGGTATCCTATACAACAAACGTGTCCTTATCCATTACTGGATGTAGAAATTACATAATCTAATCGTCATAATTAAGATTAATAATAAGCACTATTAGAAGATGATTGAGAACGTACCAAGTAACGCCATGGTGTTTTCCTCGAGCAACATGAGCCTGTTTGAATGATGCTAAAAAAGAAAGGGTTTAAGGGCTGAGATTTTACCAACAAGAAAGTAAGATAAGGGCGAGATCTCAAGAGAGGCAATAGAGTTTGCAACACAATAGCTATTAAGTCTTTCATTAGCTGTTTCACATTCAAGTGAACTTTTATTTCTTGAACTTTTATTTCTTGAAAGATATCACATTTCTTGACAAAAACCCATCATAGTGGTTAATCTTCAAACTTTTTTTTTCTCTCTATGCATTTAATTACATATACGACGCCATCAGAGGGCGGGCACCAGATACAAAATAAGCATATAGTGATGTGGGATTAATGGTTTTACTGTAACCTTATCTTGGAATCTTTGGTATCAAATGATTTCTGTTGGACCTCAATGAGAAGCATATTAAAGCATGTGATTTCTATGGTATCTTCTCAGCTACCTTATGAAGTTGCCTATTTTATTTCTAGGTCCCTTCCTACACATTTTAGCTTCAAGCTAGGAGGTATGGAGCAATTTATAAGATGTGAACTGAATCATCACCGAAGAATCATAGCCTTTTGTTCCGGGAGGAATAGCCTCTCATCATATTGCAGCGGGTACGTTGGGCATATTAGCAGGCCTATTTCATCTTAGTGTCCGCCCGCCTCAACGTCTATACAAAGGATTACGTATGGACAATATTGAAACTGTACTTTCTAGTAGTATCGTTGCTGTTTTTTTTGCAGCTTTCGTTGTTGCTGGAACTATGTGGTATGGTTCAGCAACTACCCCAATCGAGTTATTTGGTCCTACTCGCTATCAGTGGGATCAGGGATATTTCCAGCAAAAAATATGATTAAGGATTTTCAACAAATGTCGACATAATGGAACCGAAGATGAACCATAAAGAGGCCTGATTGTTGCTGATATCACAAAGACAGTTAAATTTTGACCCACCCTCCATTCATCCCTTCACAAACCTTTCGATGCATGATTATTCTGCATAACTTCCTTCAGTAGATCTTGAACCAAATCCTCAGTGATAATGAAGAAACCTTAGGAAGAATCAACATTCTCATGTTTATAAATCACATGAAACTGAAACTTATTGGAGGAATCAAGAGAGAAACCATGGTTGAGCTCCCCACATCACTCAATTTTCCAGCTGATGATGGTTCACATGTATGTAGCACTCTACAGGATCACTTTACATGCTTAACAGTGTATTTCCATACTTGCACATAGTCTGCTTAATAATGACTTTGTAAAGGGTGGACCCAAGAATTCATAATTTATTCATCTAACATGTATCCATTTACAGAACAACGTTTAACATTGCTTGATTCCTAGTTAGCTAATATTACTCAACACTTGCAGCATCAAGCTATGTATATATAGTTGCAGACATGTTAAGCTGTTATTTGTAATCCTTTACAAATAATCACTTAGTTAGCTAATAACTCTGACTTTTTCCATATTTTGTTTGTCTGCTATTAAAGACGTAGGGGTGAGCAAATACCGACCGATAGCGAAAAATCGACCGAATACCGATTAAAAATATACCGAAAAATCGAACCGAAATTATGTACCGATACCGAATTGCCGAACCGACTAAATTACGGTATAATGGTAATAGTAACGGTTTGAGTGTAATACCATACCGAAAATACCGAACCGAATCGATTCACACACATATATATACACACACGCGCGCGCGCGCACATTTTTTAATGTTGTTCATGATTAATTTTACACTACTCATTTTCAATTTTATCTTTGTTTTGGTCAGTTTCCTAGAACTTGGAATTGATTTTAGTGGACTTGAATTTATGTTAAGAATGCTAAGAATTGAGTTTTTGATCTTTTGAGCTTATATTTTTGTGTTCTCATAGAATTTTGAAGTGAATTTTGGTTACTTAAACTTATACGAAAGATTAAATTTAGTGACCGCGTTTGATATTTTAAGCTCATTTTTAGGTGTTTGCGACTTGTTACATATTGTTCTAATAATTTTGATTAATTGTTTGGTTGGTAGAGGCTTAGCTTTAAAATTAATGCTTTCAAAAAAGTAAAAATATATATATTATAGGTTAAGAGGTTCAACAATTTTAAGTGTGTTAATTGATCAAATATTAATTGGTAAAATACCGTTACCGAACAAAAATCAACCGAATACCAATTTAACCGATACCGAAAAAATCGATTCTAAATGGTACGATATTGGTATTGATTTTTCAAATACCGATTTAAAAAAATACCGAAAAAATCGACCAAATACAGACCGATTATACCGACGCTCACCCCTATTTAAGACGGTCTAAAATGGCATTTGTTGTAGTCATTGGAAATAGACACTCCTAAAAGCAAAGGGATCTCCTTTATGACTCATTATTATATCTCCTTTTCCTAATTTATCTACAATATACTTAATGTGAATGAAACAGGAATACCAATCAAGAAGGCATCCTATACATGCTTACCTGTAAATCATTAGCTCCGGAATAAGTTTTGAAGTACTACTGTACTACAACTCAAGACGAATTGAATTACAATTTCCTTCGCAAGTAATAATATACCACTTCGGAGGAGCAAAGTGAGCTACTGGCAGTGTGATATGGCAAATAATAATGTCAACAATCCTGCTCCTGAAGAAGAGAACTGCTCTGACAGAAAATCCAGATTACCTAAACTGTATTCTTAAGCACACAGAAAATGGCTCCGAACAGAATTGCGCTGGCAGTACATGTTCAGAAAACTGCACGAAATTTCAGCAGGACATCTATGTTTAACGGGTTGTAATTCCTAATTCCGAGATGCAAATACGATGATATTATATGCTTTCAGAAACGGCATTGAATGTTCTGCATGAATATATAGCCAGATTACCTAAACTATACTGTTTAGTGTTTACTGCATGAAAATTGATTGGGAATAAAGCTGCACAATATTAACACATTCAGAAAACTGCTCAATAACAATAACATGTTTTGACATGTTTTTAAACTCGATGATTCGCACTTCCGGTTATCCAAATCTATTATATCATATATCAACAGAAAGTTCTTGAAATCTAGTTTCTGAATATGAAATTAGTTTTCTAAGTTAATATCATTAAATGCACAAAAATCAGGGTATAACATAATATATCATATGCATGAATAAAATGATAAAGGACATATATTTGAAGTGGCAAGTGCCTAGAAGGGTGAAGTAAGCTTTTCTATATTCTTCTTCTTCTCCTGCGGATCTTCTCATCTTCTAGCTCTTATTCTCGTAAAGAAATGAATGAAAATGACGAGAGGGTAGGAGAGAGATATTTTATGCATGAAAATAATTCATGCTATTATGCCACCTAAGTAGCATACGTGTCATGAGATGGAGGAAAAATGATTATGGAGGGGACACCTCACTAAATGAGTTTGGTAATTAAATTTGTATCCGGATCGGACTATAAATGCCATTTCAATTTCTTGTGACATGATATTCTTCATAGCTATTATTTTTATTTCTCATTTTGATTTAATTTAAGTCATGAACAATTTATTTTTTATAATATAAAAACTAAACCATCTAGTCAATTACTTTTCTAGCCCTCCATAGTAAATTGCTAAATTATCCTCCACCTACCATGCCACTTCCATAATCCTTTCTCCTCCATCTCATGACACATATGCTACTTAGGTGGCATAATGGCATAAATTGTTCCCATACATAAAAACCATATCTCTCTCTCTCTCTCTCTCTCTCTCTCTCTCTCCTTCCCTCTTTTTTCATTTTCATTCCTTGATTCATTCCTCTACCAAGGGAAAAGCAAGAAGAGAAGTTCTAGAGGAGAAGAATAAGAAGAATAGAAGAGCTTACCTTCACCATTCTAATCAAGTGCTACATGCCACTTCCAATATATCATTTATCATTTTATTCATGCATATGATATCCTGTTCTACCCTGATTTTCGTGCATTTAATGATGTTAATTTAGGTAAGTAATTTCATATTCAGAAACTAGGCTTATGTTGTGTAATATTATATATGGGAGGGTACTTATTAGAAGACTTGTGTACCCTTTACTTGTGTTTAGAAATCTAGTTGAGTTTATGGATGAGATGTATTATTTGTCTTATTCTTTACCCTGAACCCCATGTAATGTAAAAAAAAATTAAAAATTAAAAATGTCCTTATCACGAAAATTTGAACACCTCTAGACCACTAAACCACAATTAGTTTATGTTAACCATTGCACCACAATTTTCTAACTAATAACTTACATCTTAATTTTGGGGCCGAGTAAATATGGGGCGCGGAGCGGATGCACTCGGTGCACTTGCTCAGGGCCGGCCCTGCATGTACTTGGCTTGCCGTATTCTGTGCGTGGGACATGACACATCTTTTATATATATAAAAGAAAGTCAATAACCTAAAATTGGTCAAGTTAAACCCTAAATTACGAAAAATAACTCACTAGATCCATCTAAAGAATGAATTCAAAACCCTTAAAAATCAAAGAACACGGACACACCGAAAATTGTTGCCGTGTCCATAGGATCATATAGCAGTCGTGACCAACACACAACAGACAGGAATAACAAGGACACGTCTAAATCAATATTGTGTCAGTATTCTTGTTCGTTCAACATAGCTAATAAAAGTCAAAGTTCAGGAGCAAATTACTAAAGATAAAAAGTTAATTTCATCCCACTTATTAATATACATTTGTACTTACATCCCACTTTTTAATTTTTTAGACTTACATCCCATTTTTTGTTACTAAAAGTATTTATTTTGTCACGAAAAGTATTCGTTTTGTCAAAAAAATATTTTTCGTGACAAAAGTGGGATGTAAGTCAAATAAAATTAAAAAGTGGGATATAAGTACAAATTCATATTAATGAGTGGGATGAAAGTCAAAAAAATCCCAAAAGTCAAAAACTAAACCTAATCAAAATTCTTATTCAAACCTTAAATACCAAAAAAAAAAAACTCTAGATCCAGCTCTAGAGATAGAAAATTAGAGAGAGAGAGAGATCCATCGCCACCTGAGGAGTGAACAGCGCCGGCGATCCCGAACGACGGGGACTCTCCGGCGGCGAATCGCCGACCGAGTCGGCCGAGTCCGTCCTCCCGACCCGGCAGGAGCCGAATTGGCCGTCCAACCTCGCCGAGGCTTCATCGTGGCCGCTCACGTTCCCCATCTCGAGATCTGGCAGCGAAACTAGAGAGAGGGGTTACGAAATGCCACCGGGAATTGACTTATTTACGGAACCGCCCGCTCGGCGGCTCGACAAGGGAGGTGGGGGAGGGAGGGGCAGAATGGGAATGGCGACTGAGATAGGGGAATAATTACGGCGAGTGCCACCGGCGAGGCGGAGAGGGGTGTCTAGAGTTTTATATAGACGGGGAGCTTGAGGGGTTGAGACTGGTGCTGACGTGGAGATGACTCGTGCGGATAATGACACGTGTCCGCGTGATGTGGAGCCCGGGTTCTGGGATTCAATAATTGGATTCTACTGAGTGCTGGGCATCTTGGATACTATATAATAGGAAAACTTGATGGTGAAACTTTTAAATTCCAAAAATATTCTTACATGTTTATACTAATTAAAAATTGTTCATTAATTTTAATAAAGACAATTTAGTAATTACGAAGACTACCCTTTGGTCTTCCTAAATAGTCTTCATTAGTTAATTAAAAGAATGTTAAAATACGTGCATAGCTCATGGTGTTGAATGGGCCGGTCTAGCCCGAGCCCGACCCAGGCCCGGACCGGCCCGCCCCCCTAAAAGCCTGGCCCGGCCCCCCACTCCCAACCGGTTCGGGTCGGGCCTCCCCCCACAGCCCAAGACCGGCCCGGCCCGGCCCGCGAAGAATTTTTTTTTTTTTAACTGTAGGCCCGGCCCAAAACCCGGCCCGGTTGGACCAGCCCGAAGCCCGGCCCGCGCGGACCGGCCGGCCAGCCGACCGTTGGCTGCTGTGTTTTTTTTTCCTTTCTTTCTGACCGTTGGAGGGGGGTTCTTTTACAAAATTGTCCCTCCCATATAGCCGTTATTAAAACGTTGGGAGGGGCATTTTGGTCATTTTTGACGTAAAATGACCAAAATAACCCCAAAAAATTCCTATAAATAGGCCAAAAATCCCATTTTTCAAACACAACTCATTCCTCACAAATTCTCTACATTTCTCTACGGTGCTCTGATGTTCTACTGCTTTTCCTCCCCGGTGCTCTGGTGCTCTACGGCTTTCCGATGTCCCTCCCAACTCCATTCCGGCTCTACGGCTTCCCGATCTTCCTCTCAACCCCTTACTTTCTTCTAACGTAGTTTACTTTATTTTATTTTATATATGGCTGGTGAAGGTTCAAACCCACCTGATCTTGCTGGACAGACTTACCAATATTTTAGTAATTTTTTTGACGGTACTGAAATTCCACCTGAGCAAGTAGCCACTAATCCGATTCCGGAAGGGTGCCAACAATCTCCTCCGGAAGTCGCTAGTACTATCCAACGTCCTGAAAAGAAAAAAAGGTCTAAGTATTGGAATTATTTTACTTTGATTTTTGAAACTAATCATGATGGTTCGCTTGTTTTAGATGCCAAGGGTGAACCGAAACCGTACAAGGCGCAATGCAAGAAATGTTGCAACCAGTACGCATGAAAGAAGGGCGGTGGCACCGGTACCATATCCAGACACTACGACACTTGCTACGGGAAGGACACACTTCAAGCGTCCCAAACCCAAATAAGCTTCGGCGCCACCGGTTCTTCAATTGGTAACTTTACTTACTCAGCTGCTCGGCATAAAACTGAATTAACTAAACATATTATTCGTGATGAACTTCCTTTTACGATCGGTGAAAGCGAATCTTTACGAGATTATGTATCACTTTCTCTAAACCCCTCATTTACTAAAGTGAGTAGGCAACAAGCTCGAAAGGAGGCTATTCGTCTCTTTAACGAGCAGAAAGCCGCTTTGAAAGCGGATTTTCAAAATGTTAGTAAGTTGGCTATTACTTCTGATATTTGGACTACTAAATGGAGTTATGCTTATATTTGTATTACTGCACACTATATAGATGCACAATGGATGTTGCAAAAATGCATCATCTGTCTTAAACTTATAGAATGTCCACACACAGGCGCTGTAATTTCAAGTGAATTTCAAGACACGTGCGTGAATATGATATTCACCCTAAAAAATTTTCTATCTCTTTGGACAATGCATCAAACAATAATGCTGCTATGTCTTCTTTGTCAGTAATTTTTCAGCCTATTTTAGAAGGTAGACTTATGCATGTTAGGTGTGCTTGCCATATAATTAACTTAGTTGTTAAAGAATGTTTAAAATTTTTTGAACCCCATTTAGACACTCTACGACAATGCTTGCTCTACCTAAACTCGTCTCCAAGTAGACAACAAAGTTTTGCATGTGTCACGCCCCGCTCCCGAATAATCGGGTACGGGTCGATGCATGCCCGGCCTACACTGTCGTTGACAGCGGTAGTGAGCCGTCTAGTCAAATAAATACAAGAGTATCTCATCACAGCATCTAATCACGGAATCTATACTAACCATCACAGCCATCCACTATATAATTATTACAACTTATACATGAATATCCGGGTACAAAGCCGGTGAAAGATAAATGATACAACAATGACATATAAACAAATACACTCAATCAATCTCCTATCCATGAATCTAATATCTCGATATCAAGTAAGCTCCAATGCCAGCCATGACAATCTAATATCCATCTCACCTGTAATCAACGATCCAGTCAGAAAAGGAGCAAAGTACAATGTAACTCAATAAAACTCACCATGGAGATCAATGGAATGGTACAATGTAGCAAGTAGAACTGAACAGAGAAACAATGGAATATAATATAAATATGCACTAACTATGTGTACATGTGCAATTGGACGTTATCAACATGTGGGGACTAATATATAATCAGGCATATAAAATATATATGCTATCAGTCACGAATAATCAGGCATGTCTAATGACAATGCTATCAGTCACGCAATAATCAGGCATGTCTGACGACAATGCTATCAGTCACGCACGAAATGGACTCAGGCATACAGAGTATGCTATCAGGCAATGTTTGTCCAATATTAGTCAATCACATGTCTCTAGAACGTCCCCCACCCGATACGAGAACAATGCAAGCAAGCAATCAATCGAGAACGAGTAAAATAATGACACGATAACAAGTGTAAGTGCATTGCATGCAATGATGGTAATACTGAGTACATGTACTTGCCTTGATTCCGGAATTTTTTTCAAGTCTTCTAGTTACACCTAAAATAGAAAACAATATTTAGAAATTTCTAAATAAATTCCTAATCTACTCTAATGACTATAAACTTCTCAACTAAAACCATTAACTATATTACTAACTCTAGTAAACATTTTACTAATCCTGACATACTAACATTAATGCCTCAATTCTATGGGATCTACCTGTTCTGTTCATTAACCTTGTGAACACTCTCCTACATAACCAACCTTGATTACATAACCATCTATGACCTAATCCTTAATGTCAACACTGGTCCATCTACTACTCACATTCACCTAATAGTTTACTAAGCTTGGTCTACAACCCAATAATGCATACTCCAACTCAATGTCACATATATTCAAATCAATCTCAACGGTTAATGAACAGTTACCTTCTCCAAGAATACAGTCTCTGATACCAGTGTCGTGTCCACATAGATACAATTTATGTTGAGAATGAACCAAGATCAACCAAGAATCTAATCCAAGAAACTTATGATACCTGCTGCCACTTCAAGGTATGTATCAGTGTCCGATACTAACCTCTTCTGAACACAGACACCATACTCAACCAAGTCTCAATCACTATAAGGAACCCCAAATCCTAGAATAGAAAAGAACAGGAAATGCATACAGAAATTTACCTGGGTGTTAGCCGTTACCAAACGATCCCTCCTCGAGTCCGACACAGTTCTCCTGATTCCAAAATCTGATAGCAACGTCCACACAGGCATTTCATCGAACAGTTCATGTGCGGAAACAGAGGAAGCAACTGTGAGTTCAATTGAATATGTTCTCAACTCCAAAATTGGAGAAACAAGCAGGAACTCACCAATGAGTTCCTTCCAATAGTAGACTACTGAAATCCCAAAGAATCAAGATGATTCGATCAATCAAACTGTCAATATTCACTACCAAAGTAAGTGGTTTTAGCGACGCCCCAAAAACGTCGCTAAAACAATAAAATCCGTCGCTAATATGAAGCACCGACGCAATTACCGACGTTTAAGTTTTGTCGCCGTTTCCTTAGTCGCTGATTACAAAAACGTCGCTGAACGTCGCAATTACCGACATCCAGCGACGTAACTGTACGTCGGTGAGTTCTCGACGTCTACCGTCGTGTCGTCGGTATATTAGCGACGTATATGTAGTCGCTACACGTCGGTGAAGTCCTGGAATAATTCCCGACGTCTACCGTCGTTTCGTCGGTAATATAGCGACGTGAATGTAGTCGCTAGACGTCGGTAAAGGTCCTGGATAATACCGACACTCACCGACGTTTAAACGTCGAAAAAACGTCGGAGACCTGTACATTTTTTTGCAGCTAGTCGTCGGTAAACGTCGGAAAAGCGTCGGAGACCTGTACTTTTTTTGCAGTTAGTCGTCGGTAAACGTCGGAAAAATGTCGGAAAAATGTATTTTTTGCAGCTTGTCGTCGGTAAACGTCGGAAAATGACGTCGATAAACGTCAGTAAGCGTCGCTAAACGTCGCTAAAATTGTAAAAAAAATAAAAAAAATAAAACACAGATTCTATATTACCACTCACAATTCAAGATGCTACACATATAGGTACACATTCAAATCTCCACTCACAATTCCAAATCACAGCGCATTCAAACCCCCACTCACAATTCAAGATGCTACACATATAGCTTTAATCTAAGTTAATTAACATCCAATCCAAACACAATTAACATTTATCGACGAAGGAATTAACATCCAATCCAAACATCCAATCCAAATAAGTCACAAGTCAAATCGATACAAACACAATTAACATCCAAATCCAAACATCCAATCATAAGTCACAAACATATGATGATACAAACACAAACAAAAGTCCTAACTAGGACTACTAGTGATCTGGTGCAGGAGGGGCACCGCCGCGACGAAGGGATAACAACTCCTTATACTCCGCAAGTGAAATCGATACAGATGGAGCGCCAGGCTGTGACGTCGGTGGAGTCGGTGTCGAAGAAGAAGGCGGTGGAGGCGGCGGAGTCGACGACGATGAAGGCGCACCCAGAGTACCAGCATGCTCCAACGCTGTAAGTCGCTGGTTGTATGAATCCATGATAGATAATATTCTACCACTGCTCTGGACCATCGAATCCTGCGCCAATCTCACCGTCTCGGCCATGGTCACCTGTCCTGTCTGCAACTCCGTCACCGTGCGCTCTAACCCTCCAACGGTGCGCTCTGTCCTCTCAGTCGTCTCCACGAGCCCCATAATGCCGCGGTCGAGCGCATCCAATCGTGCTATCAGCGCAGGATCGTCCGTAGGGTGCTGAGACTGTTGCTCGATCCGTCGTAGCAGGTCGTCACCGAGAGACTCCATCATCTGGTGGACTCGGGCAGACTCCTGGGACGGCTGTGGACCATGCACACTAGCAGGAGATGTCCTAGAGGACTGGGTCGCAACTAGGACGCCATAGGATCCCGTACCGTAGTACGTACCCCTATGGAGGCCACCAGCGGCGGTCATCCACAGCTCGTCCGCCGACGGAGCTTGAGTGGGCTGCGAGGAAGTACCGGCCACTCCTGCATCAGGTGCACTAGCAGTCGCCCGTTCCCGCAGCCTCTGATACTCGGCCTAGAAAGTATGGATAGTACTCTATGATTTCTAATTTCTAATTAATGTACTTATTTTTACTAACTTCATGAATATTTATTTGCATCATATTTACTAAGTTATATTAAAATTGACACGAAGTATTAAATTAAGATAACGTATTGTAATACTTACATAGGTCTGCTCGGCCCTCTCGTCAATAAGGACTCCGCCCTTCCGATGGGTGGCCAGGAAGACGGTCACCATGTCGGCGTTACCGACCTTCCTTACCTGTAATTAAATATATTATCTTAGTAATAATTTATCGGATTTGTATTAAAATAATATTTCTAAAAGAGAAAGACATACCAGACGACGGAAATGTTCCGTCATCGGAATCGACCCACCGCACCACTTCGAGGCATGTTGCCTAGCCGCCTTAGCCTTCTCCGACTTCTCCTTGTACCTTGGCTCGTTGAATCGAGCCTTCATCGCATTCCACTGATCAGGGGTGATCCAACCTTTGATCGGCTTTCCGGCACGATCACGTTCCTTCTGATCATTAATAGAGTCGCGGATCAGCTTAGCAGCGACGGAAGGAAACATCCCCTTGATCAGCTCGGTCCGGTGCGGTGGATAGTAAAACATATCCTAGAACAGTACGAAACCAAATATTTATCAGTTATATATAATATGCATAAATTAAATGATTCATGTTAAAAACAAATCTATTTTAACCTTGAAGCGCGTAAACCAGTAGTTCTTCCTTTCGTCTGGAGCATCAGAGTAGTTAATCCAGGGACCACCATAATTATGCCTCAACATATCGCCTAGGCGTCTCTGTACCCCTGGAGGACGATATCTATACAGACATATTATATTCATAAAAAAAGTTAATTTATAATAAAAACAGAAAAAAAAATCATAAACCAAAATACCTACTTTGTACCGTCGGTCCAGATCTCCGTCCTCCCCTCCTCCGGAGGTGCGCACGCATCATCTTCATGATGCTGGTCGGCCGTCGGCGCATCCTCCTCCATCGGCTCATCGGTCGTCTCCATCGTCGTATTAGCAGTAGGAACGCTAGACGGGTGAGCACTCTCATTAGGCCTGGAACTACTCGTCCCAGGAGACAATCCACGTGGCATCGTCCCAGGAGGCCCAGCTACTGGCCGATACGGCGGAGTAATCGGCGACGAGGATCCAGAGCCGGTACCAGTAGGAGGTACCGAAGGAGGACCTCTACCAGTACCTATAGGAGGACCTCGCCGTCCTCCTGGTCGGTACCCTCCGCGACGACCTGCCATACCTGATAACAACATTGGATAATACAACAAATTAATAATAGAGACTAGAAATATGAAAGTACAACAAAGACAAGATAATAACCAAGACAACATATGATGATACATTCTACAAGAATCATCTAAGTCCAGATAAGTACATCTCTCTCAATCATCTTCAGAATAATCATCTTGTTCGTCTTCCTCGACCTCATCTTCCTCTTCCTCCTCATCTTCACTTTCGTCTTCACCTTCGTCGGCTTCGTCTTCCTCTTCGGATAATTCTACATCTTCTACATTATGTGTCGTGTAATGCGTAACTTCCGTAGAGTCCACATCGACAATATTGGTTACAGGAGGTAGCTCGTCCTCCTGGTAAGCTTTTTCATCAACATCAAAAGTATCTCTAGCTTTAGTCTTGCATACTGCCCACCAGTCAGACTTCGTTGTTCCCCGTCTCGGATAAGCTGTGAAGTACACGAGCTGAGCCTGAGTTGCTAGGACAAACGGTTCGTAGCCTTGATATCTACGCTTGTAGTTTATATCCACAAGACCATGCTTGTCAATTTTCCAGCCTTGATTTTCAATCGGATCGAACCATTCACACTTGAACAACACGATCTTTGCAGGTTCTCTGCCATAATTATATGACAACTCCACAATCTCTCGCAAGATGCCAAAGAAATCATTTCCTGGACGACGTCTTTGTAGTTCGAAGACTTGATACACAAACAACTGTTCTTCGTGGAATCAAGATCCAGGAAGCTGTCTCTGATCGGAGCATTTGTCGACTTGAACCGAAAGCCATTGACACAATAACTTGGCCATGTTTTAACAAAAGTAATTGGTCCCTTGGCAAGAGTTCTAATTAATTCAATCTCGGGTGAAATTAGACGATCGACCTGAATATCAAAGAAGAGATAATAAGTTATTTATTGCGCAGTTGCATTAGAAGAGGCCAGTAAATATTACCGAGCTGCTTACATATTCGCTCAACCAAGAAGGAAAATGATGTCTCATTTCTTTTTCTAATGCTTCGTCTGTTAGGTAGGGTCTAACCAGCCTCAACTCATCATTATATGTGCTGGAAAACAACGAAGCATTAGAACGATTAGTACAATAATATTAGCTTATACTATTACATTGAGATGACGTAAACTCATCATTCCTTACTTACCCCTCTAGCTTCTCCACTTCATCCTCGTCGCAATTGAGTAATACATACAACTGAGCAGCCCTTAGCTCTTCGTCATTCAAATATCTCTTCTTCATTTTCCCCGAAGGCTTTCCGGACGCATTGAATACTTTCAGTATTCCATCATTAAATTCTTGATATCCGTCGTCGTTTCTCGGAGCCTTCGTTCTATTCGTAGCAACATGAGGTTTGAAATAGGAGGAGCAAAAATTTGTAATCTCCTCGAGAATATAGGCTTCACAAATAGAACCCTCGACCCGAGCCTTATTTTTTACCTTTCTTTTTAGGTGATTCAAATGTCGCTCGAACGGGTACATCCATCGATATTCGACGGGTCCACCAACACGTGCCTCGTAGGAAAGATGAATCGGCAAATGCTCCATAGAGTCGAAGAATCCAGGAGGAAACACCCTCTCTAGCTTGCACAGTGTTACCGCAATATCCTTCTCTTGCTTTTCTAGACGATCAACGAGCAATTTCTTAGAACAAAGGTCCCTGAAGAATATGCTAAGCTCCGTCAATGGATCCCAAACTGCCTGCGGTAAGAATTCCCGAAATACAATCGAAATTAACCGCTCCATGAATACGTGACAATCATGGCTCTTCATACCTGTCAGTTTGTTCTCCTTGAGGTCGACGCATCTTTTCAAGTTTGAAACATACCCATCTGGAAATTTCAGACCTTGAATCCACCTACAAAGCCTCACTTTATCCTCCTTCTCCTGTGAGAAAATTGCCTTAGGCTGCTTCAACTTCCCATTCCCGTCCTCTATCAAATGCAATGCAGGACGTCTACATATTTCTTTCAAGTCCAATCTAGCCTTAGGATTATCTTTCGTCTTCCCCTTTACGTCCATTACAGTATTAATTATGTTGTCAAACACATTCTTCTCGATATGCATGACATCAAGGTTATGTCTAATCAGATTGGTGCTCCAGTATGGCAGATCCCAGAATATACTCCTCTTCGTCCAGTTATGAGTGCGACCAAATCCGTCACACTTGTAGCCCGTAGCAGGCTGCTCAATAGCACTTGGTAAATCTCTAACCTCCTCCCATATCGTGGCTCCGCACCACCTTGTCGGTGGATCACCCTTCTCCACAACGCCAGCACAAAAAGCATTCCTGTTCCTCCGGTACGGATGATCCTTCGGCAGGAATTGTCGATGACAATCGAAGAAGCACGGTTTGCCTCCGTGTTTCAAACGGAAAGCCTTAGTGTCGTCCATGCAATACGGACATGAAAGACGACCATGCCTGCTCCATCCAGATAACATTCCATAGGCCGAAAAGTCGTTGATGGTCCACATAAGTGCTGCCCGCATCTGGAAATTTTGTTTTCTAGATACATCATACGTGTTGGAACCTACTTCCCACAGCTGATTCAACTCATCAATCAATGGCTGTAAATAAACATCGATGTTCCTTTTCGGATTGTTCGGACCTAGGATAATAACGGTGAGGAACATATATGGAGTCTTCATGCACATCCAAGGCGGTAGATTGTACGGGGTGACGATCACAGGCCAATACGAATACTGGGATCCCGAAAGTCCGAATGGGGTAAAACCGTCAGAGCAGAGACCCAATCTAACATTACGCGGATCAGAAGCAAAATCTGGATACTCTCGATCAAAGTTCTTCCATGCTTCTCCATCCGATGGGTAATCCAACACTCCTTCGGTATGTTCCCGCTTATGCCAACTCATGTTTTCTACAGTTTCCTTCACCATAAACAACCGCTGCAAACGCGGCGTCAACGGCAAGTAGTGCATCGAAGAGGTAGGCTTCCTGGCACCGACAGACTTTCCTCTACCACAGGCCTTGTAGCGATCGACACCACAAAATCTGCAGGCGTCTTCATCCTTGTCGTCTTTGTAGTACAACATGCACCCGTTGCGATAGGCATCGATTTTTTCATATCCCATCCAGAGCGATCTAACCATCCTCTTAGACCGGTAGAAGTCTTTAGGCAACTTCGCACCCTCAGGCAATATTTCTATAAGCAACTCCATAATACGGTTGTAGCAATCTTGCGACATGTTAAAATCGGACTTGATGCTCAACAATCTTGTAACCACCTCCAACGGTGAATGATCCTCACAATCAGGATATAATGGAGTCCTTGCATTCTCCAGCAACTCCATGAACTGTACAGCATCGGGGTTCGGTGCCTCCTCAGGTGCATCATGATCATCCGGATCGAAACTAGGCCCGGCCGCGTCGAAAATCATGTTCACCAACCCATCGTCGTAAGGAGCATTG
Organism: Iris pallida; assembly: GCA_029216955.1. Lineage (NCBI taxonomy): Eukaryota > Viridiplantae > Streptophyta > Magnoliopsida > Asparagales > Iridaceae > Iris > Iris pallida. Next base: position 19,631,779 of record JANAVB010006599.1, on the reverse strand, counting down.
TTGTGGACATCCACATAAGGCTCGTACTCCGATGCTAAAGACACAAGTTCTCCGTGCTCGCTCCACTGATAGTAATTCGGCGTGAAACCCTTCGAGTACAAATGATACGTGACATCCACTTCTGGATGATATTTCAAGTTGCGACATCTCACACACGGACACTTAATTTTGGTACCGTCCATGTACTGAGGGAACGCCTTGGCAAACTGCAGGAACTGGTGTACACCCTCTATGAATTCATCCCGCACACCGCATATGTCATCAGGATGACGGTTGTACATCCAAGTACGATTCCGCAGATAGTAATTCAGCTCCATAATTCTGTAAGATAGATACATCAAGGTAGTGAATGATATGCAAGTGTCAAAGCTTTTCCGATGGATTGCATTTATCTTTTCATCCATTCATTCATGCATTGCATTTATCTCTTCAGTTTTGCATATCATTACCTACTATTATACATGCATTTATTTTTTCATCCATTCATTCATGCATTGCATTTATCTTTTCGATCAATAATCTAGTAAAACAAGGCTAAACTAGGTCAATAAGACAACATCTTGGGTTACATTGGTCAACTGGATTACATTGGATGTGAAAATCTGTATCGTAAGACAAACTAAACATAATTAGTATATAATCATGTAACTGGTGGATCCGCTAGCTAGTAAGCCGGATGTACTTAATATCAGAGAGTATCAGATTAGTATCAGTATATAGGTTAGGTAGACCGTATCAAACGCATATCGGAATAGTAGGCCGAATAGGAGGCCGAGATAGTCGAATGAGAAGAAGGGAAGAAGGGAGAAGCAGATGGGTCCAGAGCCATGGTGGAGGAGGAGAAGTAACATGAGAGCAGTTTCCGCCGTAACATCTCCTGGCTCTGCTGGCAACTGAAGTCCAGATGCTACAAAGGCCGATCCTTCGCTGAAATCGACTACAACACCCATCAGTTCAAGTTCATTCCTAGATGAGTATATTCCAATGCCATAGAGGAAGGTCAACAAACTGATGGCTTCTATGGCATTGGAATCTACTCATATAGGAATGAACTTGAACTGATGGGTGTTGTAGTCGATTTCAGCGAAGGATCGTCCTTTGTAGCATCTGGACTTTAGTTGCCAGCAGAGCCACGGGAGATGTTACGGCGGAAACTGCTCTCATGTTACTTCTCCTCCTCCACCATGGCTCTGGACCCATCTGCTCCTCCCTTCTTCCCTTCTTCTCATTCGACTATCTCGGCCTCCTATTCGGCCTACTATTCCGATACCGATACTTTGAACCTTGATCTTAACACAAACCTATATACTGATCGATACTAATCTGCTACGCCCGATACTAAGTATATACGGTCGATACTGATAGCGATAGTCCGATACCGATAGCGATAGTCCGATACCGATAGTTCGATCGATACCGATAGTTCGATACCGATAGTGATAGTCCGATACCGATAGCGATAGTTCGATACCGATAGCGATAGTCCGATACAGATACACATGGACCTACATATCTATATATCACTAGTAGCCATACGCCTCTACATACTACTCTACACTAGGATCTAGTAACCATATACTAAGTCAAAATCTAGGGTTTGACTGAATATGGGTTAACTTTCTGGTCAAACTAAGTCAAAATCTAGGGTTTGGTCAAACCTAGACTAGTCAACAAGGTCACTTAGACTATTAAGTCAATTCTATGATATACTAACTCATAACTAACTATAGGCCAATATAACTAGGATATCCTAGGATACCATAATACTATATCATATATACATATCAAGGTATATATACCCAATGTCTATAGTCTAAACATATATCCCTTACAAGGACTCTCAAACACATTACATAGTGTAGCATCTCATTAGCCATATACCTATACTCTAATCCATTACCTACTCTATAACTCAACTGTTACCCACCATACTCTAAGAGCATCTCCAACCCTATTGTCTTGTTATATGTTGTGAATCATATGTGGCATTAGGCACAAGACAATGTCTTGTCTAGGTGGCAAGATTATATTGACAAATGACAATGAAGTAAGAAAATCTTCTCCAATGCAAAATGTTTACTTTTTTCAACTTGGAAGATAAAGTATTAAGATATTTACTTCTTTCCCAACTTTCAAGACAACTACTCATATTCTTTCTTTTTCCTAATATTTTTTATTCATAATTGATGACATGGAGAACAAGACATTGTCAAGTGCATTGTCTAGAACTAGACAACCAACTTCACAATGTCTTGTTTAATTTTTGCCACATAAGCTTCACAATTGACTTGACAATTGCATTGGAGAAGAACTTTTGAATAAAATTTTGTCATTCCTATGTGGCAACAACTTTTTTCCAAAGTCACAATAGGGTTGGAGATGCTCTAACTATCTACTTGCATTCACACACATTTATAGCAATATGTATAATATACTCACTAACATCTAACCCTCTCTTCCATTTGTTCCTTTAAATCAACACATATCTATATATAGATAGCCCAAATCTGTAAGGTATACAACCGGTTAGGGTTAGGGTTTACCTGACCGTCACGGCGAGGGGGAGCGACGACGGCGAGGGGGAGCGGCGGTGGAGGTGGCTGCCGGGAAGGAGTAGGAGGAGGAGCGGCGGTGGAGGTGCTCTGGCGAACGGCGACGGTAGAGGGTCGGGTTTGGCGGGGGCTGCCGGAAAGAAGGAGGAGGTGCTCTGGCGAACGGCGGCGGTAGGGGGTCGGGTTCGGCGGGGGCTGCCGGGAAGGAGGAGGAGGAGGAGGAGAAGGAGGAGGAGGTCGGAGAGGCGGTGGAGGAGGAGGCTGGGCGGTGGAGGAGGAGGCTGGACGGGGTCGGTGCTCACGGCGGTCGGTGGGGGTCGCCGAGGGCGCGGTCGGACAGGGGTCGAGGGGACACGGGTGCTCGGGGTCGGGAAATAATGGGGGGGGAAGGAAAATATTGGGGGGGGGGGGGAAATGGGGGGAAGTGAAATCGAAACTGACCTATATTCGCACATTAGTGACGTAACATAAGCGCGTCGGTAACCGTCGTAACTTTATTGATATTAACGACGCCATAGTAAAAACGTCGCCAAACATCGCTAATATCAATGATATTAGCGACGTTCACCGACATATCCGCGACGTGAGTTTTTCAATACGCAAACGTAGTTACTATACGACGCTGAACGTCGCTGAACGTCGCTAGTAGTGACGTCTTGCGACGTCATAAGAAAACGTCGGTAAATTGTTTTTTATCTGCGACGTTTTCGAAAAACGTCGCAAATTACGTCGGTAATATGACTTATTTTGGTAGTGATTTAAACGTTCAAAAGAAAATCAATAGGGATTCAAAGGAATGATACTTACTCGATCTAAAGCTCGATTGATCAACTAAGCTTGTCGTGCTCTCGCAACGTCCCTACGGACCAATGAACAGCACCCCAACGTCCCCTTCAGAGAAGAAGGGACAACCATGGCTAACGTTGGATCAATGGCGGTGATGCGAATAACTCAATTCTCCGATGCCAATAGCACCGAACTTTACTGCGCTCTCAGAACTCGCCTCCACTGTAGCGATTGGCTCGATCGCCATGGCCGCGAGCTCGTCGTCGGCGGAAGGAAGAACAGGACGGGGAAGAATCCAGCAGGGCTTCGCCGTCCAAGAATGGTGATGATGAAAAAGGAGGGGGCGGTCGCTTTATATAGGCCGAGGGCTCGAGCGGTTACAATCGAACGGTCGTCGTCGGGGAGGCGGTTATGAAGCAACGGAGGAGATGGACTCGACGGTTAGAGGTTAGTTATAATCGAACGATCCAGATGAAATGGGCGGTGGAGAACTAACGGTTGAGATAAAGAAGAAGACTCTGGAAGTTAGTCCTCCTCCAGCGAAGCGCCGCGTTGTCGCCGTCGTCGTCGTCGATCAGCTGTTCACAGAGAGGGAGGGAAACAAATGAAATAATGAACAAGGAATGAATTGGGAGAAGGTTTTAAAGCCAACGGCTATTTATAATAGGTTAGCGGGTTGCGGGTTAACGGGCTCGGGTCAAGATCCGGATCCAAAGTGGATCCGCGCCCAAGGGTGTTGGGCTCAGCTGCTGGCCCCTTGGGCTGAGGAATTTAATATAGGAAATATAAGATGGGTTTGCTGGGTTTAAAGCCTTAGCAATAAAAAGGATTAAAAATCCTTATCAATAACTAAATAAAACTAGGAAATTCAATAGTAATTAAAATAATCAAGAAATTTGAAAGTAATAAATTCCAATTCAGTAAAATCAAAATAGTCATTCTTAAGTAGTAGAAGGATTTAATAATAAATCCTAATGATTAGATCAATAAGTTTAAATAAAATCTTAGAGAAAATATAATTAACAATTGGGATGTTCTTTAATAAAGGATTTAAATAATTAGAAAATTATTAATGATAATTAAAAATAAATAAAATCTTAAGTAATTTACAGGAGAAAACCTAATCCAGAAAAGTGGAGTTACAAATCTACCCACCTTAGAAAAATTTCGTCCTCGAAATTTCAAAAAGAATCGACTAGGAATAACTGGCACGATAATCAACTAAGCACTACAATAGAAGGAACCTATCTGGCACGATTAAGAAACAATCCAAGGAATTTAAAGGCAATGCAATAATGATTATAATCCGTCAAGGCACGGATAGGGATACGAGTGAATTAATATAATCATGATTAAGTTTTAATCACGACTAAGGATAGTCAGGATTTCGATCAAAGTCAATTAGAATAATATAGAAAATTTATATAGGCACGATCTTGAATAGAATATTAGAAGATTTAGCACGATCCAAAACAACGGCATAGTCATGGTCAATTTTAAAGTCTAAGCACGATTAAAGATAATCAGCACGATTATAATTTATTAGGCATGGATGAATCGAAGGTCAAAAGATTTGACACGATCTAAAACAAAATTATGGTCAACTGGGAAACTCAGGCATGATTAGAACATAATTTGGGCACGATAGATTCAAATCATTTAGGTACGATCCACTCATAACTACTGAAATTTGTCTAGGCACGATTAAATTCGAGTCATGGTTGAAAATCAAGATAAATTCTGGTAAAGTTGTCAATGGTGATAGGAGGCTAATCATGAATTTAGTCTAAAAATATTCGGAACTCATGCATATCCGGAATTACTTTACCTAAAATTCATGCCCCGCCAGTGTACACCTGGCTGCAGTGAACCCTTAGCTCCGTGACTCAAGAATGATAGGTCCCGAATAATTTCTAAACTTTACTCATGGACAAAACAATTTCAAGGAGTAGAAACATAATCTCGAGAATATTCGAAACCTATAAATACCTGAGATCACTTCGACTTAGAGCCCATGCCTCGCCATTGCGCTGATGGCTGCAGTGGACCCGCAGTTTCCATGATCCAGATAAATGGCTGCAGTACGCGGCTGCCACGCCATAGTAGGATATCGAATATTCCTCAACGGTTATTCATTGGAATTCCAAAGGAGTATTTGATAATTCAAATTCAAGCAAGCTTTCTGATTTACTAAGGAGATTCAATCACACTAAGAAGGACATGTAGTATGAATATCTGTTCTTGAGAATCAAGAGATTGACTATCAAATAGAAGAAAATAATCATAAGGATGGATTAGCTAATATATGAGCTCTATGGCTCTAAATGAAATAGTTGTGCTTGGAATGGTTAAAGAAAATCAAATAATGGAGAATTTTGAAATGCTTGAGGAGTTTGGAAACTCTGACTTAAATCTCTAAGTAGCAAGGAAGTCCAGATTCTAAAGGACGTTAGAATCTGATAATGTTGCGGGAGAAGATGATCTCCAAAAGTCATGGAATTGTAATCATGACTTTTGTAGAGACCACGATGAGACATAGAAGAATTCAAAAATTACTATAGATAACAAAGTACATATAATCACACAATCAGCCTATGCTGTGATGAGTTTCCTATTTTCGCAGGCTTCCAATGGTACTCTAATCCTAAGCACCATTAGATAGAGACATGCATGGGCCACCACTAAAACATGTCACGCCCCGCTCCCGGATAATCGGGTACGGGTCGATGCATGCCCGGCCTACACTGTCGTTGACAGCGGTAGTGAGCCGTCTAGTCAAATAAATACAAGAGTATCTCATCACAGCATCTAATCACGGAATCTATACTAACCATCACAGCCATCCACTATATAATTATTACAACTTATACATGAATATCCGGGTACAAAGCCGGTGAAAGATAAATGATACAACAATGACATATAAACAAATACACTCAATCAATCTCCTATACATGAATCTAATATCTCGATATCAAGTAAGCTCCAATGCCAGCCATGACAATCTAATATCCATCTCACCTGTAATCAACGATCCAGTCAGGAAAGGAGCAAAGTACAATGTAACTCAATAAAACTCACCATGAAGATCAATGGAATGGTACAATGTAGCAAGTAGAACTGAACAGAGAAACAATGGAACATAATATAAATATGTACTAACTATGTGTACATGTGCAATTGGACGTTATCAACATGTGGGGACTAATATATAATCAGGCATATAAAATATATATGCTATCAGTCATGAATAATCAGGCATGTCTAATGACAATGCTATCAGTCACGCAATAATCAGGCATGTCTGACGACAATGCTATCAGTCACGCACGAAATGGACTCAGGCATACAGAGTATGCTATCAGGCAATGTTTGTCCAATATTAGTCAATCACATGTCTCTAGAACGTCCTCCACCCGACACGAGAACAATGCAAGCAAGCAATCAATCGAGAACGAGTAAAATAATGACACGATAACAAGTGTAAGTGCAATGCATGCAATGATGGTAATACTGAGTACATGTACTTGCCTTGATTCCGGAATTTTCTTCAAGTCTTCTAGTTACACCTAAAATAGAAAACAATATTTAGAAATTTCTAAATAAATTCCTAATCTACTCTAATGACTATAAACTTCTCAACTAAAACCATTAACTATATTACTAACTCTAGTAAACATTTTACTAATCCTGACATACTAACATTAATGCCTCAACTCTATGGGATCTACCTGTTCTGTTCATTAACCTTGTGAACACTCTCCTACATAACCAACCTTGATTACATAACCATCTATGACCTAATCCTTAATGTCAATACTGGTCCATCTACTACTCACATTCACCTAATAGTTTACTAAGCTTGGTCTACAACCCAATAATGCATACTCCAACTCAATGTCACATATATTCAAATCAATCTCAACGGTTAATGAACAGTTACCTTCTCCAAGAATACAGTCTCTGATACCAGTGTCGTGTCCACATAGATACAATTTATGTTGAGAATGAACCAAGCTCAACCAAGAATATAATCCAAGAAACTTATGATACCTGCTGCCACTTCAAGGTATGTATCAGTGTCCGATACTAACCTCTTCTGAACACAGACACCATACTCAACCAAGTCTCAATCACTATAAGGAACCCCAAATCCTAGAATAGAAAAGAACAGGAAACGCATACAGAAATTTACCTGGGTGTTAGCCGTTACCAAACGATCCCTCCTCGAGTCCGACACAGTTCTCCTGAGTCCAAAATCTGATAGCAACGTCCACACAGGCATTTCATCGAACAGTTCATGTGCAGAAACAGAGGAAGCAACTGTGAGTTCAATTGAATATGTTCTCAACTCCAAAATTGGAGAAACAAGCAGGAACTTACCAATGAGTTCCTTCCAATAGTAGACTACTGAAATCCTAAAGAATCAAGATGATTCGATCAATCAAACTGTCAATATTTAACCCGATCAAGAACGTTCAAAAGAAAATCAATAGGGATTCAAAGGAATGATACTTACTCGATCTAAAGCTCGATTGATCAACTAAGCTTGTCGTGCTCTCGCAACGTCCCTACGGACCAATGAACAGCACCCCAACGTCCCCTTCAGAGAAGAAGGGACAACCATGGCTAACGTTGGATCAATGGCTGTGATGCGAACAACTCAATTCTCCGATGCCAATAGCACCGAACTTCACTGCGCTCTCAGAACCTCGCCTCCACTGTAGCGATTGGCTCGATTGCCATGGCCGCGAGCTCGTCGGCGGCGGAAGGAAGAATAGGACGGGGAAGAATCCAGCAGGGCTTCGCCGTCCAAGAATGGTGATGATGAAAAAGGAGGGGGCGGTCGCTTTATATAGGCCGAGGGCTCGAGCGGTTACAATCGAATGGTCGTCGTCGGGGAGGCGCTTATGAAGCAACGGAGGAGATGGACTCGACGGTTAGAGGTTAGTTATAATCGAACGATCCAGATGAAATGGGCGGTGGAGAACTAACGGTTGAGATGAAGAAGAAGACTCTGGAAGTTAGTCCTCCTCCAGCGAAGCGCCGCGTCGTCGCCGTCGTCGTCGTCGATCAGCTGTTCACAGAGAGGGAGGGAAACAAATGAAATAATGAACAAGGAATGAATTGGGAGAAGGTTTTAAAGCCAACGGCTATTTATAATGGGTTAGCGGGTTGCGGGTTAACGGGCTCGGGTCAAGATCCAGATCCAAAGTGGATCCGCGCCTAAGGGTGTTGGGCTCAGCTGCTGGCCCCTTGGGCTGAGGGATTTAATATAGGAAATATAAGATGGGTTTGCTGGGTTTAAAGCCTTGCAATAAAAAGGATTAAAAATCCTTATCAATAACTAAATAAAACTAGGAAATTCAATAGTAATTAAAATAATCAAGAAATTTAAAAGTAATAAATTCCAATTCAATAAAATCAAAATAGTCATTCTTAAGTAGTAGAAGGATTTAATAATAAATCCTAATGATTAGATCAATAAGTTTAAATAAAATCTTAGAGAAAATATAATTAACAATTGGGATGTTCTTTAATAAAGGATTTAAATAATTAGAAAATTATTAATGATAATTAAAAATAAATAAAATCTTAAGTAATTTACAGGAGAAAACCCAATCCAGAAAAGTGGAGTTACAGCATGCACTTGCGCACATTTTGGTATGACTTTTAGAAGATTTGTGAAGGATATACCAAATAGGTGGAACTCCACCTACTTGATGTTGAAATCTGCAATTCCTTTTAAGAGTGCTATTACATATTATTGTACTTCGAATGTCACCTTTGACTATCAGGTTACTGCTGATGATTGGGTAGCAGCTGAAAGTGTTTGTGAATTTTTAGAAGTTTTTTACAATGCTACATTAACTCTTTCTGGTGTCTATTATCCCACATCTTGCTTAGCTTTACGTGAACTTTGTAACATGTCTTATTTATTTTCTAAATATAGAGATTATCCAAATTTTGAATATGTGGTGAGAAATATGGAAGCCAAATTCAAGAAATATTGGGGTTAAGTACCTCTTTTATATTGTTTGGCTTCCATATTTGATCCTACAATCAAATTGGATGGCGTAGAGGTTTTATTAGATGTATATGGAGAATATATGGGTATAGACGTTACTGACATAAAGGCAGAAGTTAAAGTTGCTTTGGACAGGTTAGTTATACTGTACGAAGAAGGAGCAACGTCGACCCGACCAACTCAAGGGGGGCTAGTAGTAGCTCCGGCTTGGCGTCTAAGCTATCAGCAGCCGGTCGCATACTACAAAGGAAGAAACAAAAGCAATCTTCCCAACCTACTCAAGAGTTGTCTGCTTACCTTAACTCTTATCAAGACGAAGATGAAGCTTCAGATCACTTCGCCGTTTTAGAATGGTGGAAGAGACACGACAAGAGATTTCCTGTGCTTTCTAACATAGCACGTGATCTACTGATGGTTCCGGTGTCGACGGTAGCATCGGAGTCCTGTTTTAGTGCAAGTTCTAGGATGTTGAGCGATAGGAGGAGCCGCTTGAAGCCCGATATTTTAGAAGCAATCGTGTGCGTACAAGATTGGATGAATGCCGATAGAAGAACACAAAACCAGAAAGACGAAGAAGATCATGACGTCCACGAGCTGGATTTGGAATCGCTTTCATTGCATGAAGGCGAACAACAATGAGGCTACGGTGCAAGGTATTAGCTATGTACATTTAAACTTATACATTTCAATTTTAAAATTTAACTTATACTTTCAAAACCTATTTTTTATTTTTTACTTATACTATTCAATTTTTTAATTTTAACTTATATTATTCAAATTTTAACTTATACTTTCAAAAACTATCTTTTACTTTAAAAAAAACATTTTTTAACTCCGCCTATGCCAAACAAGCATTTGCCGGTCCCAAGCCCGGATAAAGGAAGAGGGAGAAATATTTTTTTTAATTTTTATAAATTTTTATAAACATTTGTATATATTTGTATAAACATTTTTGTATAAACATTTGTATTACAAACTATTCAAATTATAAACATTTTTCTAAATTATAAACATTTGTATTACAAACTATTCAACTTATATAAATATTTTGTATAAACATTTTATAAATATTTTTGTATTTCTATTCAAATTACATTTTATAAACATTTTCCTCTTATACTATTCAAATTTACAAACTTTTGTATTACAAATATTTATTAAAATTTTTCAAAAATAAAACATATTCCTAAATTAAAATTAAGTTACAAATTTTTAAAATTAAAATACAAAATAAAAATGTTTAAAAAACCAAATAAAAAGAAAAAAAACTGTTAAAAAAAAATCCAAAAACCGGGCCGGTCCGGTTCACCCGGCCTGAACCGGCCCGAACCGACCTAGGCCCTGTCACGCCCCAGAACCAGAATACTGGAGAGCGGGGGAATGACTCAGCCAGCTACGTATTACGGGCAGATGAATACCGTATAATACGATCAATGCTGTCTAACCAGACGAGGGGGTGCATACTACATGAAAGTCTTACTATGGTCACTTCACATCTATTGTCTGAATCGTTCAAAACAAGAAACAGAAATAGAGAACATGTAAGATAAAGCAGTAAGGCGTCCCAAATACTTAGTCAAAATGTTCTTAAGACCTGGCTTAACAAAACATAGCCAGATGGTATAGTAACATGTACACAATTGTTATCAGCTGCAGTCTGACTTAGTTACAATTATGTAAAAGTAAGTGCAAAATAATCCGACTAACATGTCGGTGCCAAACGGCTAAGTATGAAGTAAATAACAAAACGAGCGGTGAAGTAAGGAATCCACTCGAGTCCTCCTGCGATCATTCCTCTAGTATTGACCATCTTGGAGGTAGAAGTAAGCTGGATCCTCGGGGACTGGCTCTAAATCTGGCCATGCAAAACCAGAGAGGTTAGACCTCTAATAGCAAGTACCACAATAAAGCACGATATGAAGGACTAAACCAGTAAGTAAAAGAATATAATAATAGATCTCTGCTTTCCACTAGGATTCACATAACATCACGATACTTCGAACCAACCTCCCAACCAAACAAGGACAGAAGTTAGCCCGTCATGTCCTGACATTCTGATCATCTCAGTTAGACAATAGAGTAGGTACAGTACACAAACAAATCATCTTGAACGGCCAATCAACTACTACGGCTTGCTATTGTGAGTCCCAAGTTATCCTGGAATTATGCAAATAGGGATTCCTCAGTTCTTACTATGTGCGAGCAAGGCTAGTCTATCCAATCAATCAATTGCGCCAATCATGTAATTAGACGAGTCCCAGCGGGACGCCCGCCGTTAATATAGCATGTACAATAATATAAGCAGATACTGTTCCCTGCCCGTGTGATAGATTTACAGTATCTGCGGGAACCAGCCGGCCTGTCGGTCACTTAATAGTCCCGAAGAGGGCTGCCATGTAAGAACTCGGGAATCCATTCTCTCTATGCCATCATTATTTTATTTAACTTAATAGTCCCTACGTTGAGTGAAGTTCCATGTCGTGGATCATGGTCATTCAAATGAGTACTTTCGTACGGGGTACGATATGCGCAACTCTACAACGATACCCGTGCGGCTAGGTTGTAGGTTTTACATAGCGTGATGCAACAATCAAATCTAACCACGGAGTAATCATGCCTTGACCATAAAGTACACATACTTTTTTTTGTAAGATAAATAAATAGCTAATTAAATAAATAAATAATTTGAAGCCTGCATGTGCCTGTATGCCAATATTCGGGATCGGCTAATCGAGTACAATAGTTCATTACATGAACGTGTCTCATTCATTTCGTTCAATAAGACGACTAGCCAGTCTCTTAGTTCCAACTAGGAACGCATGATCAATTATTACTCAATGTCACAATCATTATCAATGGTGACAAGGCATGAAAGTCAAATAGTATTCAGTGGAGTCGAGTCTACGACTCTCAGGGTTAAGTTCCAGTCAATCTGGGTATCCATGGATCAATCAAGCCACATGACACATTCTACACAACCATATGTATTAAAGTATTAACATATCATGATTTATCAAGTTCATGCCAAAAGACATAAGGATTTAATAGAAGAATTATCATGTCATCATTAGATGAATAAGTTATAGAACAAATAAAAACACTCAGGTCAGGAAGTCACGCCAACAAGTCTATGCTAAGGTCAACAAGTTACGCCAACAAGTCTAGGCTAAGGCCAACAAGTCACGCCAAGTCTAGCAGGTTGGAATAAGCGTGTCAACAGCGTGAGCGTGAAAAGTGGTTCACATTGGCACACACAGTGTGAGCGTGAAGGGAAATTCACGCACTCATAAGTGAGCGCGAAGAATGATAAGAAATTCACGCATGCACAAGTGAGCGTGAAAAGTGTGACAAGAAATTCACGCACGCACGCAAGACGTGAGCGTGACTAAAAATTCACGCTGGCACGTAAGAACGTGAGCGTGACTAAAAATCCACGCTAACATGTAAGAACATGAGCGTGAATAAAATTTACGCAGACACGTACAGACGTGAGCGTGACTAAAAATCTACGCTAACATGTAAGAACATGAACGTGACTAAAATTCACGCATACACGTACAGACGTGAGCGTGACTAAAATTCACGCTGACACGTACAGACGTGAGCGTGACTAAAATCCACGCTGACACGTACAGACGTGAGCGTGACAAAAAATCCATGCTAACATGTAAGAACATGTGCGTGACTGAAAATCCACGCAGACACGTAAGAACATGTGCGTGACTGAAAATCCACACAGACACGTAAGAACATGTGCGTGACTAAAAATCCACGCAGACACGTAAGAACGTGCGCGTGACTAAAAACTCACGCTAAGTTGGGAGATCAAAACCCATGAACAGCCGAGAATACAACATCTTAGATCTAGCAAAAACCAGCCAAAGAAATCAAAAATGCTAAGTAGTAAACTCTCTCAGAATCATGAGAGGAAGAGAAATGAACCATAAAAATGGTTCTCCAAGCAAGAAGCAAGATTACACTTGCCTGCTGATGGGTTGGTGGAGAGAGTGATGAGGAAGAAGAAGAAGTAATGGTGAAGAATGAGAGTTATGAGGAGAGAGAATGAGATGGAAGTTTTAAATAGGAAGGGTGGTGGTAGGTGGGGGTTTGGGTCGGGTTGAACCATCATGAACCCGAAACCCTCCATGAACCCGAACCACAAGCAAGACTAAAGCAGAAAATAACAGCAAGAAATAAAATACAGAAAATAAAATACAGGAATAAAATTGCAGGAAATAAAATGCAGATAATTAATTAACGTGAAATTAAAGGGATTTAAATACAAGATAATACATGATAAATACTAAATAAATATACATGAGTTGTACATGTATAAAAATATGCATTCTGGGAACGGGGAGTGACATCTCTACCCACCTTAGAAAAATTTTGTCCTCGGAATTTCAAATCCAAGCAGGTAGAAATATCGGAGTTAAACTAATACAGGCAATTCTAGTGAGCAAGCAATCATTATTACCATATCAAAAGCAAGTACTATATATGTAAATTCATCATTCTACGATATCAAGTAGCTCTACCCATAAGGTGATAAGCATGAAGAATCAGGACAATCACGGTATACAGAAAGAGATATACCTTGTGAGTCAAACAGGTGTGGATACCGTGATCGGATATCATCCTCACGTTCCCACGTTGACTCTCCCAAGGTGTAATGACCCCAAGCAACACGGACAAGACTAATTGTTCGGTTCTTGAGTATCTTCTCTCTTCGGTCCAAAATGGATACATGCTGTTCCTCGTAAGACAGGTTGGTACCAACAACCAGCTCCGAATGATCGAGGACATGGCTTGGGTCCGATACAAACCTACGTAATTGAGATACATGAAACACGTCATGTACCTCTCGTAACGAAGGTGGAAGGGATAAGCGATAAGCAACATCGCCTATCCGATCAAGGATAACAAATGGGCCCACGTACCGCGGACTTAATTTCCCGCGAACGCCAAATCTAATGACCCCACGAGTAGGTGAGATCCGCAAGAATACGTGGTCCCCAACAGAGAATTCTAACGGCCTACGATGCTGGTCCGCCCAATGACGATGCCGGTCCTGCGCAACTCGAAGTCGCTCTCTAATTCCCTTAACCACTTCAACCGTCTGAACAATCATTTCTAGGCCTAACATCTTCCTCTCTCCGATATCATCCCATGCAAGCGGTGACCTGCACTTCTTACCATATAGTGCTTCAAATGGCGCCATCTGGATACTGGCTTGATAACTATTGTTGTATGAGAACTCGACTAAGTACAGGTGACTCTCCCAAGACCCTCCAAAATCTAGAGTGCAAGCTCGCAACATGTCTTCTAAAGTCTGAATCGTTCTCTCTGATTGCCCATCCGTCTGCGGATGGTAGGCCGTACTAAACCTTAACTTGGTACCCAGACTATGATGTAAGCTCTTCCAGAAATGTGATATAAAGCGGGTATCTTGATCCTACACAATACTGACAGGGACTCCATGCTGCCTGACTATCTGTTGCATATACAACTCTGCCAACTTTTCTGTAGATTGCCCTACTCGAAAAGGAAGAAAGTGTGCTACCTTCGTAAGTCGGTCCACTATTACCCAAATGGCGTCCTTACCACTTGGTGATCTCGATAAACCGATCACAAAGTCCATTGTAATATGCTCCCATTTCCATTCCGGAATAGGAAGCGGTTGCAATAACCCAGCTGGCCTCTGTTGTTCTGCCTTCACTTGCTGACATACCAAGCAACGGGAAACAAATCTAGCTATCTCCCTCTTCATCCCATTCTACCAGAAATGCTGCTTGATATCTTGGTACATCTTGGTCCCTCCAGGATGAATAGAATACTGAGAACTGTGAGCTTCTGCCATAACCTCCTGTCTGATATCTCCACTAGGCACACATAGACGTGATCTAAATCTAAGTGTACCATCTTCATGAATTCTCATCTCCTTCCTGAGTCCTGACTCACATTCTGCCCTAAGCTTCTGAATCCTTGGGTCTTGTGCCTGAGCTGCCTTGATCCTGCCTACCAAGTCGGATTGAACTTGCAGACTTGTTAGAACTCCTATATCACTAGAAAGTATATCTTCGATGCCCATCTCCTGAAGGTCTTCTAAGATATGCCTCTGCGTTGTCAACATAAATGTGCCGCCTCTCCTGCTAAGAGTGTCTGCTACTACATTAGCCTTGCCTGGATGATACTGAAGCTCTATGTCATAATCCTTAATCAACTCCAACCATCTTCTCTGCCTCATGTTCAGCTCCTTCTGAGTAAAGATGTACTTCAGACTTTTATGATCTGTGTACATCTCCACTCGGTCACCATACAAGTAATGCTTCCATAGCTTCAGAGCAAACACTACTGCCGCTAACTCCCAATCATGAGTTGGGTAATTCTTCTCGTGGTCCCGAAGCTGCCTAGATGCATATGCTATCACCTTCCCATGTTGCATAAGGACACATCCAAGTCCTTTACCTGACGCATCACAATATACTGTAAAACCTCCGGGTCCAACTGGCAACGTAAGAATAGGTGCTGATATCAACTTCTGCTTCAAAGTCTCAAATGATGCTTGACATTCTGCCGACCAAACGAATGGTACATCCTTCCGGGTCAAGCGGGTCATGGGTGCTGAAAGTCTTGCAAAGTCTGACACAAACCTTCTGTAATATCCTGCCAATCCCAAGAAGCTCCGCACATCTGCTACGGTCTTGGGTACTGGCCAACTTTCTACTGCTTCTACCTTCTTGGGATCTACTGCTACTCCAGCTCCTGATATGATGTGACCCAAAAATGAAATGTGATCCGACCAAAACTCACACTTGCTGAGCTTGGCATACAACTGATTCTCTCTCAGAACCTGCAACACTTTCCTGAGGTGGTCTTCATGCTCCTCTTCACTAGCAGAGTATACGAGTATGTCGTCAAGAAACACAACGACAAACTGGTCTAAGTATGGCATAAAGATGCGATTCATCAAATCCATGAATATTGCTGGAGCATTGGTCAAACCAAACGGCATTACTAAGAACTCATAATGCCCATACTTCGACCTGAATATTGTCTTAGGAATATTCTCCTTCCGAACCCTCACCTGATGGTACCCTGAACGAAGATCTATCTTGGAGAAAACTCTAGCTTTGCTCAACTGATCAAATAAGTCGTCGATCCTGGGTAATGGGTACTTGTTCTTTACTGTTGCCGCGTTAAGCTTCCTGTAGTCAATGCACAATCTGGATGACCCATCCTTCTTCCCCACAAGTACCACTGGTGCTGCCCATGGTGATACGCTAGCTTGGATGAACTTCTTCTCCTTCAGTTCCTCTATATGCTGATATACCTTGGCCTGCTCTGAATCCGCCATTCTGTAAACCCGATCTGATATCAGTTTAGTTTCTGGTGCCAATTCTATACTGAACTCAATATCTCAAACCGGTGGTAGACCTGGAAGTTTTTCAGGAAATACGTCTAGAAATTCTTCAACTACCTTCGGAATCTGAACTTCTTCCATTGACGCTACTACTCCCTGCTCTTGATGAGTTGTCTCTGATCTGACTAAGGTGAACCGCTTCATGCCTGGAATATTAAAAGATACACTCCCTCTACGATAATGTATTGTCGCATGACTGTCTTTCAGCCAGTCCATGCCTAAGATAACGTCAAAATTTCCAACAGGAAATTCTATCAACCGGGCGGGTAAGGAATGCCCGCAAACTACAACACTACACGCTAGAATAACTCTACTAACTCCTACGAGCCCATTACCAGTGAGTATATTCAACCTCCCTGGCAATGCCTCGAACTCCATTCCTAGTCATGTCGCAAATTGTGCAGATATAAATGAATGGGATGCTCCCGAATCAAACAATGCTACTGCGGGATATGAGACGACGAGAATGTTACCTGCCATAACATCTCCCGATGCCAATGCCTCCTCCAAGGATAAAGTGAATGCCTGCCCTCGACCTCCTTGCTGGTTTCCATGCTGCGGCCTAGCCTGATGCTGCTGCTGGCCCCTTCCTTGATGATGCTGGGGTGGTCTATGCTGGTGTTGCTGCATCGGCGGTCCATGCTGCCGAAATATCTGAGCCTGCATCATTAACGGACGCTGTGCCAACGGCCTTACTGCCACTGCTGGTCTTCGATACTGGCCTGCCCCTGGTGCTGGCATAGCAGGAAACTGCTGCCCTGGTCCTCCTGACCTCGAATTTATGGGACATGTGGTAACCCGGTGGTCTGGATTTCTACATATCAGACACAGTCCATTCAATGTCCGACACACATCTCTAGTGTGCCCCATCTTTCCACAATAAGTACAGCCCGCCGGGGGTTGCTGGTTCTTTCTCTGTTGTTGTTGCTGCTGCCTGGGTGGTGGTGCTGGTCCTCGTATCGCCACATCGTAGATACGAATGCCAGTGGATGGTGCTGTTGTTCGGGGTGCTGCTTCCCCTCCTCCTTTAATCTGACTGTGGGACCTCTTCTGACCCCCAGTCATTGCCACAAGCCTCTGAATGGTGATCTCATGCCTTCGAGTCGCCGTCAATACTTCGTCAAAAGTCTGGTAATTGTGCCCCTCTATCAATTACAAGAGTTCAAGATGAAACCCTTTCTGAAATCTCATAGCTCTCTGGCTCTCTGTTGCTACCATCTCTGGGGCGAATCTACTCAATCTGCAGAACTCCGCTGCATAAGCATCTACCGTCTTACCGGCCTGCCTGAGGTTGATAAACTTCTGTTGTAGCTCAAACCGTGCCACAACTCCATAGTACTTGGTCTTGAATCTTGTAGTGAAATCGTCCCAAGCCACAGGACGTCTGTTGCCCACTTCCTCTGATTCCCACCAATCACGTGCGAGATCCTGAAGTAACAACTTCACTAGATCCACACGTTCTTCTGCTGGTAACTTAGCTGCTGTCAGAATAGCCTCCATGTCCTAAAGCCATGCATCTGCTGAGATGGCATCCTCCGTGCCCTCGAAACGGCGGGGGTTATACTTGCAAAACCTGGCTGATACTCCTGAATCAGTCCTCACTCCTCTTTCTAATGCTGTCTGCAATCCTTGGTTGAGCAACACATTCTGCTCTTGTAGCTGAGTGTGCATGTGCTGCTGGGCCAACATCTGATATTGCTGAGTAGCCATCATTCCTCTCATGATCTCCAGAAGGGCTGGTGTGTCCACTTGGGTAGGTGGAACTGTTGGTGGTGGTGGAACATCCGGATACTGCGATCCAACTGCTGGTTCCACTATCACTTCTTCCTGGGTAGCCTCTTGAGTTAGTGCCGGCCCTTGTTGCTGACCAACCTGGTCAGGTTGCCCATGTTGCTCCTGCTGTTGTCCAGCTCTGACCGATGCCGACGAAGTGCCCCTAAGAGAAGGGACAAGAGAACAATCAAACAACCGGACATGAAGGATCAATAAAGTCAAAGGATACCGGAATGTCAAGCAAGGGTTGAGAATAACGAATCATGAGATCAAGGGGAAAACACGTGTGATTGAGACATCCTATAAATCAAAACACCCCACAAGTCTGAAATCAGACCTGCATGGGCCACCACAAAAACCTTGTCACGCCCCAGAACCAGAATACTGGAGAGCGGGAGAATGACTCAGCCAGCTACGTATTACGGACAGATGAATACCGTATAATACGATCAATGATGTCTAACCAGACGAGGGGGTGCATACTACATGAAAGTCTTACTATGGTCACTTCACATCTATTGTCTCAATTATTCAAAACAAGAAACAGAAATAGAGAACATGTAAGATAAAGCAGTAATGCGTCCCAAACGCTTAGTCAAAATGTTCTTGAGACCTGACTTAACAAAACATAGCCAGATGGTATAGTAATATGTACACAATTGTTATCAGCTGCAGTCTGACTTAGTTACAATTATGTAAAAGTAAGTGCAAAATAATCCGACTAACATATCGGTGCCAAACAGCTAAGTATGAAGTAAATAACAAAACGAGCGGTGAAGTAAGGAACCCACTCGAGTTCTCCTGCGATCATTCCCCTAGTATTGACCATCTTGGAGGTAGAAGTAAGCTGGATCCTCGGGAACTGGCTCTAAATCTGGCCATGCAAAACCAGAGAGGTTAGACCTCTAATAGCAAGTACCACAAGGAAGCACGATATGAAGGACTAAACCAGTAAGTAAGAGAATATAATAATAGATCTCTGCTTTCCACTAGGATTCACATAACATCACGACACTTCGAACCAACCTCCCAACCAAACAAGGACAGAAGTTAGCCCGTCATGTCCTGACATTCTGATCATCTCAGTTAGGCAACACAGTAGGTACAGTACACAAACAAATCATCTTGAACGGCCAATCAACTACTACGGCTTGCTATTGTGAGTCCCAAGTTATCCTGGAATTATGCAAATAGGGATTTCTCAGTTCTTACTATGTGCAAGCAAGGCTAGTCTATCCAATCAATCAATTGCGCCAATCATGTAATTAGACGAGTCCCAGCGGGACGCCCGCCGTTAATATAGCATGTACAATAATATAAGCAGATACCGTTTCCTGCCCGTGTGACAGATTTACAGTATCTGTGGGAACCAGCCGACCTGTCGGGCACTTAATAGTCCCGAAGAGGGCTGCCATGTAAGAACTCGGAAATCCATTCTCTCCATGCCATTATTATTTTATTTAACTTAATAGTCCCTACGTTGAGTGAAGTTCCATGTCGTGGATCATGGTCATTCAAATGAGTACTTTCGTACGGGATACGATATGCGCAACTCTACAACGATACCCGTACGGCTAGGTTGTAGGTTTTACATAGCGTGATGCAACAATCAAATCTAACCACGGAGTAATCATGCCTTGACCATAAAGTACACATGCTGTTTTTTTGTAAGATAAATAAATAGCTAATTAAATAAATAAATAATTTGAAGCCTGCATGTGCCTGTATGCCAATATTCGGGATCGGCTAATCGAGTACAATAGTTCATTACATGAACGTGTCTCATTCATTTCGTTCAATAAGACGACTAGCCAGTCTCTTAGTTCCAACTAGGAACGCATGATCAATTATTAGTCAATGTCACAATTATTATCAATGGTGACAAGGCATGAAAGTCAAATAGTATTCAGTGGAGTCGAGTCTACGACTCTCAGGGTTAAGTTCCAGTCAATCTGGGTATCCATGGATCAATCAAGCCACATGACACATTCTATACAACCATATGTATTAAAGTATTAACATATCATGATTTATCAAGTTCATGCCAAAAGACATAAGGATTTAATAGAAGAATTATCATGCCATCATTAGATGAATAAGTTATAAAACAAATGAAAACACTCAGGTCAGGAAGTCACGCCAACAAGTCTATGCTAAGGTCAACAAGTCACGCCAACAAGTCTAGGCTAAGGCCAACAATTCACGCCAAGTCTAGCAGGTTGGAGTAAGCGTGTCAACAGCGTGAGCGTAAAAGTTGTTCACGTTGGCACGCACAGTGTGAGCGTGAAGGGAAATTCACGCACTCATAAGTGAGCGTGAAGAATGATAAGAAATTCACGCACGCACAAGTGAGCGTGAAAAGTGTGACAAGAAATTCACGCACGCACGTAAGACGTGAGCGTGACTAAAAATTCACGCTGGCACGTAAGAACGTGAGCGTGACTAAAAATCCATGCTAACATGTAAGAACATGAGCGTGACTAAAATTCATGCAGACACGTACAGACGTGAGCGTGACTAAAAATCCATGCTAACATGTAAGAACATGAGCGTGACTAAAATTCACGCAAACACGTACAGACGTGAGCGTGACTAAAATCCACGCTGACACGTACAGACGTGAGCGTGACTAAAATCCACGCTGACACGTACAGACGTGAGCGTGACTAAAAATCTACGCTAACATGTAAGAACATGTGCGTGACTGAAAATCCACGCAGACACGTAAGAACATGTGCGTGACTGAAAATCTACGCAGACACGTAAGAACATGTACGTGACTGAAAATCCACACAGACACGTAAGAACGTGCGCGTGACTAAAAACTCACGCTAAGTTGGGAGATCAAAACCCATGAACAGCCGAGAATACAACATCTTAGATCTAGCAAAAACCAGCCAAAGAAATCAAAAATACTAAGTAGTAAACTCTCTCAGAATCATGAGAGGAAGAGAAATAAACCATAAAAATGGTTCTCCAAGCAAGAAGCAAGATTGCACTTGCCTGCTGATGGGTTGGTGGAGAGAGTGATGAGGAAGAAGAAGAAGTAATGGTGAAGAATGAGAGTTATAAGGAGAGAGAATGAGATGGAAGCTTTAAATAGGAAGGGTGGTGGTAGGTGGGGGTTTGGGTCGGGTTGAACCATCATGAACCCGAATCCCTCCATGAACCCGAACCACAAGCAAGACTAAAGCAGAAAATAACAGCAAGAAATAAAATACAGAAAATAAAATGCAGGAATAAAATTACAGGAAATAAAATGCAGATAATTAATTAACGTGAAATTAAAAGGATTTAAATACAAGATAATACATAATAAATACTAAATAAATATACATGAGTTGTACATGTATAAATAAATATACATGAGTTGTACATGTATAAAAATACGCATTCTGGGGACAGTTACCGAAATACATGTGAGCACCCTGAATTTCGGGTTGAATTTTTTTTTATTTTTTTTATTTTTCTGATTATTTGGTTTGATAAATATTTTATTCTGTTATTTATCTTTAAGTGTACTTTCCCGTGCCATTGATATTTGGAGTATCAGGGATGTTCAACTTTGGAAATCTTCTTCATGAGTTTTATAGTGGACATGATTACCTTCATGACGGTATATGGTGTCCCACCCAAACTTGTTCCCTTGTGCTCTTTTTGCTTCGCTAAACTTCGGGTCGATTTAGACCATTTGATTATTATTTATTTTTCCCACACTTTTTCTTGATCATTTTCAGCGCGTTACCATGACTTTTAAATTGGGAGCGCCAGACCAGTCATTTCCTTGAAACCAACTTCTCATGCTTGATCTACTCGAGACGCTCATCACCCATGACCTTCGTGTCCCACTCAGACACGTCATTTTGTGCTCTATTTGATTCGCACAACTTTTCCGACACGTGACCCGATTTTATTTCACTCTACGGCGTCACATTCATCTTCCAACTTGATTGTGGGTCCCCTGTCGACCAAAACCTGTCCATCCCAATTATGGACATGGCCCACTTTGAGCCTACTATCCGTCCGCCACTTGTGTCCCATTTATTGGAATTCCTATGTGCTACTTATTTACTCATGATCATCAACGTCTAATTTTAATTCGATTTCTGCACAATGTCCAGTTTTGACCCAATTCGGCTCCACCGAGTCCAGCTCAGCTCCGTGTTATTCTCCATCATGACACCCTCATATTTTATTGTCCAAAAATAATATTCCATACCTACTTTTCTATTTCGAATTTTGAGTGTAAATTCCATTTATTTAATCCATAGGAATGAGCAATTTCTCTCTAATTTATTCCTAGCCATTGATTTTCCTAATCAATCCCAACCATTGATTTCCTTACACTTTCCCTCACTCACTCACAGTAAGGAGAGTGCCGGCCCTAATTTCTAGGGAAAGCTACTTTCTATCCTCTCTCTCTCTCTCTCCTTATTATTAATTCCTCTCCTTCTCTCTCTCTTCCTTTCTATTTACTACTACAACAAAACTCACACAACACCATGCACAGCAACACCACTCCAAGGCAAAACCCGACCACCCTCCTCCCTTGGCCGTCGGCCATAACCACCTCTCTATCCCCTCCTCCACAGTGATCTCCTCCTCCTTCTCTCCTCCTCAACACCATCCATCTATCCATCCATCCACACCATGGTCTTCTCCACCACCATAACAATCATCACCACCACCTTAGCCCAGCCAGCCCGAGCCCTGACCGGAGCCCCGCCGTGGCCAAGCCGACCACCCACCTAGGCCGTCGGCCGAGCTTCACCACTATACTTCCTTCCACTCCTCCTTCACTTCGTCACAAACCAACGCCACCACCTTCAACTCCACCCCATCTCGCCATGGCCGTGCGCCGCCATCCACCGTCTTTGCTTCGCCGTGGCCACCGCCCTTGCCTCGCCGTGGCCAGGCCGGCCTTCCCGTGCGAGCCCAGCACACAGCAGCAGTCGCTGTACTGCAGCAGGCGCGCACACGCGCGCGCGGGCCGCCGTCGTGCGCTGCCGCGCCGCCGCGTGGGCCGCCATGGCTCACCGTGGGTGCGCCCTACCCTGGGCACTCCTCCCCTGACGGCCACCGTCCTCCGGGATGCGCCGTCGAGGCGATTCGTGCATTTTGAACGACGTCCCGTCGTGACGCGCGCGAAATAAAGTTCGTTTTGGCGCCCCGTTGCAGCAACTTCGCACGCATTTTCCCGGAGATCCGACCGTTGGATCGGCGATTTCTTTGCTCCGTCGTAATCTCGGTATATCCACCTTCATCCCTGTCAATTTTTGTCCGTTAACTTTATCGTTTGATACATGAAAACCGGCCACCAAGTTGACCGTTTAAATTATATTAAATTTGGACAGTTTTGCGGGGCCAAATTCGTCAGCTTGTATCTCCTCCACCGCAGCTCCGTTTGGTGTGCTACTAGTTCCGGTGCGAAGCTGGTATAACCCTCTTGCTACCCCTTCAGTTTCGTTTCATTGTGAGCTTGTTTGATTGGTTGAATTTGACGCCACAGTTGGCCGTCCGAATTCGTAATTTCCAACTTGTAAAATTCCATTTTTGAACACGGGACTCCAGATTTCATTTCTGACACCACCATTAGGCTTGTGGTGTCGTTCTGGCATGTTTTCATATAAAATTTATTAGATTTGGAGAACGTGGGCCCGGGCATATTTTTCGGTGCAAAGCGGATCCCACATTCTGGGTCAACGGGACTTTTTGATGCCGGCTCATCGGAATCCAATTCCGGATATACCGTTGAGTTCGTATCGTCATTCTGGGCTCGTTGACATATAATTTGCTAGGTTTTGGTGGACATTGGGTCTGGCACGCATTTCGGTGCAAGTCGGATACCAATATCCGGGTCAACGGGTCATTCTGAGATCGGCTCATCGGAATCCAATTCCGGAGATACCGTTGAGTTCGTATCATCATTCTGAATTCGTTGACAGGTAGTTTGCTGAGTTTTGAGAACTTTGGCTCCGGCACGTATTTCCGTGCAAATCGGAATTTCAAGTTCTGGTCAACGGGCCAAATTGAGATCGGGTCAACGGAATCCAATTCTGGAGATACCGTTGGGTTCGTATCGACATTCTGGTTGCGTGGACATATAATTTGTTATATTTTATAGACTTGTTTTCTTGCACATTTTTCGGTGCAAAACGGCTCCGACACGGATACCGTTTTGATCCGAAATTACCTTTTTGCCCTTGTGTCCAAATTGGACCGTTGGATAGGCTATCCTAGCTAATTTGACCATTCTGGACACATTGGCGATGTTCATTTCATCGTCCGACAATGTTTGTTGATAATTTCTCTGAGTTTAACCTTTTTATAATTAATTAATAATTAATTCATATAATGTTCGTATTTCGGGATTAGTACAACGAAACTGAGATCAGTCAATTCCAGTGATCTCACATTGCTAAAATTGACAAGTTGGACACGTGGATCACTATAATAAGATTATCAACCTTACCGATAATCTTCTTATCTCGATTTGCGTGTCGTAAGTTTCGACGTACAAATAACGAAGTACACTTTATATTAGACTAGAATTGACCCTGTTTGACCAGAGTTGACCAGTTGACCCAAAGTCAACTGTAAGTCAACACTTGACCTAGTTTGACTAGATTATTGACTGGAGTCGACCTAGAGCTGTTTTGACTTAGAAGAACCTAGAATAATATAGATTGCCTGTAGGGATTCATTTATTTTTTAACTTGAACACCTTGTAACCTGTGTTGCTTTAAATAGGACTCTGTGGCTTCAGTGGGACCCCCCTTTACTTATTAGCTGTTCAGGTTATCGAGGTGAGTACATTCTCTGATCATTTCATATCCTACTTAGAATTATTTCCTGCAGTAGATTACTTTACTTATACTGTCACGTTGGTCACACGGATTGGTACTATATGGATCCCTTCTTGAGATGTTATCCTTAGGAAGCATCGGGTACTACATGATCTGTGCGTTTCACTTACATGGCGTATCATATGCTTCATTGGTTCTTTGATCACTTACGACATATACTCTTATGATCATAGAGTCTTCCTAGAATCCTTATCCCATTTATGGGACTACTATGTATCACCTTCGGGGTCTATTACCTTCGGGGTCTATCACCTTCGGGGTCTATTACCTTCGGGGTCTATCACCTTCGGGGTCTATCACCTTCGGGGTCTGTTACATAGCATCATAACATAACCTGGCTGGATCCTTGTGTATTGATTGGGGGTACGGAGGAGTATAAGTGGACATGTGAATAATACACCAGTAGTTTCTTATCAGAATCATTCTTTAGTGTCTTATCAGAATCATCCCAGGCCATTTACATGTTCATGATTGTACTCTGACTCACTAGTCACTGCTAGTTCTCTATGTATAGTAGATATTTCTATTACATCTCTTCCTGTTTACATACTATTTTTCTTCAGTACCTGTATCTTACACTACATGTTATATGTTTTCTAACCTGCTATGATCTGTTGAGATGTACTGTGCTCGCTCCAGTCCTGACTGGACCTGTTGATAAATTTTACAGATAACTTGGAGGTTGCCTGCTAGCCTAGAGGAGACACAGTAGGGTTTGTTTAGGTAGTTATTTCTTTTTCTCTGGAGTTGTATTTACTTTGTGGATTACTGTATCTTTATTTGAGTTTTGAGATGTACTTCTGGGTTCATGTATCTTAGACACTTAGACTTCTGTCACCCCCATTCAGGGAGTATAAACTGTTTAGTCCTATACTGTTAGATGCATTGAGACCTAGCACAGCGTTCTACCGCCGACACTGCGGCGTAGGCTGGGCGTCGTTACGTTCTCGTGCCCTAACTCTAGGGTGCGGTCGTGACAATACATACAAACCATAGGGGGGTACAACTAATTAACCCTACTAAGTAGGAGTATACGTCCAAATATTTTTCATTTACTGGTGTAACAAGAAATAATATGATTTACAATATTCTCATTTGAATTGGCACTTTAGTATTTGATTTATTAAAAATTCTTCGAATGAAAAATCCAATGAAAGAAACCTCATCGAAGGAAATGATTAACTGCGTGAAGATTTTTTTTCATGATGCCTCCATTCAACATCTTGGGGATGATTGTTTCTGTACGATGCTCTCTATCAAAGTTACTTTAAAATGTTATATTTAATCTTTACATCAACTTAGACAAAGATCTACCTCCCCAAAATTAATATATTTTATTATTACATTCCACCACAATATTTCATCAACCTATATATTTATAGTCATGTCTCTTTGATGAGGCGTTATTGGATTCGCTTTATACATGCTGCATTATCCTTATATTTAGTTGTGACTTTTAGAAGCTCGCAACTATTCCTGATATGCTGAATAATGACCGTAGACAATAGCATTAATTATATGTTTGCTTCATGAAGTGTCATAATTTATGAATGATTTGAAGATGTTGCTTAAATGGTTTGTTTGACTGATATCCATAAAATTTGTGCACCATTATTAAATAGAAATTATGTTTGTGATCTCTCTTAAATGTTAGCACGTTCGAATAAATTAAATCAAGATCAATGGTTCCTTTGATATATATATATATATATATATATATATATATATATATATATATATATATATATATATATATATATATATATATATATATAGTGGAGCGGATCAAAAGTCTTTCTTAGAAACCCCCCTAAAAATTCCCCTCATTCTAATTCGTAATATTAATGTTAATATTAATATTAATTTTTTTAAAAAAATTTAATATTAATTTTAATGTTAATGTTAATATTAATGTTAATGTTAATATTAATTTTAATGTTAAGTTTAATGTTAGTTTTAGTATTTAATGTTAATATTAACATTAAATTACGGATTAGAGTGAGGAGGTTTTTAGGAGTTTTCTAAGGAGGACTTTTGATCTGCTTATATATATATATATATATATATATATATATATATATATATATATATATATATATATATATATATATATATATATATATATATATATATATATATATAATGTGCTTTGTAACACTCTAATGCCACATAGTACATTGTGCTAAATAAATAAGTGCACTTATTGCACTTAATATAGTACTGACTACTGAGTGGATAACAAATACTCATAAATTTCTTTTTATCATGCTT
This sequence comes from Iris pallida, assembly GCA_029216955.1. NCBI lineage: Eukaryota > Viridiplantae > Streptophyta > Magnoliopsida > Asparagales > Iridaceae > Iris > Iris pallida. The sequence continues at coordinate 19,604,080 of JANAVB010006599.1, read as the reverse complement.
GATCTGCATGTCGAGATAATTTGTTTTATTTTAACCTATCCTTTTATTTCAAATATTTTTTAAGATACTTGATGGCCTTTTCAATATCTTTAGAAGACCTTATCAAGCTTATGTCATCTATATAAATGGATTCTATGATGAATCGACTCATAATTTTTTATGATCATCGTTACATCCTTTCCTAGACACGTATTTACTGAGCCTACTGTACCATATTCTTCCATATTATTTTAGTTCATATATGACTCGTTTTATCTAATATATTGTGCATATATAGACCATATTTATGGTAATTTGAATCTTTCGAAGATTTTCATGTATATCTATAGGTTACGATATATATATGCTCTCATGTCAACTAGACTTACCAAAAAAATTTAAATTTCATGATATCCATAACCTAAGAATATGTTTATTTCTACTACGTTATTGATCTTTGTGATAACGCTTGAACAACTGACTGTGCTTATACGTTTTGGTGTCATTATTTTTACTTATTTATTGTACAAACATCAATTTTAAACCTACATGATTTTTTTTGGGGGGGGGGGAGGGGGGGCGTTGGTGTGTTAATTTGTACTATAGAGCTAATACTTTGAGGAATAGTTATACTTAAATTATATATTTTCATTTTGGTCAATTATGTCTTTTTTGACATTCAATGATTGTCCATTTTTCAAAGTTGTCCTTTTTTCATCACGTTTTTTAATCTCATTTGTTGCACTATATAAGAAAATGTCATCCATGCCATATTTTTTATTTATTTTCGAATCCTGTGCAAACACATAAATTTATCATTGTTATTGGATACTGGTACCTCCCGCTCTGTCTTTTTTTGATCTGAGATATATCCTCGACTGGAGCAGATGATTATTTGGAAAAATTGATCTTTGGCTCACGACATATTTCATGAATTTTTCTCAATAATGCATAAAAATTATTTAAAAAAAGAGATAATAGGAGTAAATCAATTACTTAAAAGAAAAAAGAAATTCTTCACGTCAAGAACAAAAAGAAGCTATAAAAAATAACACTAAGATTTATAAAACTTAATGTAATAATGCACTCCAATATATTGCAATAGATTGTTCATTTTTGTAAAGAAAGGTTCTCATAACAAATTTAATATAAATTTTGGTTTCCACACTTAATAAACTATATCATAAATTCACTTGCTATTGTAGAATATAATAATAAACTACAGGAAAAAAATCTTGCTATTTTCAAAAAAAGTTGTATAAAATTGGGAGAAATACAAATTAAAACATACAAAACAACATTAAATTACTTAATTGAATCTTCCTCCTGTTATAAATTTTTTGCTTGAATTTTTTATGTGGATGTGACATCTCTTCCTGTTGGAGTGGGTGGGGTTCCCAACCTATGTGGAGAAGACCCCGGAGTGCGACGAGCGCCATCTGTGTGTCAGAGAAGCTATGGGAGGTAACGAGGCCATTCGGAGACGAAGAAAAAACTCGGGAGCCATGTTTTTACATTCTGGAACAGGGGAGGCAGAATTCTGCCCGAATTCTGCCCCCATACAGAATTCTTCCCGAATTCTGCTTTTTGGTTCCAGAATGTTGCTGGTAGGTTCTGGTTGTCCGACACAGAGTTCTGGCCGAACTCTGTGTCGTCGGGGCTGAGCGGAAATTTGGGGTGATTCTTCACCATTGGATCTAATCAAACGGTCCAGGTTTGTTGCGGGATTAGAGAGTTAAGTTGGAATTTCCAAACCCTATTCCAGTGTAACACAATTGTAGAACATTGAAGAAAAGAGAGAGAAGGAGGCAAGAGTGCCATTGCAACTTCGGGAGAGAAGACGGAGGATTGAAGGTCGTTTTTCGAAGGAGATCGCGTACGGGTAATCTCTACTCGTCGTTCTCGCTCTTCGTAGCCTTGTAATCATTGTTCTTACTTCTGAGTGTTGTGGGGATCCGATTTGGATCGGGAGGAGTTTGTAGAGGATATAATTCTTCTATTCCATTAGTGGAGGCTTCTCAGGGTTGGACTCCGATCGTCCCGTGGTTTTTCCCGCAAGGGTTTTCCACGTCAAAAATTCTGTGTCTGCGTGGATTATTTTGTGTGATTGTTTTTGGATTCGTGCGTTGTATCGTTCGGTCCTCTCGCAGGTACTCTCCGGTTTGGGGAAAGGTTTCCGTGCTTCTTTCCCATCATAGTGGTATCAAATCCAGGTTCTGGAATTCAGAAGGGTGTCAGAAGTTGACAGAAACTAGAGAGGAGAGATGGACGCGAAGCCGGTGCGCATGGTGAACCTGAATGGCACCAACTATCACTATTGGCGGAGCAAGATGAAAGATTTGCTGTTTGTCAAGAAGCTGCATCTATCCGTGTTTGCATCCGAGAAGCCCAGTGATAAATCCGAGAAGGACTGGACATTCGAGCATATACATGTGTGTGGGTATATACGGTAGTTTGTTGATGAGAACGTGTACAACCACGTTGTCAATATTGAGCACGCGAAGACGTTGTGGGATAAGCTGGAATCCTTGTATGCGAAGAAGACCGGGGTAAACAAGTTGTTCCTGATCCGAACGATGATGGGTCTGCGATACAAGGATGGAGCGTCTATTTCGGATCACTTGAGTGATTTCCAGGGCGTGCTTGACCAGCTGTCTTCAATGGGAGTCAAGTTCGACGACGAAGTTCAGGGACTGTGGCTGCTGTGTACATTGCCAGACTCGTGGGAGACCGTACGAGTATCTATGATCGCTTCTGCTCCAGAGGGCGTGGTCAGTCTGGAGTTTGCCAAGAGCGGGGTGCTGTATGAAGAGATGCGGAGACGATCTCAGGTCACTTCATCCACATCCCACCACTCAGAGGCATTGGTTTCAGAGAGCCGCAAAAGGGGCAAAAGCAGGGATCCAGGTGGTGGCAGAGACAAGAGCAGGGGAAAGTCCAAGGGTCGGTACGATGACTCAGAGTGTTACCATTGTGGTAAGAAGGGCCACATTAAGCGGAATTGTTTCGCTTGGAATAGAGAGAAGAAGGGCGACAAGGGGAAGCAAGAGGAGAACACAATAGCGGCGATCTCGATACATGGAGGCGATGTGATCGTCGTAGGTGATGAGGTCATTACTAACCTCGCCTGCGATGACAATTCTTGGCTGGTGGACTCAGGGGCTTCAGCACATGTATCTCACAACAGGGCACTGTTTGCCACTTACACTACAGGCGACTGTGGAGTGTTGAAGATGGGCAATGGAGATGTGTCGAAGGCGGTTGCCGTTGGAGATGTGCATTTGAGAACGAAGATGGGTGCGGTTCTTATTCTTAAGGATGTTCGTCATGTCCCTGATATCCGTTTCAACCTGGTGTCGGTTGGAAGGTTGGATGATGAGGGATTCTTCGGTCTCTTCGGAAATAGTCAGTGGAAGCTTTCCAGGGGTTTGATGGTGATTGCCAGAGGAAGCAAGAAGTCCGGTCTCTACTGTATGGAGGGGAGCGCACAGGAGGCACATGAGGTGAACGCAGTCAGTGATGCGTCTACCGAGTTGTAGCACAGACGGCTTGGCCATATCAGCGAGAAGGGGATGAGCTACCTGGTGAACAGGAAGGTGATTCTAGGGCTCAAGTCTACAAAGTTGGAGAAGTGCACGCACTGCTTAGCTGGGAAGCAAAATAGGGTGTCTTTCCAAAGTCACCCAAGTTCGAGGAAGCCGGCGTTGCTCGAGTTGATTCACTCAGATGTCTATGGTCCTATGAAGGTAAAATCTATTGGTGGTGCTTCTTACTTTGTAACCTTTATTGATGACTGTTCCAGGAAGGTTTGGGTCTATGCCTTTGTTTCACTTAACAAAATTGCCAAACAAAGGTTGGATTTTGAAAATAAAACGAGAAAAAGTACAAGAAGTACAAATTTGATTCTGAGAAAGTATTGCTATGGAAGTCTGATCTTGTAAATGATCACTTTGTTCCTTGGACCATATGATGATGATGAAGATCACTGCTTGAAGTAGAACAACTTGGAAGAACTAAGTCACCAGAAAGGTATCGACGCACTTGGGCACTGATGGCGAGGCCGAATGCTTTCCTGCTTTGCTTCACTCTGTTCTGAAAGAAAAGTTGAAGAAGAATGCTCCGGAGAATCAAAATCTCGAAGTCCTGATCTCTGTATTCTCTCATGTGCTCTCTGTGTTCCTGAGAAAAATGAGTCTATTTATAGACTGGGGCTTCTGTGCGTAAAAGAGCATCAAAGTCTGTCTTTACGCTAACAACTGCCACCTATGATCAAAGTCATCCTTTGCATACGTTGACACGCGTCCCATCATTTCAGTAAGAATAGGATATATGTACACACGTTCTTCGAAATATGTGGCATGAAGGCCATGTAGGCAAACCACGTTCCAAACTGGCCAGAAAGAATAGGGCGTAAAAATAGCTCCAACGTCCTCTGGGCGTAAAACAGTAAGATGAGCATAAAATAGCTCTGTCATTGGTTTCCTGCGTAAAGTGGTAATTGAATAACCTTGAGCGTAAAATAGCTCAAATAGACTTTACGCACACATTGTTTTATGAGCGTAAGAACTCATGAAAAACTCCGTGCGTAAAAGAAACCATACAGTGAGCGTAAAGTAGCTCGATCCCCATAAACGACAACAATGGTCTTTGTATAAGACAAATTCTATTGAATTCTGTGGTAAGTGCCATCATTAATATCTTCATGTCAGAGTTTGCATTAAATGCGAGATTTGACAACTTTGTCCAGCGTAAAATAGACTGCTCTGTCCTTGGCGTAAAATCATAGGTGTAGACCCAAGCGTAAAATGATCAGCCTGCTTAGGCGTAAATTGACTAGCCTAGATTTGGGCGTAAAAGAGATTACCCGCTCTGCTTGGTGTAAAAACCTATCACTTATGAATGGGATGACTCTTTCTATGAAGCACTTTTTACGCTCCTACAAGACCCCCTTCAAAGTTTTCAAATATCTCCAAAATTTGAAATACTTTGAACAGAAGCGTAAAAATTGAGATTTGATCTGCCAGCGTAAAATTTGGGATACACAACAGCCATCCGCGTAAAAGCGAGGATGTCCAACAGTCGGCGTAATTATAGGGATATCCAACAGTCGGTTTTGAATCTCTCGATAAATAGGTCTTTTCAGAGAGAGAAAACACTTTTACTCATCTTCTTGAATCTCTTTGCCTTTTCTTTCTTCGAAACTCTGATCTGATGGCTCCTAAGAAATCATCCGCCGCCGGTAGCAAGGGGAAGAAACCAGCCATTGATTCCTCATCGACTGTGAAAACCCCTACTCAGTCATCAACACCACAACAAAATCCCAATCCGGCCGTGGCTCCGCCTATGATGGGTAAAACCCTATTCTTTGGCTGGGAGAAAATAAATCCGTCGAGGAAGAAGAAAACCAAACTTTCATCTTTTTACGCCCACGTTGTACGTGTTAGCGTAAAGCTGAAATAACATCGCACGCCCACGTTGTTCGTGTTAGCGTAAAAGATAACAAGAATACGCCCACGTTGTACGTGTCAGCGTAAAATTTGGTTTTATGCCCACAGTTAATGTGCTAGCGTAAAACTTAACTACGCTCATGTTCGTACATGCCAGCGTAAAAAGTTGTATTACGCTCATATTACTATGTGGTAGCGTAAAGTTCATCAATTATTTGAGAGATTTTGTCGAATAAAGTCTTCATAAGCTTTTCATCAACTCTTAATAAAAAACTTCGAACTAACTTAATCTCTTTTGTTATTTTACCAGTGGATTTGCAAGTTCACCCCCTCGCTGAAGTTTTTGGATCATCAGTTGGCATGGTAGGTTCGAACTATTTGGAAGATTTATCCCATGTCCAATTTCCTCAGTCAAACCCCGAGTATCCGGTAGAGAGGGCACAGTTGATAGCAGCTCAAGGGGATAGACTGTTGCTATCCATGATAAATGGAGAATTGTTGAGTTCACTAGACGGACAACACTTCGCAAAACCAGCCTTTCTATTTGGAGATGCCATTGATTGTAAATCCCAGACACACCCCAAGAAGGAGTCTTGGGTTTTCAAATTTGGAAATAGAGCCATGTATCTTCCAGATGTGGACCGAGATTATCCTTTGTCAGCATTCGTCCATGCTACTCATCCTCGACAAATGTTGTGAGATTTGACTCCCAGCAGTCATGGACGACCGGGTAGAATTGTTTTTAAGAGAGAGCGTGCCAATGATATAGGATACTTTGCTAGTGTTCCCAATGGAGGTGTTACTTCTATCTTTGGCCTTATGCCAGGCTCTAATCCTAGCGAAGATTCGGGTTTAATACAGACAGTACAAACCCCGATGTTTGTCAATAAATTTATGAGGGATGCTGTATTATATCCCCAAACCAACCCCAGACTGCCAGGATGGTTGACTCCATTCAACCAGAGTTGGATTCAGATAAGTCTTTGGATGATGAAGAACTTTGAGGCAGAGTTGAAAGATATTGGCTTGTACGAAGCGGTAGCTTCCACCAGTTATGGTATTTCTCCGAATGGAAACTTATTTCTGGCCTTGATGGAGATATATCTAAGTTCAACTGGAACTTTTGCCACCCCGAAAGGTGAAATGGGTCTTGCCCTTCATGAGATACAGTTTATCTCGAAGCTGCCAATGGGAGAGGCCCCATATGAAGAATACATTCCCTCCAACAGGGAGCTTGCTGAAATTAGAGGAGTTAACCCTCAGTTAATCGAGATATACGAAGAACTGATGTGCCACTACCTGATTTGTACCACGATGCATGAAAGTACATCCCATTTAGCGTATATCAACAAGTGGACAACTTATCTCTTCTTCCATAAGGATAAGATATCCAAGGAAGACAAAGAAAGGTTTCAGGAAAACAAAGCTCCAGTAATCAACATAGACTCGACAATCCCCTCTAACAAGGTTCGGGATATGATGATTACTTACAAATTCCCGAATAAGTATCTGTCTACGAAGACTGGAGAATTTCCTGCCGGAACTGAAGCCTTGAGCTTCCTCAGATATGGTAGTCAGAAAATCTCACGGAGAGCTTTGCTGGCAGGCTTTCTTTCTTTATGGTTGAGAAGATGGGTTGTACCGGGTATTGGTACTGTTGACAGGATTCACCGCAGTGTGTTATGGCCAGCAGTACGTCTGGTTTTTAAAATCAGGATCAACCTGCTGTCGGCCATGGTGTGTCGGATAAATGTAGGTTTAAGGACCTTCGGCGAGGAGTTAATCAACAATGCTCCTCATCGGAATGTTTTCCCTAGAGTAGAGATGCCCTACACTTATCTGATGGGCTGGTTGTTGCATCACAACTGCAGATTGTTACCGCCAGGCCCAGGTGATGATGCGGAGGTCTTCCTCCAAAAATTCAGCAAAGCTACATGGATTGCTACGACTGTGGCAGATACCCGAGCAGTTCTGAATTATTCTTACGGTTGGAACTTCTTCTGTACCCGGCCGCAAGTTCTAGCAGATTGCTTCGGTGTCCAGTTTGAAGATGAAGTTGAAGGAAGAGTTGTATTGCCACAGTCAGTCTTTAGATGGCTTCAGTGCATCAGACCTTCTCATCTGATATACAGAAATAAAGATAATTGTGCGTTCGAACCATACTTACCCAGTAGGTTTGCTCGCCAATTTGGGTACGACCAACTTCATGTTGGTAATCCTTTGACTAATTTTCGTTACTATGGGAAATTACTTGACGGAGCTAGGGGTTGGAGGTATTTTGGTACTGCTTGGACTGGTGCTAAATTTAGAATTTTGACTGCCACTAGCACTACAGAACTACGTATACTTCATACGTATGCCCACTTCTATGCTTCAATTCGTTCTTTTGCCCACGGTTACAGTATGAAGGGTAGTCTGAGGTGGCCTAAAGAAGGAGATATTGAGGAGCAGGTCAGGGTACCAGTAGACATCCCTAACGATACTGGCATTCCAGATCCATTTTTAGTAGTTATCCCAACAGGAGTTGGAGAACCAGCTGCAGAACCTATCATCATTGGCAAAGGCCTAAAAAGAAAACAGAGTGCAGTCACCACATCTCCAATAAAAACTCCGGAAAAGAGGAAGAGGTCTACCACTAAAGGACCTTCCAAACCAAGCGTTCACACTCCAGAAGAGGACATTGAAGAAGATCCTCTCGTCGGTTCTTCGTCCCCTCCACAGATAGTTGGATCAGGAGCTGTAACACTTTTGTCTCCTGGACGTCTTAGCACCTCACTCCATTTATCTTTACCGTCCAAGGCACAAGTTACGGAGGGTACTACTACTGTATCCACTGCTGATCAAGATCACATTCCATCAGACGAACCGGCTCTTGACTTTGAGGATGATGACTGGGATGGTGATTATGATACATATCTTGAAAAAACGCACATATTCCAAGTATTATACAAAACCTATACGGAATTATATATCATGATTTTGCATACTAACTTATTTTCGTTCATTTTGTAGATGTCATAATTGTACCAAAGCCTGTAGTTCCTCCTCCTCAAGAAGAAGAAATCTATAAAGAAAATGAGGAGTCTGAAAAGGAAGCTTCTTCTTCAGAAAACTCAGATGCTGAAGAGGAGGGAGTGCAAAAACCTGAGATGGAGCCTCAAGAAGAACATCCTCCATCACTTGAGGCACAACAAGCACAATCTGAATTATCTTCTCTTGCTGAGGACCAGCATAAAGAGAAGACTAGAGTCGATCCCACTGTAGGTGATGATGGGACTATTGGAGGATACCCAGACTTGAACAAAGAATCAGTTGTAGAAAGTTTCACCACAGCTGAAACAGTAGGAAATCCTATGGAGCAATCAATTGAAGGAGATGTTGGAGGCATGCTTGAACCTCCAACAGAAACTGAGGAAATAATAACATCCTCTGCTGTTGTCACTGATCCAGTACCAATTTCTAACAAGCCAATGTCAGAATCTGAACCAGCCCCTGTAGTTGTCACCACATCCACCAACATTACCGCCGCCAGAACTCCAGAAACGGCTGGAGTGACAAATATTGAAGACGTCGATGCTGAGGTCCCTGGAAACCAGATAACAGTAGTAACGTCACCAACTCCACCCCCGTATGTTGTTACACCGATTGGAGATATAATCCCTGAAGCTTCTAAGGATCAATTGGCTATAACGGTAGTAGCAACCATGACTCCGTCTCATCCTACTGTTGTACCACCAACATCTGTTCCCGATTTTCGAGAAAGAGATCTGTTAGATATTGTTGCCACGCCAAGTTCTAGCACAGAAATGGATCTCCTTATTGAGATTTATACTGACACCTTTTATAAGAGCCTGGCAACCTTGATAACAATGGTCCTAAATAAGGGCCTCAATTATGAGACTCTGAAGACGGCAATGGCTTCGACCATCAAGAACGTTGCTTTGTTCAACGATACTGAGAGAGCTACCGCATTGGAGAAAATTATGGAGGACCTTGAACAGCCAATCAGAGAATATCTTAATCTGTCTAGCAAAACTGTTGAAAGTCTCATTGAGAAAGAATATGATGCCTTAACAGCTGATTATCTTGCTCAAGAGACCACATATAATACAGCCCTCCGTGAACACAGTCTGAAGGTTGCCAAAGAGAAAACCTTTTTGACTGGCATAAAACCTGCACTGCATGGCCACAGAGTGGCTTATGACGCTTTGAACATAGATATTCAGAGCAAGAATGACAGAATTCGCGAAGTCGAGGCAGAGCTAGCTTGCTTGAAGGCTGAAAGAGAGAAGATAATCGATGCCTGAAATCTACACCTCACCTAAAGCTCGATTTTAGAAGAAAAAGCTTTTGGGGCTGAGTCGACCATCAAAACTCTTGATGAAGCAAAGGACAACTTGATAATCACTTTTACTGAACTTTTCCGTATTTGTACTCCTGAAGCTCGACGTGCAGAGGCTACCAATAAGGTTATGAGTTCTCGTGGCAGACGGTTAGAAGAATTAAAGAAGTTGCTCCAAGATGTTTCCACTCCACCTTAAGAGAGTGTTTTGTCACCTTTTTGTCTTATCCATTCTGTAGTGTTTCTACCAGAAATGAATGAAAAGATTTGCTTTGTGATCCTATCGTTTATTTGAATTTTAAACAATAGGAAAGAGGTAGAAAGCACTTATCAGAGGTAGTATGGACGTGACAAGTCTTCTAAACTTAACGTATTATATCTATCCAGAGGTAATATAAACATGATAGATAATGAAATCTTGTTTTGTATGGGATAGAAAATACTTATCAGAGGTTATACGAACATGACAAGTTTTCTAAACTTAAAATATTATATCTATCCAGAGGTAATATGAACATGATAGATAATGTAATCTTGTTTTCTGTTTAGAGTGTACAATACTATCAGAGGTAATATGAACATGACAGTATATAAGAACCCAAAGAAAAGTAGATTAATATCTATGCAGAGGTCAAATGGACATGATAGATAGGAAAAGAAGGTGGATTTAGTATTTATCCAGAGGTTATGAAAACATGATAAATAATAAATCCAACTTTATATACCAATTGGTAAAATAGGAGATCAAAATCCCTCTTCAGAGAGACAAGTAATCAGCTTAACCAAACTTTGGTAGCTGGGGATTAAGAAGACAGAGGTCGTTGAAGATGTATATACGAGAAATAAATGAACCGATGGTGGCTCAAGGGATATTTTCAAATGGCTCGGATTCACCATCAGTTTGAACCATATTGACTGAAAATACTTGTCCAAATTCATTTATATGAGGAATGAGACATATCAGTTTCAATGGATTGGACTTCTTCTGAATCCGATGATTGCGAAGAGCTGGAAGAGAATTCTTCTTGAATATCATCATAAAACATGTGGGACGGGTCATATCCCAACCCATGACGAGTCTTTTGGTAAAACGGATCACCACATAATGGTAATCGTCTGCCTTTGCCTTGATTGAGACCTTGCATAGTCTTCAAATCATACCCCATGTTCTGAATGATCTTGATAGATTGCTGACTGTATTTGTCAATTCGGATTCTTCCTTTGTCTTTATCCTTCAGCTCATCTGTCTGAGCAATAGGGATATTTCTAGCCAAGCCAAACACAATTTGGCGCTTGTTTTTCTTATCAGACGGAACCACGAAATAAGATTCTTCATGACGTCTAAAAGTTACGCAAGCTTGTGATGAAGCGGCCACAGGTAGAAGATAAGGAGAAGATGTTAGGAACCTTTGAGCATACGGTCCAACATCTGTATAAGGAGGTAAAGAATTCTTCTTATGATCAATGTATAAAGTTTCTTCCGGTTCTATGTTGTCTTTATATTGATGACTTTGATTATCAGAAGATAAAGTCATTCTCTCAATAAACTTGACAGCCATATACTCGAACAGGAAATCTTCATTGATATCAAAAAATACAGAATGATCAATATTTACATCATTTACAGTCTGATTACTACGCTTCGGATTAATCAACAGTGGACCATCATCCGTCTTCTGCGTAGATTTGCCAAGATTGACCATCAATGGTAGTCCTGGATCATTCGTACAAGAAGTACGTCCTTTGACCTTGATCATAAAAGGTTGAACTTGGCTCTTGGCAGGAATATTTATTGATTCCTCAGATGAAATTTGGGTTCTTCCTTTAACCTTGATCATCAAAGGTTGATCATTGACAGGTTGGGATTGGATTCGTCCCTTGACTATGATCTTCAAAGGTTGCTCCTCTGGCGGATCTTCATTAATAGAGTGATCCTCAGAGGATGATTGATCTTCAGCCATGTCTGATATATCTTTCACATGCTCTTGTTTATAAAGCCTTGAATCAGAGAAGTAGGCTTCGACACCCTTGAACGGATTAATATCAGCAAACTCAGTTTTACAATTCCTTGGGAGTCCACATATTTGAAACATTGGTGAAGAGTTGAAGGCACAATATTATGCTCATCAATCCACGGTCTTCCAAGAAGAATATTGTAGGATACATCCGAGTTGATAACATAGAAAGTTACCATAGTTCAAAGATCACCAATCTGAATCTGCAGACGAATCTTTCCCAGTGGTTTGCTCTTGCCAGAGTTAAAACCGACTATCGTAGTACTAGTGTAAGTCAGCTCACTAGTAGAAATCCTCAGGGGTCTTAGCATACTCTGAAGAATTATACTAATTGAAGACCCAGGATCAATGTAAATCCTGTCAATTTCAGTGGATCCGACATATCCAGTGTAACACAAAGGCCTATCATGCTTGTTGTGTTTTAATAGCATATCCTCTTGTGTAAAGGTGATGTTGGGAATTGCTTCCATCACACTATGACATTGCGGGCATGACACTGGTATATTATCAGGAGTCTTGAGTTGAGCCAAGCATGAATCTGCTTGAAGTAAAGCTTCGCTCAAAGTCTCTCTGCTTTCTCTGGAAAGGCGAAGCAGTTCAAATATAGATAGTCTAGCCGGAGTATTGGCTAACTGAGCTAGAATGTCAAACTTGTAAGGCTTCATCACCACCCCCTGATTGGAAGCAGGCTTCAATGGGATATCAGAGCGTACTGCCTTCTGTTTCCCCTTTTCAACCACAGAAGGTTTAGCAGGAACAGGAGAAGGTTGAACTGGTAGGGTTTCCACTACATCTTCTGCTTCTTTGGAGGATCCCTCATAATCTTTGTGGTACTCTTTTCCAGATCTTGTACCAGCAAAAGTTTCTTCTTCAGACTTAGGAGAAGGAAGTACCATATTACAGGATTTAGTCTTTTTTTCTTTAGCCTTCTTCTTGTGAGGGTTGTTACGAGGCACTTCAGAACCCAATCCAGCAGTGGAATTCTAATTTTGAATTTGTAAAGGAAGACGTATTCCTTTATCATAATTTAAACCTTCTGTCTTTTGAAAGTCGTAACCCATCTTCCTCATAAGAAGGACAGATTGCTGACTATACAAGTGGATAGGCAATGAGCTTTGGACAGGTGTTTCAGTACAGAAAGATGAAGAAACCTCTGCAACTACAGGAGAATGAAGCATAGACGTCTCTGTAGTTAAGGGGTAAGAAGGATTCGAGATACGAGGAGACATCCCAGTTGGGGCTTTTTCATATGCAACAAAGACTTGTTGTGCCCGATATAAAGGAATACTATTCATGGCTAGCCACCGCTGATGAGTAAGCTTGAGCTTGGTAGGAGGAGCTAGACTTGGAGGACAGATGTTTAGTCCTTTCAGTCTATCTTCTAGAGGAAGGCCATCCCATAGATGATCTAAGTCATCAGGATTTGGAATAACATGATAAATCATGTTGCAGGTTTTGACTTTCTTACCTTTCTTGGATTTTAAAGTTTTACCTTCATTTTCCAACTCAGGTATTAAGTCAGGATGTACCCACATGATTTCACCATTCTTCAATGTGAGCGGCAGTAATCCTGTATTTTCTTTCCTGGCGGGCGGGATATTCACAATCTTCATAGTCGCCTTAGGAATTGGGATAATTCCATCTGGGACTTGCTGTGGAGGAAAATCTCCAAACTGAAGAGAGACCATGTTGGTTGTAACTGTATGGTCATCATTGGTTAGAGCGATAGCGCCACCATTCATCAGGTCTTGGATCTTCTTTTTTAAGACATAGCAAGCACTGGTAGGATGATTAATGTATCTATGATAGATACAATATTTGGGATTGTCAGTCAGATTCACCTCATTAGGCCTTTTTGGCTCTAGAATCTGAAGTTTGCCACTTTTCACCAGACACTGAAATATCCCTGGGATATCACTTTCGTCAAAAGAGTATTCTTCCTTCGTCTTAGAAGATTCCTGATTGTTTGGCGTCGTTTTGTTCTTGGAGAGATTGACCATAAGAGTATCTTTTCCTTTCACATTACGATTGCCAGGATTATTACCAGGATTACTTTTCTTTCCTTTATCTTCTGAAGCGAAAATCATCCCGTGTTCCTAAGCCAACCTACCATTAGTCTCGGCAGAAACTGCTGCTATAATAAACGAAGCCCAATCTGTGAATTGGGAACCTGTGAAGACAGCAATAGATGGTCGCAGATTCATCTTGCATGTATCAATCAACGCTGAATCTGGCATACCAGGAGGCATCTTGAGAGTAGCCTGTCAAAAACGTTCAATGAACGTCCAAGTATCTTCTTTCTCCTTTTGTTTGATTTCTATTAAGGAGGACATGTTCATGTCCATACCTCCTTCATAGAAGCGGGAGAGAAATATTACCTTGAATTCGTCAAAAGACGAAATAGAGTTATCGGGTAAGCTACGATACCAATCGTAAGCTGAACCCGTCAGACACCCGATGAACACTCGAGTGAGAAGAGCATCATTTTTCTGCACGTGTACAGTCATAATATCAAAGTAATTGATATATTGACTGGGAGATGCTTTTTCATCGAATAAAACTATGGATTGTGGCTTGAACTTCGGGTACATCATTCCAATGAGGAGGATAAGATTGCTTAATCCTTAACCTCTGGAGCTGATCTTTGTGCCTCAAAACTTCAAACTGTGCCTTGAGTTCACGCACTGCTTGAATGGCTTCATTGGTTTAAGGAAGCACATTTGATTGAATAGTCGTTGGATGTACCGTAACCCCCACTGGAGGTGGTACATCTTCTGGAATGATGGGATCTGGAGATGCAAAATTTTGATTAACAGCAGGCTCTTGAATATTCGAAGGTATATCAGCCCCTTGACTATCTTGAGTTTGTGCTGCTACTGGTACCGGAGTTATCACTGTAGGTTGAGCAGTTTGCTGATTCAAAATTATTTGATACATGTTTTGCACCATGTTGAGCATGTCTTTCAATGATTGCTCCACGACAGTAAGACGTTGTTCCGTATTAGTAGATGACGTCTCTGGTTCATCTCCAACAGCGTAGGATTCAACCTCTCTTACAGATATAGAGGGATTAGTATAGAAGTATGAATCCACACTATCGGTATCAGACTCAAAAGATTGAGTACCCCCAGCTTCTGAATCAGAAGTCTGCAATTGCCTTTGTCTTCTTGATCGAGTATTCTGATATACTCCTTCAAAGGAATCAAGAAGTCTGTTGAACTGTTGTTGACCTGGAGTTTGGAACATGTTCCGTCTCGGTCGTCGTCATCTGTTAGTATGAGATGCCATGTTGACTGATGCATATGACAACTCATCTTTTTGGTTTTCAGCTTGATGTTGAAGCGAGTTAAAACTTAAACGATCAAAAACTGACCGTCTTGAAACCGAGCAACAACAGTTAATCACAACCTGGTGATATTCACAATGATGTTTTTCTTGGGGAAGCGTCATCGGAGATCGTGAATTCTTACGCTTTTGCATTAGCAAGTCACGTAAATCAGAAGGAACAGATGGAGTATTCTTCTTTATTACATTTGGGGTAGAAAAACGTTTAGTCCCTTGTGTATAAAGAAGATTACTGGCTTCATTCGCAGAACCAAATCGTACATTTTTACGCATTTGGAGTTGTGTGCGTAAATCTTGAGATTTAGCACGAAGGACTCCATTTTCATGGCGCATAATTTGCAAGTTTGGTACTTTGCGTAAAGCAGTATAAGAAGGTTGTTGGTGTAGGACAGAAGTTTTACCAACGACATTTTTATGCTGCACACGTTTAGGTACATTCATATTAGATGTGCAAATATCGTTATGATTTTTATCTACACTGTCACCGACAGGAGACTTACCTTTACGCGTGGAGCGTGAAAATTGATTATCTACCACATCACAGACGGGAGATTTTGCTTTACGCGAGGAGCGTAATTTGTGTGTGTCTACCACGTCACAGACGGGAGACTTATTTTTACACTCAGAAGCATTAGAATCTGTCACATTACAAATGGGAGACTCATTCTTATGCCTTGAGCGTAAAACTCGGTTTTTACCCACTGAGCGTAAAACTTGATTCTTACGCAGTGGGCGTGAAACCTGATTATCTTCACCGTTACAAACGGAAGATAAATCATCACACTTTGAGTGCAACTCTGAAGTAAGGACCGCCTCGTTACGAACGGGAGCCCCTACGACAGGAGTGGAAAGAATTCCCTTGTCCTCAGAAGTCACAGAGAGATCAGAAACCACTTTGAATTTGGGAATCCAAACTTTTCGTACTTTGCGAGACTTTTGAACATTGGAGTAGCGAGAACCACCCCCAGTTCGGAGCATTTCTTCATAGGCATTCTGGTCGAAGTGCACAACCAGAGTCTTCTTGGTCGAACCGACCGAAACATCATCATATTGAGCAATCACCTCCTCGTCAGAGGAGAAGGTAGTCCCCAGCAGAGTCGTCATTTTGTTTCACTTAACAAAATTGCCAAACAAAGGTTGGATTTTGAAAATAAAACGAGAAAAAGTACAAGAAGTACAAATTTGATTCTGGAAAAGTATTGCTATGGAAGTCTGATCTTGTAAATGATCACTTTGTTCCTTGGACCATATGATGATGATGAAGATCACTGCTTGAAGTAGAACAACTTGGAAGAACTAAATCACCAGAAAGGTATCGACGCACTTGGGCACTGATGGCGAGGCCGAATGCTTTCCTGCTTTGCTTCACTCTGTTCTGAAAGAAAAGTTGAAGAAGAATGCTCCGGAGAATCAAAATCTCGAAGTCCTGATCTCTGTATTCTCTCCTGTGCTCTCTGTGTTCCTGAGAAAAATGAGTCTATTTATAGACTGGGGCTTCTGTGCGTAAAAGAGCATCAAAGTCTGTCTTTACGCTAACAACTGCCACCTATGATGGCATGAAGGCCATGTAGGCAAACTACGTTTCAAACTGGCCAGAAAGAATAGGGCGTAAAAATAGCTCCAACGTCCTCTGGGCGTAAAACAGTAAGATGAGCGTAAAATAGCTCTGTCATAGGTTTCCCGCGTAAAGTGGTTATTATATAACCTTGAGCGTAAAATGGCTCAAATAGACTTTACGCACACATTGTTTTATGAGCATAAGAACTCATGAAAAACTCCGTGCGTAAAAGAAACCATACAGTGAGCGTAAAGTAGCTCGATCCCCATAAACGACAACAATGGTCTTTGTATAAGACAAATTCTATTGAATTCTGTGGTAAGTACCATCATTAATATCTTCATGTCAGAGTTTACATTAAATGCGAGATTTGACAACTTTGTCCAGCGTAAAATAGACTGCTCTGTCCTTGGCGTAAAATCATAGGTGTAGACCCAAGCGTAAAATGATCAGCCTGCTTAGGCGTAAATTGATTAGCCTAGATTTGGGCGTAAAAGAGAATACCCGCTCTGCTTAGTGTAAAAACCGATCACTTATGAATAGGATGACTCTTTCTTTGAAGCACTTTTTACGCTCTTACAGCCTTAAAGACCAAGGATCAGGTGCTGCCTACTTTCAAAGAGTTTCAGGCCTCTGTTGAAAGAGAGACGGGCAAGAAGTTATTGTGTATTCGGTCCGACAATGGCGGCGAATACATCGGTCCCTTTGATGCGTATTGCAGAGAGTAGGGGATACGACACCAGAAGACTCCGCCAAAGATACTTCAGCTCAATGGTGTAGCAGAGCGCATGAACATGACACTGATGGAGAGGGTGCGGTATTTGCTGTCAGAAGCAAACTTGCCGGGCAGTTATTGGGGTGAGGCTCTTCTCACAGCTGCTTATGTTATTAATTTATCTCCTAGTGCTCCTTTGCAGGGTGATGTGCCTGACAAAGTATGGTACGGCAAAGAGCCGTCATACAATCACCTGCGAGTGTTTGGCTGTAAGGCCTTCGTGCATGTACCGAAGGGCGAGAGGACCAAACTTGAGCCGAAGACGAGGCGGTGCGTCTTTGTCGGCTACGGTCGGGATGAGTTTGGCTATAGACTCTACGACCCGGTAGGAAGAAAGCTCTACAGAAGCAGGGACGTGGTGTTCGTCGATGATCAGACCATGACCAACACTCAGGATTCCGAGACGCCTTCTGAGGCTGAGGAATTGCCTGAGTTAGAGTCATTTCGCTTCGAGCAGTTTCCAGAGGACATCGCAGAGGATCCAGTTATGGGGGAGCCAGTACATGGAATAGCTCCCAACCTTGATCATCAGCCTGCTGATGGTGGTCAAGGTGTCCCTCAGGAGGATGAGCATGCCGGAGAGGCAGTTCCTGATGGAGAGGAGGTTGTTGGTATACAGCCAGCACCAGTGGCTCCACTGAGAAGGAGCGACAGAGATCGTCGACCATCTACGAGATACTCACCGGATGAGTATGTGCTATTGACTGACGGGGGAGAGCCCGAAAGCTTTGCAGAGGCTATGGAAGACGAACACAGGCAGGAGTGGATGGAGGCCATGCAGGAGGAGATGAGTTCCTTGCACACTAATTCCACTTATGAGCTGGTACGGTTGCCAAAGGGCAAGAAGGCTTTGAAGAATCGATGGGTGTTTAGAGTGAAGCAGACGGATGATGCTACTCGCCCTCGATACAAAGCGAGGCTGGTAGTTAAAGGCTACGGTCAGCGGAAAGGCATGGATTATGATGAGATCTTTTCGCCTGTCGTCAAGCATTCATCTATTCGGGTGGTGCTAGCATTAGCAGCCAGTCTCGACTTGGAGGTCGAGCAGATGGATGTGAAGACGGTATTCCTCCATGGTGATCTTGAGGAGGAGTTGTATATGGAGCAGGCAGAGGGATTCTGTGAGAAGAGCAATTCACATTTGGTCTGCCGGTTGAGGAAGAGCTTGTATGGTCTGAAGCAAGCTCCGAGGCAGTGGTACAGGAAGTTCGAGTCGTTTATGGGGGAGCATGGTTATGCACGGACGACGTCGGATCACTGTGTATTTGTGAGATATTTTGCCGATGATGATTTCATCATTTTATTGCTCTATGTTGATGATATGCTATTAGTGGGTCGAAATGCCACTAGGATAGCGGAGCTGAAGCGCCAACTGGGCACGGCCTTCTCTATAAAGGATTTGGGCGCAGTGAAGACTATTCTTGGGATGGAGATCAGCCGAGAGAGAGAGTGCAAGCTGCTACACTTGTCCCAAAAGAAGTACATTCACCGGGTACTTCAGCATTTCGGTATGGACGGGTCGAAGAAAGTGAGTTGCCCCATGTAGGTCCTAAAAAATCAAGTTGTACACATCAACAAAGTCAGAAAATCAAGAAATACAACTTTCAGATGAAGTGCGCAGATAGATTGCGCACGATAGATTGCGCACACTTCCAAGTGCGCAGGCTGACGAGGCAAATCACCATCATTACCTAACACAAATCAAATCTTCTGACAGCTGACAGCGCGGAGAACGAGGCGACCATTCGTTTAATCATGCAGCACGGCGCTCGAGGACAGCTAGCAGCGCAATCCATGTTGGCGCAATCCATGTTGGCGCAATCCATTCCTGCACAGTCCAAGTCTGCGCAATTCAAAAACCAGCGCAATTCAATGTGCGGGTTTTGTCAATACAAATGACAAAATACACGTGGCATTCATGCCATCAATTGCTCATTTCGTGGCAACTGTCTATGCACGATCATGCACAATTCAATCAAAAGTTGCTATGTGTCCAAGACAGGTGGCCCACGATCCAACAACTGCATGTGCAGTCCACTGTTGCGTAATCCAATTGCTGCGTAAATCATCCTGCGCAGTCCAGAATAACTAAAAGTTAGTTATTTCTCAGAACTCTATAAATAGAGTTTCAAGTCTCCATTCAAGAGGATCAATAATCAGAAATCAGAGATTAGATTATCAGACTTCAAAGTTCAGAGAGTTCAGGAGTTCTTGCCCAAGTGCTGCTGCATTCTTCCGAGGCTTTTGCCTTCAATCTCCGAGGCTTTTTGCCTTCAGTTCCAAAGTTGTTTTCAACTTCAGAGGCTTCGTTTTCAAAGTTCACATCGTCCAAGGGATAAAGCAATCGTCATCTAGATTGGATTCCTAAAGTTGTACTATTCCCAGAATTTAAATTGTAATCTTTTACAAAGTTTGTATCAATAAAGTTCTTCAACTTTTGTTTTTACAAACAAAATGGCGACTCTGCTGGGGATGACTTTCTTCTCCGATGAGGAAGTGACAACTCAATGTGACGTAGCGTCTATCAAAAAGACACAGAAGACACTGGTTGTGAAGATCAACCAGACATCCTACGAGTCTATGATCAACTCCAAGACCACTCCTCGCACTGCAACCACTGCTGCCACAAGCAAAGTGTGCCCTGTATGGGTCCCGAAGACTGCTGCGCATTCTGTTAATGCTGCCAGCAAGACTTCTGCGTAATCTGCTATCAAGACTGCTGCACAGTCCAAAGCTTCTGTCATCAAGACTGCTGCACAATCTGTCTCTGCTACTGCTGCACAATCTGCTATTGCCAGTACACAGAAGACTTCATATGCTGCCTTAGCCAAGTGTAAGAACCCTATGCCCTTGGCGCAATTGGCTGCCAATTTGTCTGCGCAGTCCAATGCTCCAACATCCAGAGTCCACCCTAAACACTCTGTAGCAAGAACTCCTGATGCGTAAACCCCAGTTTCTGTGGCCAACACCAGTGCGCCATCCATTCATGCGCAAATTGCTCCTGCACAATCCAAGAGTGACAGCTTTTTGGCTAAATTCTCTACTTCTCATAACAAGGGGAAAGGCTCTGCTCCTTTTCCCAAACACCCTGTTGCTACGAAGCAATCCACTGGGGGTAGTCCTTTGACTATTCCTCTTCCTCTTCAAAACAACGGAAAAGGCCCGTTGGTCTTTTCTCAAACTTCCCTGTCCTATGACTTGGAAGACAATAGAGGGAAACGCTCTTTAGCTAACCCTTCTCTTCAAAACAAAGGAAAAGGCCCTTTGGTCTTTTCTCAATCTTCTTCAGTTTTTATCGAAGAAGATCAATCTGAACGTGCTTTGGCACCAATCAGTACTAGAACTCTTTCAAACAATGATGTTTCTTTCCTTTATGACAAGAGGACTTGTACTGACCAAAGAGGTATTCTGCCTACCCCGGTAGCAGAATTCCAAGATCTCCCAACTCTCAAGATTTCCCGTTCCAGGCAGGGAAAACTGCTGGTGTCTCAGACGGAAACCCCTGGGGGTGAATTTGCTGATCTTAGAACTTATCTCAACAGACCCACTTCGGTGAAACGCAAACAGCCAATGCCGAAGACCAAACATCATCAAAAACAAACTTCCAGGGCCAAAGATCCCGACACTTATGCCAATGAAGTGAGCACTTCCTTGTATACTCAAGGGACTAAACATTTGAAAAATCGGAATCATGTTCCGAACATTGTCAAAGAACAGATGCCTCAGAGTTTTTCTCATCATACTGTTGTTCCCGATCTCCGTGAACATCTCAGACAAAAATGAGACAATATTTCAACCCCTTCAGTTCAACCATCTGATCATCATTGCAACCACAAAGTCAATATCCAATGTTGTTGTCAAACAACAAAACGATCTGTCTTCGATCGTCTGACTTTTACTAAATCTGAACCTATGTCAGAAGAAGATGAAATCTTGTATGCTTCTATCAACATGACTTCCCGAGACACTGGGGGTAGAAGATGCTCCAAGCACGACAAACCCCGTAAGCCAAGCCAACGGTATTTAGACTTACTCCAAGAATCCTCTGAGGGAGTGTTTCGACATACCCGTTCTCGAAGCCGAGACACAATCGGTCAAAGGAATCTTCTTCAAGATCCTTCGGTTTATCTTCCTGCTTCTCATTCAGGAGACGACTCTTTCTCCGACTATGATGCATACAGCGAAAGCTCTGAACAGACAGTGTCTTCCACTGTACCAAGAGAAGTGACAGCTTATGTTGTCACTGATGATCCGGATACTTCAACATCTATAAATCAAGAACAGCGAATCACTGCACTTGAAGACAAGCTAAAAACTATGGCTAAAATGGTTGCTAGTATGCATTTTATCATTGTGGCACAACATGCTATACCACCGACTGTACCTATTGCTAATCCAGAGATCATAGCATCTTTAGTACCTGCCAATACTGGACTGGGGGTAGTGTCTCCTCAAATGCCTCCTGTACAAGTACAAGTTCAAACTACACCTAGTCAGTCAGGAGCTGGGGGTAGTGCTTACAATGTTGTTCCTCCTCCTATCACTCTTACTCAACCTGCTCCTTCTTCGTCATCTGAAGATGCCAATGAAGCTGTCAAACTCTTGCGAACCCAGTTCGAAGCCTTTAAAGAGAAAGACAACTTACAAAGATTGGGGATCAAGCAACCTTATCCAGTTGAGTGGAAAGAGGTCCCGTTCCCACCAAAATACAAAATCCCAACAATCTCTTTATTTGATGGCAGTACTTCTCCTAGTCAGTTCATCAATCATTTTGAGGTAATGACCGTTCAACTCCAGCCAAATGACGCTCTTCTTACCAGAGTGTTCGTCGGTTGTTTAGCTGGCGTAGCATATAACTGGTACAGAAGTTTGCCCGATGGTTGTATCACTTCCTTCTCAGGTCTTAAGCAAATTTTTCTGGAACAGTTCTATAAAGGATTCAACGACATGACTATGTCGGCTCTCAACAAAATCAAACAGAAACATAATGAAACTGCTGAGAGTTTCATCGAACGATTCCGCCGTGAAGCCTTGAAGATGCCTTCCGGAACTCCAGCTGCTGTCACTATTGATACTTGTAAAGCAAATCTTTTGCCTATCATCAGTATGTGGACAGGATCTACCCAGTTCCAAGATTGGCCCTCATTCATTGTCAACGCCAAAGCTGCGGAAGTAAGTGCCGAGAAGTTCAAACAATTGGAGGTACAAATGTCTAACCCTGATCGGGATGAACACCAGACATCAGGTGGTGGCAAAACAACCGCAAAGCAAAAGAGACTTTGAACATCAATCTGAACAAGAATAAAGAGTCTCTAGCTGTCAATGTGGCTCCGCCTACTTCCACTCCGACTCCTTCTGCACCTCCACTGAGGGAACCTCGTCCAAAAGTAGAATATTCCTTCGACGAGAATGATACTGCAAGCATCTTTGAATGTTTACTCAAAAGCAACAAGATTCAGCTTCCAGACCCAAAGAAACCTGATGAAATTGGTAAGACAGATCATCCTAAATATTGTGTTTACCACAGGTTCATTGGACATCCTACTCGAGCATGTTACGTGCTCAAAGGCAAAATTCAAGAGCTTGTCAATGCTGGTGTCGTCACTCTGCAGCAAGATGAGAAGACTGTTACTGCAAACATGGTTTCGGTCCAATTCGGTAACTTTCCTCCGCAGATGGTACAGCACGGTGTCATTCCTATTCCCAAAGCTACTCTTGAGATTGAGAATCTTCCGCCTCCACCAAATGAAGGTCTTGTCCCCTTGTCTCTTGACAACGGCGAAGTTATCTGGGTCCATCCAGATCTTGTTTCTGAGTTCGAAGTCTCTTCTTCTTCTAAAAAGAAAGACCGCTCCAAAAGCAAGATAAAGACCTGCAATATGGTGTCTTTTGAACCCATCGTTGACGAAGAAATTCTGCTAGGCACCAGATCAGGAAAAGCTTACTTGAAGGAGTATCCTGATACTCAAGAAGATCCTACCTCTTCTTCTGAACCTGCTCCAGCACAACCTGCTTCCACGGAAGAGATCCCTTCCACATCCTCACCAGTTGTAGTGCCTATTCCTCCCAAGCCGGTGGTTGCCGATAAAGGTAAACAACAAGTCCGTTTTGACAAGCCACTGAAGAAATCATCTCCTACAGGACTTGAAAAGCCATAAAACTTTGATATATTGGCTCAATTAGCCAATACACCAGCTAGATTATCAATCTTTGAGCTCTTGCGTCTTTCTAAGGAGACTCGAGAAACTCTAAGTGAAGCCCTGATGCAGGCTGAAACTTGCCTAACTCTCCTCAAGAAATCGAAAGCAGAGCCAGTTTCTTGCCGCCATTGTCACAGTGTATTAGAGTTGATTCCAAACATCACTTTCACTCAGGATGATATGCTGCTGGAGGATAATAGACATGATCGTCCTCTTTATTATACAGGATATGTCGATTCGATGAAAGTCGATCGTATCCTGATAGATCCAGGGTCTGCACTCAGTATCATGCCACAGATAATGCTAGACGCATTAAAGATACCAGTGCATAGTCTTTCAAGCACAATCACCACTATCTTGGGATTCAACCAAGGAAGGAGTGAACCGTTGGGTAAGATTCGCCTAAAACTCCAAATAGGCAATCTTCGCACAAAAGTGACCTTCTATATTATCGACAATCATGGTTGTTCTTACAACGCTCTCCTGGGAAGACCCTTTCTCCATGAACATAACATTGTTCCATCAACTCTTCATCAATGCTTTAAATATGTTGATGACAAAGGACAAGTCCACAAAGAAGTTGCAGACCTTTATCCTTTCAAGGGTGTCGAAGCATATTGCAACGACGCTCGTATGTACAAGGAAGAATTTATGAAGGTGGTATTGGCAATGGATACTGAAGAAGATCAAGAAGCAGTGCCCAATGACACTCTCATTATACCTGTTAAAGGGCATGTTTCCCACCCTCAGTCTTCTAAACCACTGGCTATTCATTTGCCAGTCCAGCGGCAGTCTACTGATGGCGATCAGGATAAAAGGGAGCTCACCTCTTCTGAGCCACTTGTTATCGACTTACGTCGTAACAAGGACAAAAAGTAGCTCACTTCTTCTGAGCCACTTGTTGTTGACTTAACTCATAACAAGGAAAAAAGGGAGCTCACCTCTTCTGAGCCATTTGTTATTGACCTTCGTCGTAACAAGCCTCCTCCACGTTCTTCTTCTCCCTCTCTTGTAATCAATCTGACCAAGACTGCTAAGGCTAAAGGTCCTGCAGTAAATACAGATGTATATATCAATGAAAAAGCATCTACTTTCTAGTATACTGATGTTATTTATCATACTAAATGCTATTTGGATATGTTAGATAGCTTCAAATCATTTACAATGGGAGTTGTACAATCTCTTCAAACAGAAGTTTCATGTGAACACCCAAAAGATTCATATTGTATTGTTCCTGCTCGCAAGAAAGGTGAACGTCCAATACTTTTTAGTAAAAGACCGGAACAAAAATTCAGTTATACGGATGTTAGCAAAGTTAACGACACGGGACATCTTCAATTCCGTCGTTACAGTCAACAATCAAAAGACATCGTCCGAAAGATGGGTTACGTCTTCAAAAGCGGCCTCAATTATGGTAAGGGCAGAAGGACTCCTCTCCGTACCGCTGTTCCACAAGGAAAGTCAGAAATGTATTACAGCAGGACCAAAAGAGGTCTCGGATATGCTTCTCCTCCGATGTTATCCCCAGCAGGTTCTGAATCTGATAGTGAGGAACGTTCTAACTCTTCTGATTCTAGGTCATGGGAATCTGATACCAGCGTTGGTGAAGTCCATCGTGTAATTGTATCTTCTAATATGGTATCTGTTGAACTTCCAGAAGGATATGATAAGGATATTGAAGAAAATCCTGAAACAGATCCTTGGGCTCAACAAATGGATAATCAGTGGGTACTCCGATTTGAACAAAGAGAACCTCCTACTGAAGATCAACTAGTTCAAGTTGATGTAGGGGAAAATGAGTCACCTCGTCCAATCTTTATTAGCAAGAATCTTCCAGAAGCAGATAAGCAGGAATTGATTCTTCTCATTAAAGAATATATTGACGTCTTTGCTTGGAGTTACGAAGACATGCCAGGTTTAGATCCTAAAATTGCTACTCACTGTTTTTCATAAATAAATTTACTTTATTTACTGTGTATCTGGGAAAATTACAACTGTAGGAATCCGATCTAGAAGACGATCGCTTTATTCCATGGACGATGCGAAGAAGAAATGCTCTCAAAATTTCAACAGCAGTTTAGATATCTGTGTATCTGTACAATGAATGAGAAAAGAACTCTATTTATAGAGTCAAAAATAACTGAAAAAGATAACTGTCTTCACAGCCTCTGCATAGTTAAAAATCACGCAGGATCTAACATACGCAAAGTTGTGAGCAGTTACTGGACGTGGCCTGTAACTGTTGGACACATGGCAATCGTACATGAGTCGTGTGCAAGTTACAGGACACGCAGGCGAGAGATCAGTGGCATGGCTGCCACGTACTCCAATTTGATGAAATCTACGCAGGCTCGTTGAGGACGAAATCCACGCAGACTCGGGTCAGAAAGCTTCAAAATCCACGCAAACTTGGGGCAAGAAGCTTCAGGATCTACGCAGACTTGGGGCAAAAACCTTCAAAATCCACGTAGACTTGAGGAAGGAACATAGAAGTTCAAAATACACGCAGACTTGAGCGGAAGGCTCAAAATATACGCAAGCTTGAGACAGGACTGCCAGCTGTCTTGATTCGACGTGCCTCGACTGACACAAAATCTCTGACAGTGATTACTTTGTCAGTCGCATTAAATGACAAGAAGCTCTTTTGGTACGCCAACTTGATGAAGGCTGAGTCTTGTTGAAGAAGATTTCGAAAGTCACGCAATAGTCGGCTGTGATCTCTCGAGTTCCGTGCATACGTGGCATACGAGGAGACATTCTTCGACTGTCGTGCTGTCAGTTATGATGAAATTTCTAACAAATGATGAGCTGTCACTAACGTGATTTTTAAACATTTTTCCTGATCACTTCTGCGTGACTTTGAGACTCAGTTCTGATCAACTCAGCGTGACTTTCATTTTTAAGGCCTACAAAACCCCCTTCAAAGTTTTCGAAAAATGATAAATTATTTCGAAATACTTTGAAATCAAGGTGATAAAATGAATTTAGTCACGCTGAGATGACTTTAAAGAGATATTTACTCCTTAATGCTTTGAAAATATGCAAATGAATTTATTAAATGTTATGATGACTCTTCATTTCTCGAGAATGATTGCATCCAATTTATGGTGGAATATGATCCGCCGGCGTGCTCTGTTATATAAACGGGGAGAAAAGTCAGCTTTGATGTTCATCTTACGTCAACATGACTCCAAAGGAAGAAGCTGAAGAAGAAGCAAGAAAGTTAGGTTTCTGTGCCCATGGCGACCCTACTCATGGGGGTAAGGAACCGGAGCCTTTAGTTTTCGAGTTCAAAGATGACCCTACACAACTAGCCAAGAACTTCCTAAGCCACTTTGGTCTGGACGGCTCGTCTTCTTCCAATGGGCGCAGTCTCGCAGAGCAGCGTGACACGCTCAATGCTCTGTTACACCGTATGGGGGTCAACAGCATAGAGGAACTGGGCGCCAAGCTCAGTCGCTTCATAAAATAGAGCGTGTCTTTTATGCTTTTGTTTTTTTTTTGAGAAATGTTGTACTTCTTTTCCTATGTACGGTCATTAGTACCTGCTTTGAAAAATGTAGTACAACTTTATGCTGAACAGCATGCATTAATGAAGAACATTAAGTGGCACTCTTTTAATGTTTCAAATATTGTGCTATTTTCCAAAGCACACGTGACACCCATTCCATGGTTTATGAGCGCTTTTTACTCGGATCTTTTCCAAGAATAGGCTTGCACTTTGTCCTTTAAATAGATAGGTGAGTTTCATGCATACACATCTCTTCATTCTTCTTCTTCTGAGAATGACCTTTTTGCGAGAGTCCATTCTCAACAAGAAATTGATGATAGCAATATTCTCTGATCTTGATTTTGATGGTGAGTCCAGTATAGTAGCCCACTTTTCACTGTTGAAGATAAGCTTCTTTTTTTTATTTCTGACTGAACAGAGTGTGCGTGACTGGCCAGTACGTGCCAAATGACATTTGATTAATCTCTTTTTCTTTGCTGTTTTCTGCAGAAGCTTGGCTGCAAAAAATTTTCAGAACTGGCATTGGTGATTTGGATGCTGTGGGGAGCGGTCTTCTGACACCAACATCAGGGAGCTCATGCGCTTTTGACGCACAAATCAGACAACTCAGAACTCTTCGTGGGATAGAAGGGTCTTCTTCCGATGGTAGGAAGAGCCTTTATACACGGAGAGTTGGACGGTGGAGTCGGCTCTACCCCAAGAAATCGGGTAGTAGAGTTCCTTTCACGGCAGAACTAGAAATTGTATCCCAAGGTTGGATACATTC
This sequence comes from Iris pallida, assembly GCA_029216955.1. NCBI lineage: Eukaryota > Viridiplantae > Streptophyta > Magnoliopsida > Asparagales > Iridaceae > Iris > Iris pallida. The sequence goes on along the minus strand of JANAVB010006599.1, from coordinate 19,576,142 downwards.
CTGTCTCCTCTGAAAGGCCGCTCCTAATCCTTCAGTTGTATTGGCAGCAACACGCCTTCGGGCTGCCAAACTCTGTGGTTCTCCTCTCGTCTGAGAGATAAGACCAGAGTTTGATTCCTGCTGCTCTGGTCGCTACTGGAGCTCAGACAGTCAGGAATTGCCACAAACAACGAACCCATCAAAGAAGATCCAAGGAGGAAAATAGATCTCTATTAGGTTATTATTGTGTGTGTAGAATGAAAAATCCAAAAAATTATAATAGATTTCCATTATGATTTGTAAGAAAGTCTAAGAAAATGTAATAGACTTTTTGAGAGTGGAAATGATAATCCTTCTATGCTCAATGATTTGTATCTATCTGGATGAATTGTGGACATGATAGAAAGTAAAATCTTCTTTTCTGATTTAGAATACCTAATACTATCAGAGGTAATATGGATATGATAATATGTAGGAACTCAGTAAGAAAAATAGATTGATTTCTATGCAGAAATTGAAAAATGATAGATGAGTAGGTAGATTCAGCATTTATTCAGAGGTTTATGAAAACGTGATAAATAACGAATCCCCGCTTTTTTTTAATAAATTGATAGAAGATAATGAACGGACAAAACGTCAGGTGATAATGAACAAATGAACTGTCAGATGAATGTAAATGAACGGATGAACCGTCAAGTATTAATGAACGGACGAACCGTCGGATGAATGTAATAAATGAACGGATGAACCATCAAGCATTAATGAACGGACGAACCGTCGGATGAATGTGTTGTTTCATTATTCGAGGAACTTCTGTCTATAAATATAGCAGAAATCTAACAAGAACGAACACTTCTACTCTTCAACATAAAAATGTCGTCTGAAGAAGCATCCAAGAAGGCTGAAATCGTCTCGAAGGTTCAGAAGGATACTGAAGAATACTCTGTCGATCCAGTTCAGTCGAAGAAAGTAGAAGTAGGCGAAGGTTCGACTGCACCCAAGCCGCCACGAGACATTCTGGACTTTTTGCTTAATCCAGGAAGTACTGAAGAAGAGGAAGCCATGAGGATGGCAGTCTGCAAGTTTCTCGTGGGCTCCAGCAAAGAAGTTCTCAGTTCTTTTGCTGATCGCATTTTCGAGAAGGATGGCAACAGTCCACGTCCAAATGTAAAGAAGGATGATAGTGATCTTCCTTAATATCATGTACTATCATTCATGATTAAAATAAAATAAAATTTTATTTATAAACATGAACTTGTCTGATGATTTTACAAATATTTATATTTATACATAATACTTTTTAAGGAATTTGCCATTGATAGGCATCATAACTTTTCGACCATCAAGTTCTGAAAGTTGATAAGCTCCATTTGAGAAAACTTTGCTCACAATATAAGGACCTTCCCATTTTGTGTCAAATTTACCTTTGCTCATATGAGTCATAGTCATAGGACGTCTGACTGTTAGAACAAGTTCTCCTTTTTGATATGCTCGAACTCTGACTTTCTTGTTAAAAGCTCTTGAAATTCTAGCTTGATAGAATTCAATATTCTGTTGAGCAGATAATCGCTTTTCATCCAGAGCTTCTAACTCATGAAGTCGAAGACGATCATTATTCTCAGTAGTAAGCTCATTAGCGATTGCTATCCTTAAAGAAGGAATTTGAATCTCTAATGGAAGAACAGCTTCGCATCCGTACACCAGAGAGAAAGGTGTACATTTAGTAGCATTACGAACTGTAGTCCGGTAAGCCCACAAACAATCACCAAGTTTCTCACTCCAATTGCGTTTGTTAGTAGAAACAAACTTCTTTAAGAGTTTGATGATGGTCTTATTGAAAGCTTCTGCTAATCCGTTAGCTGCCGGATTATATGCGGTAGAAGCCACATTGTTAATCCGATGATCGTCACAGAATCGAGTAAATTTCTGACTGACGAACTGTGGACCATTATCATGAATAATACGTCGAGGAACACCAAATCTGTATATGATATGATGCTTGATAAAGTTGATGACATTGGAAGTCTTGACTTCAGATAATGGAATAGCTTCAGCCCATTTGGAGAAATAATCGGTTATTGCGAGAATAAACCGATGACCTTTTGATGATGGCGGATTGATCGGACCAATAATGTCCATGCCCCAAGCTTCGAAGGGCCATGACGCTGCCGTCGGATGCAGAAATTCCGAGGGTTGATGAATAAAATTTGTATGGATTTGACAAGCTTTACACTTCCTCGCATATTCGATGGCATCTGATACCATAGTGGGCCAGTAATAACCCATACGTCGAATACGGTCTTGAAGTTTTGGTCCAGGCTGATGTGCTCCATAAATTCCATCATGTGCTTCACGAATAATTTGTTGAACCTCATCACCGGCAACACATCGAAGAAGTAAACCATCATAAGCTCGACGATATAAGATTTTTGTGGTATGATTGTAATAGAATCTGAGTGATCGTCGTCTGATAGATGCCGCTTCACTCGGATTATCTGGAAGAATATCATACAATACGAAATCTAAGAAAGGAAGTCTCCAATCTTTATCCGTATTCTGAGTCTCAGCTGAATTATTGAAGATGAATTCCATGCTAGAATCAGATAAAGATGACAATGATTTACGACTAAATCTAAATCCTCTTGTTGTGTTGACATCATGAGATGTTGATTCTTCAATGTCAACTGGAAGTCCTAGAGTTAGATTGTTTTCGAGATGAAATAATTCTCGATTGCATACAACAATCATTTGTTGACGTCTAATTGGGATAGCCAATACCGCCGCAAGATTGGCAAGAGCATCAGCTTCTGTGTTACATGCTCGCCTGACATGCTCGATAAAGAACCCTTCAAATGAAGAAGCCATAGATATAGCCGATCTATAATAAGGAACCAGATCTTGATGGCAAACTTCATAAGTATCCCTTATCTGATTGACAATGAGTTTAGAATCTCCATATGCTTCCAAATGTTGAATATTCAGATGTTTAGCGAGTTGAAGACCAATAAGCAGTGCATTGTACTCAGCTACATTGTTTGAACATGGTTGATCGAGAGAATAAGTCCTTTGGATAGCAAGACCTTCTGGTGACACAAGAACGATTCCAACTCCAGCGACAATATCACCATTAGGACCTATTCTCGAAGCTCCATCAAAGAATAGATGCCAAGTAGGATTTTCTTCAGCAATTTGGTTTGAATCTAGGACTTCATCTGGGATCTCATCATAGAGTTTTGAATTTTCTGGAATTGAATGAGCAGCCAGAAAATTGGCTAAAGCTTGTCCTTTGACTGATTTCTGAGGAATATAGTGCATGTCATACTGAGCAAGTAAGATTCCCCAGTTAGCCAATCGAGAATTCAAAACACTGGGTTTCTTCATCATGACCCGTATAGGATTGATCCGGGAAATAACATGAATAGTCTGACCCATGATATAATGTCGTGTCTTTTGGACAGCGAACATCAAGGCTAGACATTCTTTTTCGACCGGTGAATATCGAGGTTCAGCTCCGGTCATAGTACGACTGAGGTAGTAAATGGCTTGTTTATGACCATTTTTATTCTTTTGAGCGAGCAATGCACCCAGTAAATGACTCATTGCTCGGGTATACAGAAGAAACGGCATTCCTGAAACAGGAGGTACCAATACTGGAGGGCTCATCAGATATTGTTTTATATCATCGAATGCTTTCTGACATTCATCATTTCAGACAAAAGAAACACATTTCTTCATAAGTTTATTGAATGGTCTGCAGCGTCCTGAAAGATTAGAGATGAATCTCCTGATATAAGCGATCATTCCTTGAAATCCTCGTAGCTCTTTTAAGGTGCGTGGAGGATGCATCTCTTGGATGGCTTTGATCTTCTCGGAATCTACGTGTATACCTTTAGCGGTAATGACGAAGCCGAGAAATTTGCCACTAGAGACGCCTAAGAAGGACTTAGTAGGGTTCATCTTTAATTGATGCTTACGCATTAGATCAAATATAGTCTTCAAATCTTGGATGTGATCCTCTTTTTGTCGACTTTTGACTGTAATATCATCAACATAGCATTCGACTGTTTTTCGCAAATGTTCACGGAATATAGTACTCATAGCTCGTTAATAAGTTGCTCCTGCATTCTTGAGACCGAATGGCATCACTGTATAACAGTATATACCGATCGGCGTTCTGAAAGAAGTGTGCTTCTCGTCATCTAGAAATATTTTAATCTGATTATACCCAGAATACCCGTCCATGAATGACATCCGTTCAAATCCACAGGTATTATCGATCATAACATCAGTGATTGGTAGAGGGAATTCGTCTTTAGGACATGCCGCATTGAGATCGCGGAAGTCTATGCATATTTTCCAAAGGTTCACTTCGGCTCTGATTGAATCCCAGGATAGTAGTAACCGTCTTAGAAAGTTTGTGAAGAGGAATTTTTAATTCATCCAACAGGCTCTTCGGCATTATACTTATAGCAGACCCTGGATCAATGAGGATACGATCTATCTTTATTGTATCAATATAACTGGTGTAGTAGAGAGGCCGATCATGTCGATTATCCTCCAATAGCATGTCGTCTTGTGTAAAGGTGATATTTGGGATAATCTCCAATACACTGTTGCAATGTAAGCAAGTGGCAGGTTCTGCATCTGACTTCTTTAATTGTGCAAGACAAGAGTCAGTTTGAAGAAGTGCTTCACTTAACGTCTCCCGAGTCTCTTTGGAAAGACGTAAAAGTTCGAAGAGGGACATTCTAGCTGGAGTATTAGCAAGTTGAGCTAGAATGTCGAAATTATAAGGCTTCTGAAGTCCAAGAGGAGAGGACTTCTTGATTGGTTTATCAAACCGAGCCTGTTGTTTGCCTTTCTCAAGAGCTGTGGGATTGGAAGGAGTAGGCTCAACTGGTGCAGTAGAAGGAACAAGTGCAGTGGATGATTCTTCTTAAAGAGGATCATTAGGAACATCTTTATCAGCAGAAAGGATATCAGGAGTATCCTCAGGACTTTTGGAATAATCCTTCAGATAAGGTTTTTCTGTTCGAGTAGCACTAGCAAGTGCTTCTTCCTTATCTTTTGGATCTGCATCAGAAGTAGATCCGAGAGAAGTCATATGACATGACTTAATCTTTCCAGCCTTCTTGGACTTTCGAGATGTAGTCTTTTGAAGAGGAAAAGAGTCAAAGTCTGCAACTAGATCAGGATGAATCCACATGATTTCTCCTGTCTCCATAGTGATTGGTACTAACCCTTCAGATTGTGGAAGAGGAATATTCACTATCTCAAGAGTTGCCTTGGGAATAGGAACGATCCCGCTTTCAAGGAGTTGAGGGGGAAAATCTCCGAATTGCATAGAGACAACATTGGAGGTGACGGTCTTCTCTTTCGGAGTAAGAGAGATAGCTCCAGATTTAATCATTTCTTGGATCTTTCCTTTCAGTACATAATATGTACGAATTGTGTGACCCAACATCCTGTGGTATGGACAGTATTTAGGATGATCTGTCTTACCAGCTTCATCAGGTTTCTTGATTTTAGGTAATTGTATTTTATTACCTTTTAGCAGACATTCAAAGATACCGAGAACATCATCGTCATCAAAAGAGTATTCTTCCTTGGGGCGAGGTGTTCTCGGTTGTTGAGTTGTAAAGGCAGGAGAAGTTTGAACGGTCGATGCATCTTTACTCTGAAGACTAACTTCAAGAGTTTCTTTTCCCTTGCTTTTATTGAATTTAGCAGTATTTTGACCTGTTTCTTTAGGATTCATCTGCACTCCTAAACCTTTGAAGGTTTCAGCACTGATTTTTGCGACTTTGGCACTGACTATGAAGGAAGGCCAATCTTGAAATTGAGTAGATCCTGTCCACATGCTGATGATTGGTAGCAAATTTGATTTGCATGTGTCGATGGTGACAGCATCAGGGGTTCCAAGAGGCATCTTCAGAGCTTCTCTTTGAAACCGTTCAATGAATTCCTCTGTAGTTTCACTATTTTTCTGCTTGATTCTTATAAGAGCAGACATAGTCATGTCATTGAGCCCTTCATAGAACCGTTCAAGAAACATTTGTTTGAAACCGGCAAATGAAGTAATACACCCATCAGGGAGGCTTCTATACCATTCATAAGCCGTTCCTTTGAGACATCCGACAAACACCCGAGTAAGGAGGGCGTCGCTTGGTTGCAGCTGGTCAGTCATCACTTCAAAGTGATTAATGAATTAACTTGGAGAAGTGGTTCCATCATAGAATGAGATAGTAGGAGGCTTGTATTTAGGAGGATATGATACTTGCTTCCATTCTATCGGATAAGGTTGCTTGATACCTAACCTTTGTAAACCATCTTTCTGTTTAAATGCCTCAAATTGAGTTCTGAGATTCCTCAATTCTTCATTAACAACTCCGGAGGATTGTGGAGTTGTTGCTTGTAAAGAATAGTTGGGAGGAGGAACAGCATTATAAGTACTACCCCCAGCTCCAGAGTGACTAGGAACTGTTTGAGCTTGCCCAGGAGTATTGGACTGGACTGCTGGAGGAACATGTACTGGACTTACACCAGTGTCAATTGGTGTAGCTTCTGGTACAGTCTGTCGATTTTACAATTGGGCTGCCATGAGTTCATACATTGACTTCATATTATCAGCCATAGACTTCATTTGCTGTTCCAAAGAAGCAATTCTTTGTTCTTGAGGAGTCATAGAAGAAGAAGGTTCATCAGTATTCCCAACAACCATATATGTTGTGATTGTACGAGGGATTTTTGATGAACTGGTGGATGTTGTTTGTTCTGAATCACTGCTTTGTGTATCAAAGTCAGTTATAGGAGAACTATCCCCAGTAGGAAGATGTGGAAAGTTAGATTTCCCAAGAAATTCAGAATCATCTTCAGGAATCAAAGTCCTTTGAGTAGAAGCCAGGACTTTTGATCTGGTGCCTCTATATACTCCATCTGGACTATCATTTCTACCCCCAGTATCCCGAGAGGTCATGTTGACAGAAGCATACAGAGGTTCATCTTCATCAGGCATAGGTTCATACTGAATCCGATTGAAGACAGATTGTTGTTTAGTTTGACATCTGTATTACATTGTGACTCTCGGCTGGAAGTCACATTCATGATCAACATGGTCTTGATCCATTGATTGACATCGGCATTGAATTATGACTCTTGGTTGAAAGTCACATTCAGCATGATTCATTGACATAGAATTATTCCTTCTCTTTTGTTGAAGATGTTCTCGTAGATCTGTCTGTGAAGATTGAGGTACATCAGAGAACATTCTTTGGTTCTTGGGTCTTGATGGCTCTTGGTTATATAGAGAGTGATTAATGTGAGCCACATAATTTCTAGCATACTCTGCATCTGGATCTCTTGCTTTTGTTCCTGATTGGTATGGTTTTTTGACACCAGAAATGTTTTCTAAACAGGTTTGATCAAGTTTTGCTCTTAGATCAATTGGAGGTAACACATTAGTTTTGGAAACTTGTAGTTTTCCTTCCATTGATCTGGATATTTGTAGAGAATGAAGAGTTGGACCACCCCCTTGATTAGGAGTTGGTAACATACCCTCTTTTATAGACAAATTATGTGCCCAATTCGAAGAAGTCGTAGAAGAAGACATTAAGAAATGTTTCTTCTTAGACTTATTCAAGTTTTGAGACATAGAATGTCCAGAAGGAAGAGTAGTCAAAAGACCATCTCCTTTTCTTTGACTAACAAAATTGTCAGTCAAAGCTGTTCCTGAAGTAAAAACTACAGGAGCAGAAGAAACAACTAAAGAATTGTTTCTTTTCGAAGGGACTTTGTGTGGAGGAATTTTAGCAAGACCATCCCCAATTCTAGTAGAACTTGGCAAAGAAGAAGAGATAGCTAAAGAGCTATTCTTCTTGGAGTATGCTGGTGACAATTTGGCTATGGAGCTTGTATTGTCAGTATACAAAGTCTTGGCTAAAGAGCCAAATTTTGGTGAAATACACGCTGGAATAGATTTGGCTAAGGAGCCAGTACTGTCAGCGTGACTTTTGAATTTAGGAATACACGCTGGAACAGATTTGGCTAAGGAGCCAGTACTATCAGCGTGACTTTTGGAATTAAGATTGCACACTGGAACAGGCTTGGCTAAGGAGCCAGTACTGCCAGTGTGACTTTTGGGATTAAGATTACATGCTGGAACAGGCTTGGCTAAGGAGCCAGTGCTGCCAGCATGATTTTTGGTTGCTGTTGTCTTTGAACACACAAGAGTGTGTGTGCTTGCAGTGGACTCTTTGCCAGTGTTAAGAGTAGACACTGTGGCAGAAAAGTCACCATTGGTTGCCAACTGATTCTTAGGAACATAGACAGATCGTCCCTTCGACTTGGCAGTAGTGATGGAGGCTGAAATAGGCTTGCCGCCCTTAGCCCGCTGCATTTCTTCGTAGGCGAGTTGATCGAATTGGATCGATATCACCTTCTTTGTCGAGCCGACCGACGAAGTGTCGCATTGAGTTGTTGCCATCTCAGAAGAGAAGATGGTTTTTCCTAGCAGAGTCGCCAATTTATTTTCCATAAATAAATTCACTTTATTTATTGTGTATCTGGGAAAATTACAACTGTAGGAATCCGATCTAGAAGACGATCGCTTTATCCCTTGGACGATACGAAGAAGAAAAGCTCTCAAAATTTTAACAGCAGTTTAGATATCTGTGTATCTGTACAATGAATGAGAAAAGAACTCTATTTATAGAGTCAAAAATAACTGAAAAAGATAACTGTCTTCACAGCCTCTGCATAGTTGAAAATCACGCAGGATCTATCATACGCAAAGTTGTGAGCAGTTACTGGACGTGGCCTGTAACTGTTGGACACATGGCAATCGTACATGAGTCGTATGCAAGTTACAGGACACGCAGGCGAGAGATCAGTGGCATGGCTGCCACGTACTCCAATTTGATGAAATCCACGCAGGCTCGTTGAGGACGAAATCTACGCAGACTCGGGTCAGAAAGCTTTAAAATCCACGCAAACTTGGGGCAAGAAGCTTCAGGATCCACGCAGACTTGGGGCAAAAAGCTTCAAAATTCACGCAGATTTGAGGAAGGAACATAGAAGTTCAAAATACACGCAGACTTGAGCGGAAGGCTCAAAATATACGCAAGCTTGAGACAGGACTGCCAGCTGTCTTGATTTGACGTGCCTCGACTGACACAAAATCTCTGACAGTGATTACTTTGTCAGTCGCATTAAATGACAAGAAGCTCTTTTGGTACGCCAACTTGATGAAGGCTGAGTCTTGTTGAAGAAGATTTCGAAAGTCATGCAATAGTCGGCTGTGATCTCTCGAGTTCCGTGCATACGTGGCATACGAGGAGACATTCTTCGACTGTCGTACTGTCAGTTATGATGAAATTTCTGACAAATGATGAGCTATCACTAGCGTGATTTTTAAACATTTGTCCTGATCACTTCTGCGTGACTTTGAGACTCAGTTCTGATCAACTCAGCGTGACTTTCATTTTTAAGGCCTACAAAACCCCCTTCAAAGTTTTCGAAAAATGATAAATTATTTCGAAATACTTTGAAATCAAGGTGATAAAATGAATTTAGTCACGCTGAGATGACTTTAAAGAGATATTTACTCCTTAATGCTTTAAAAACATGCAAATGAATTTATTAAATGTTATGATGACTCTTCATTTCTCGAGACTGATTGCATCCAATTTATGGTGGAATATGAACCGCCGGCGTGCTCTGTTATATAAACGGGAAGAAAATTCAGCTTTGATGTTCATCTTACGTCAACATGACTCCAAAGGAAGAAGCTGAAAAAGAAGCAAGAAAGTTAGGTTTCTGTGCCCATGGCGACCCTACTCATGGGGGTAAGGAACCGGAGCCTTTAGTTTTCGAGTTCAAAGATGACCCTACACAACTAGCCAAGAACTTCCTAAGCCACTTTGGTCTGGACGGCTCGTCTTCTTCCAATGGGCGCAGTCTCGCAGAGCAGCGTGACACGCTCAATGCTCTGTTACACCGTATGGGGGTCAACAGCGTAGAGGAACTGGGCGCCAAGCTCAGTCGCTTCACAAAATAGAGCGTGTCTTTTATGCTTCTGTTTTCTTCTTGAGAAATGTTGTACTTCTTTTCCTATGTACGGTCATTAGTACCTGCTTTGAAAAATGTAGTACAACTTTATGCTGAACAGCGTGCATTAATGAAGAACATTAAGTGGCACTCTTTGAATGTTTCAAATATTGTGCTATTTTCCAAAGCACACGTGACACCCATTCCATGGTTTATGAGCGCTTTTTACTCGGATCTTTTCCAAGAATAGGCTTGCACTTTGTCCTTTAAATAGATAGGTGAGTTTCATGCATACTCATCTCTTCATTCTTCTTCTGGTGAGAATGACCTTTTTGCGAGAGTCCATTCTCAACAAGAAATTGATGATAGCAATATTCTCTGATCTTGATTTTGATGGTGAGTCCAGTATAGTAGCCCACTTTTCACTGTTGAAGATAAGCTTCTTTTTTTTATTTCTGACTGAACAGAGTGTGCGTGACTGGCCAGTACGTGCCAAATGACATTTGATCAATCTCTTTTTCTTTGCTGTTTTCTGCAGAAGCTTGGCTGCAAAATTTTTTCAGAACTGGCATTGGTGATTTGGATGCTGTGGGGAGCGGTCTTCTGACACCAACATCAGGGAGCTCATGCGCTTTTGACGCGCAAATCAGACAACTCAGAACTCTTCGTGGGATAGAAGGGTCTTCTTCCGATGGTAGGAAGAGCCTTTATACACGGAGAGTTGGACGGTGGAGTCGGCTCTACCCCGAGAAATCGGGTAGTAGAGTTCCTTTCACGGCAGAACTAGAAATTGTATCCCAAGGTTGGATACATTCCTGTCTCCTCTGAAAGGCCGCTCCTAATCCATCAGTTGTATTGGCAGCAACACGCCTTCGGGCTGCCAAACTCTGTGGTTCTCCTCTCGTCTGAGAGATAAGACCAGAGTTTGATTCCTGCTGCTCTGGTCGCTACTGGAGCTCAGACAGTCAGGAATTGCCACAAACAATGAACCCATCAAAGAAGATCCAAGGAGGAAAATAGATCTCTATTAGGTTATTATTGTGTGTGTAGAATAAAAAATCCAAAAAATTGTAATAGATTTCCATTATGATTTGTAAGAAAGTCTAAGAAAATGTAATAGACTTTTTGAGAGTGGAAATGATAATCCTTCTATGCTCAATAATTTGTATCTATCTGGATGAATTGTGGACATGATAGAAAATGAAATCTTCTTTTCTGATTTAGAATACCTAATAGTACTATTAGAGGTAATATGGACATGATAATATGTAGGAACTCAGTAAGAAAAATAGATTAATTTCTATGCAGAAATTGGAAAATGATAGATGAATAGGTAGATTCAGCATTTATTCAGAGGTTTATGAAAACATGATAAATAACGAATCCCCACTTTTTTTTAATAAATTGATAGAAGATAATGAACGGACAAAACGTCAGGTGATAATGAACAAATGAACTGTCAGATGAATGTAAATGAACGGATGAACTGTCAAGTATTAATGAACGGACGAACCGTCGGATGAATGTAATAAATGAACGGATGAACCATCAAGCATTAATGAACGGACGAACCGTCGAATGAATGTGTTGTTTCATTATTCGAGGAACTTCTGTCTATAAATATAGCAGAAATCTAACAAGAACGAACACTTCTACTCTTCAACATAAAAATGTCGTCTGAAGAAGCATCCAAGAAGGCTGAAATCGCCCAAAAGAATAAAGAAGGTCATGAACAAGCTATCTACTATCTTAGTCGTACTATGATTGGTGCTGAACACCGTTATAGTCTGGTTGAAAAAGAATGTCTAGCCCTTATGTTTGCCGTTCAAAAGACAAGGCATTACATCATTGGTCAAACCATTCATGTCATATCCCGAGTCAATCCTCTTCGGGTACTAATGAAGAAGCCTAGCACACTCAACTCTCGGCTTGCTACATGGGCCATTCTTCTAGCCCAATACGATATGGTGTATATTCCTCAAAAGTCTGTCAAAGGTCAAGCACTAGCAGATTTCTTGGCAGATCATCCTGTACCAGAAACATCCAAGCTTTACGATGAAATTCCAGACGAGACGTTGGAAGTCAACATAATCTCTGAAGAATTTCCAACCTGGCGTTTATTCTTTGACGGAGCATCCAGAATCGGACCCAATGGTGCTATTGTAGAAGGAGTTGGAGTTGTTCTCGTTTCTCCTGACGGATCAACTATCCAAAGAGCTTATTCTCTAGATGAATCTTGCTCCAATAATGTAGCAGAGTACAATGCTCTACTTATCGGTCTTCAATTAGCCAAACAATTGGACATTGAATATCTCGAAGTTTATGGCGACTCTAAGCTGGTTGTCAACCAGGTTAGAGGAACTTATGAAGTCCGTCATCAAGATTTGATACCTTACTTTGAAGCAGTAATCAACATGGCTACATCATTCAAAGCTTTCTTTATTGAATATGTACGCCGAGCTTGCAATACTGAAGCAGATGCCTTAGCCAATCTTGTAGCAGTCTTAGCTGTTCCCATCAGAAGACAACAAGTGGTGGTTATCTCTAATCGAGAATTATTTTGTTTCGAAAACAATCGTAATATCGAGTTCAATAATTTTGCTGAAATTAATGTTGTCAATGAAGATTGGAGAACTCCTTTCATCGACTTCATGGTTCACGATATACTCTCCGAAGATCCTAAGGAGGCTACAAGTATTCGACGACGATCTCTACGGTTCTACTACAATCAAACCACTAAGACTCTTTATCGGCGGACTTATGACGGTCTCCTTCTACGCTGTCTAGCTGGTGTCACGCCCCAGAACCAGAATACTGGAGAGCGGGGGCAGACATAGCCAGCTACGTATATTAAAATAGAATACATCTCAACTATACGGTCACGGCTGTCTAGATATGAGGGTTTACTACAAGCCAACAGTCTCTTAAGGTCAAGCCTATTGTCTCAATCTCAAGCAAGTAATATAATTACAAGATGTTTGACCACCAAATATACAATAAAAGGCGTCCCAAATATTACATATCAGCTGATCATGAAGCTAGCCATACAAAATGTGAGGACTAGCAAGAGTTTAAGTCATACATGATCAACCCTAGGATTTGTTAATCATGTTTACAGCCCGTAGGCAGACAGTAAGTAAAGTGCATCGAGCTAACAGGTGCTCGTCGGCTAAACGCCTCAAAAGAATAACTTTACAATAGAGTGAGCGAAACAAAATAGAAAACCCACTCGTAGCCCGAGTTCCTTCTAGTCGCCACCATCGGGCTGGAGGTTCGGAAGATCCTCAGGAGCTGCTCCAAAATCTGGCCACACAAAACCAGCTGGGTCAACCCCAGAAAGAGCAAGTGCCACAAGGGGGCCACAAAATAAGAACAAAAGCCAGCAATCAGCACAAGAAAATTTAATATAAAACTAGAATTTACGAAAACATGGCAGGATGATATACGACGAGATAACCATGGAACTATTCCGATAGCCAGGTTACAACCCGTCAACCAAACAAGGACCGGGGTTGTAACCCTTTATCTGAACTGAACTTGGTTTCCCACCATTTATCGGCAAGATAATAATGCAAGAAATCAAGACAGGGAGCAATCCTGTACTGGATCAAGACATGGCTAGACTGGTTATACCTCATTCAATCAATCATGGCCAAGCAGATACTTCGGCTTACTACTTTAACTAACTAGGGTTATCACAGGCCTAATTACTAACAAGATGCAGTGAGATTATTCCACAATCACAAGCCCTGCAGACCATCCAGGTTACCCAGGTCGAAAATTATGGGTTGAATTCAGGTGGGTACATCGTCCAAGAACGCATGTACCCTTAGGTGACTTAGAAGGTGCAATACATGACAGTGTGTTGGAAATGCGCCCTACTCGTCGGCAGGCTACAGATCCCAAGAGCGCCCAGGTAACGGGATTGCCTGTAGCTGTGTCATCTCTTCATGACTACTGTGTTATTCTAGTTATTAACCTTAATCCATTTTGGTAGGTACTCCTGACCGTGGTACTCAGGAGTCCCATCCTAGACATGATGCAAGACAAGACAAGTGGATTTAACAAGCAAGCAAGAAAGAACTACCCACGGGGCCACGGTGTCAAGGCAGGTCAAGTTAAGTTAGCCGTCGCAACAGCGTTAAGATAAATCATGTCAGGGTACTTGTCAGGAGTGCGCCACGGCGGACTACTATCATGTCAGGTTGGTCATGTCAAGAGTGCACTACTACGGGTCACTGTCGTGTTATGCTAGTTCCTTGTCATACCATGCCATGTACAATAGTCATTCCAAACATATTAAGTAAAATCAAGTTCATGACAAAAGGCGTAAGGATATAAAATGGGCGTAAAATATCTAATAAAATATCAATATACAGGGCTATAGAAGATCCAAGCTTAAGGAAATAAGACCAAAACTCCAAGAGCCAATGGTTGAGCAAGGGGTCAGGGGAGCAACGTACGCACAAGAGCACGCACGTAGGGGAGCTACGTACGCACAAAAGTCACGCACGCAGGAGAGCTGCGTACGCACAAAAGTCACACACGCATGAGAGCTACGTACGCACAAAAGTCACGCACGCATGAGAGTTGCGTACGCATAAAAGTCACGCACGCAGGGAGCAGCATACGCGTAAAAACACGAACGCAGGAGAGCTGCGTACGCGAAAAGTCACGCACGCAGGAGAGCTGCATACGAACAAAAGTCACGCACGCAGGAGTGCTGCGTACGCGAAAAGTCACGCACGCAGGAGAGATGCGTACGCGTAAAAATACGCATGAAGGAGAGCTGCGTACGCGTAAAAACACGCACGCAAAGGGGCTGCGTACGCACAAAAGCACGCACACAGGTGAGCTGCGTACGCGTAAAAACACGCACGCAGGGAAAAGGGTCTTCTTCTCCATGGCTGAGAAGAAGCTCCCATGGCTCTAAAACTTCAAAGCATCACAACTTGGCCATCCGAACTCCAAATCCGGATTTCGAAAGTTCCAACCAGGGTGGAATTGAACTCTCTTCCACATGGAAACATCAAAACCCATAAAAATCTAACTTAAGTAGATCAAAACCATACAAAATCGAAAATAGAGAAAACTTAGATCTAGAACAATGGAGACTCCAAATCATAAAATACCAAGTTCTAATGTTGATCACCATGTCCTAAACTAGCAAATGGACAAATAAAATGGGGTTCTCATGTGGTGGCAAGGTGCACTTGCCTATGGGTGGTGTTGTGTGGAGGAAGGAGAAGAGTGTTGTGTAGAGGAAGGAGAAAAAGAAATTAATGGTGGTTTATGAGGAGAGAGAAAAAGTTGGTAGAGTTTTAAAGAGGGTGGAATGTGGTGTGTTGAGGGTGAAGTATAGGCTAAGGTGTTCCAATACACATTAAACCAAACCAAACCAAACCCAAACCAATTAAAATCGAGCCATGTCAAAACCCAAAATACGAGAAATACCGAAATTCCACCAGTTGAGAAAAATAAAAATACATGCCAAAATCTAAGTACGAATATAAATACGAAATACGAGAAAAATACGGGAAATGAGGGTGACAACTCTACCCACCTTAAAACAATTCCGTCCTCGAAATTTAATCAAGGAGCTAGAGATTGTCACGACAAGCTACATTAAGCACAGGCAAGTTACACTAAGCAGTTCAATCATACAATCATACAATGCAAGCAAGGAAGGGAAAACGTAAGGCATAAGAAAGACATTATACCTCACGAGTCAAACAGGTAGGGATATCGCGATCGGATGTCGTCCTCGTGCTCCCACGTTGACTCACCTAGAGAGTGATGAGCCCAAGCAACACGGACTAATTTAATAGTCTTGTTCTTGAGTATCTTCTCCCTCCGGTCCAATATAGACACGGGCCTCTCCTCATACGAAAGGTTGGTACCAACAACCAATTCCGAATGGTCTAGGATGTGGCTCGGGTCCGGAATATACCGTCGTAATTGGGACACATGGAATACATCATGCACCTCACTTAGCGACGGCGGAAGAACGAGACGATATGATACATCTCCTACTCGCTTTAGAATATCGAACGGCCCTATATACCTAGGACTAAGCTTTCCCTGCACGCCGAAGCGAATGGCGTCGCGGTTAGGCGAGATCCTAAAGAATACATGGTCGCCGACAGCAAATTCTAAGGGACGCCGATGAGCATCGGCCCAATGGCGCTGGCGGTCCTGGGCAACTCGGAGGTGATCACTGACCTTCCTGACCACTTCAACCGTCTCAAAAATCAATTCGGGTCCGAGCATCTGCCTCTCCCCGACATCGTCCCATGCTAGCGGGGATCTGCACTTCCTGTCATAAAGAGCCTCGAAGGGTGCCATCTGGATACTGGCCTGATAACTGTTGTTGTACGAGAATTCCACCAGGTGCAGATGATTCTCCCATGAACCACCGAAGTCAAGGGTACAGGATCTCAACATATCTTCAAGGGTCTGGATTGTGCGCTCTGATTGGCTATCTGTCTGCGGATGATAAGCTGAGCTGAATTGAAGGCGAGTCCCCAAACTCTTCTGCAAGCTGTGCCAAAAGTGTGATGTGAATCTTGAATCCCTGTCCGAGGTGATGCTGACTGGCACGCCGTGAAGCTTGACGATCTGCCTGAGATACATCTCTGCTAACTGCGCCATCGACTGCCCCACTCGGAATGGAAGAAAGTGTGCCACCTTGGTAAGCCTGTCCACAATTACCCTAATAGCATTTCTGCCGGCCGGAGATCTGGGCAATCCGGTCACGAAATCTATGGTTATATGTTTCCATTTCTATTCTGGGATCGGTAAGGGTTGAAGAAGTCCAGCGGGACTCTGATGTTCAGCTTTAACCTGTTGGCAAACCAAACACCGAGAGACAAACCGGGCTATCTCCCTCTTCATGCCATTCCACCAGAAATGCTGACGAATATTACGGTACATCTTCGTACCATCCGGATGAATAGAATATTGTGAACTGTGGGCTTCTGCCATGACTTTCTGTCTGATATCTCCACTGGGTACACAAAGACGAGTGCCGTGCCGAAGTGTACCGTCTTCATGGATACATAACTCTAGCTTTCTTCCTGCTTCACACTCTGTTCTGAGTCGTTGGATCTTGGAATCTGTTGACTGTGCCACCCGGATTCTCTCAACTATGCTGGACTGAACCTGTAGGCTGGCCATCAATGCCATGCTGGTTGGAAGAACCACTTTAATTCCCATCTTCTGAAGATCTGCCAATAATTTTGGTTGAGCCGTCAGAAAATAAACTCCGGCTCTCCTGCTCAATGCATCTGCTACAACGTTGGCCTTCCCGGAATGATACTGCAAATCCACATCGTAGTCCACCAGTAGCTCGAGCCATCTTCTCTGCCGCATATTAAGGTCCTTCTGGGTGAAAATATACTTCAGGCTCTTATGATCAGTAAAGATCTCCACTCTATCTCCGTACAAGTAGTGTCTCCACAATTTTAAAGCAAACACTACCGCCGCCAATTCCAAGTCGTGGGTCGGGTAATTCTTCTCATGATTACGTAGTTGACGTGACGCATAAGATATTACCTTCCCATGCTGCATCAAGACACACCCCAATCCTCTGCCTGAAGCGTCGTAATAAACTGTGAATCCTCCGGTCCCATCTGGAAGGGTGAGAATGGGAGCCGTTATCAAACCTTGCTTCAACTTCTCGAATGATTCCTGACACTCTGCTGTCCAAACAAATGGCACATCCTTGCGGGTCAACTGGGTCATCGGTGCTGAAATCCTTACGAAATCTGAAACGAACCGACGGTAGTAGCGGCCAATCCAAGGAAGCTGCGAACCTCTGCCACTGAGCTGGGTACCGGCCATGACTCGATAGCCACAATCTTCTGGGGATCCACTTCCACTCCTCCTCGGGTAATGATGTGACCCAAGTATGAAATACGATCGAGCCAGAACTCGCATTTACTGAACTTGGCGTACAACTAATGCTCCCTAAGCGTCTGGAGGACGACTCTGAGATGCTGCTCATGCTCTGCTTCACTCTTGCTGTAGACCAGGATGTCATCTAGGAACACGATCACAAATTGATCCAAGTAAGGCATGAAAATACGATTCATGAGGTCCATGAATACGACCGGCGCATTGGTCGCTCCAAAGGGCATAACAAGGAACTTCCAATATCCATACCTCGATTTGAATGCTGTCTTCGGGATGTCCTGCTCTCTGACTCTGATCTGGTGGTATCCCGACCGCAAGTCGATCTTCGAGAATACTGAAGCCCCTCTGAGCTGATCAAACAAGTCATCTATCCTTGGAAGAGGGTATCTGTTCTTGATTGTCACCGAATTCAAGGTACGATAATCAACAAATAGCCTGGACGTACCATCCTTCTTTTTCACAAGAAGCATCGGGGCTCCCCAAGGCGATCCACTTGCACGGATGAATCCCTTGGTCCTCAGTTCTTCACTCATCTTGTATAAAACTTCCAACTCTGAAGGCGCCATCCTGTAGACTCGCTCTGATACTGGTGCTGTCCTGGGAATCAAGTCTATAGTGAACTTAATCTCCCGCTCCGGCGGCATCCCTGGAAGCTCCTCTGGAAAGACATCTGGAAACTCTTCAACTATCCGGGGTAACTGCACTGCTGCTACTGCCATACGCAATGCTGGAGAAGACGGCTCCACTGCGCCTCTGGAAAACAAAAACTCTGGCTTGCCGGGGATACTAAAGACAACTCTACCAATATGGCAGTCTATCCTAGCATACTGGTTCCTCAACCAATCCATGCCTAGGACTACATCATAGTCCGCCATAGGAAACTCTATGAATCTAGCGGGGAACTCCCTACCGCTAACTACGATCCGACAGGAGGAAAACACTCGATCTACTCCCACAAGGCCATTACCAGTAAGTATATTGAGCCTCACTGATAATGACTCGGGCTCCAATCATATCCGTGTCGCGAATCGTGCAGACATAAATGAATGCGATGCACCAGAATTAAATAATACAGACGCTGGAGAGGAGTTGACGAGAATAATACCTGCCACAACCTCACCTGGTGCAACTTCTTCTTCCATAGCCATCATCATGGCCTGACCTTGTCCTCTGGCTGCTGGTCCCCTCTGCTGGAAACCTCTCTGCCTATTCTGGGTCTGAGCTTGGGCTTGTGCATACTGCTGGGGGTGTTGCTGCTGGAATGCCTGAGACTGAGGCGGCAAGGGCCTCGAAGACTGATACTGCTGCTGCTGAACTGGTGCTGGGGCCGGTCCTCTTACCGAAGAGCTAGAAGGATTGGATGCTGATGAACCACCCCTATTTGGGCAAGCCCCTATCCTATGATCTGCTGTTCCACAAGCCAGGCACAATCCCTGCGCCATGCGACAGTCTGCCACCACATGCCCTGGCTTCCCGCAATGAGAACATCCCTTCGCGGAAATCTGCTTCTGCTTCTGCTGCTGCGGGTACGTCAGGGTTGAATGCTGAACCGACGTTACTGAGGCCGCCCGCCTCGGAGTTCCAATGGTCAATCCCCTAGCTGCCGGGGCTGGAGCTGATGATTGGTGCATCTGACTGTGGGACCGCTTCCTACCTCCGGTCCTATCCACGATCCTCTGGGAGGTGTATTCATGCCTCCTAGCTGCTCTCAAGACTGCATCGAACGTCTGGTGCTCGAACTGCTCAACTGCCAACAAGATCTCTAAATGCAGTCCCTGCTGGAACCGCTGGGCCCTATCAAACTCGGTCGCCACCAAGGTGGGGACAAACCTACTGAGTCTAGAAAACTTCGATGCATAACTGTCGACTGTTCTGCCTCCTTGCTTCAAGTTGGTAAATCTGGTCTGCAGGTCGTACCGAGCCACAGCATCGAAATACTTCGTCTAGAATCTCTCTCTAAACACTGCCCAAGCAATGGGTGCCACTAATCCCATGGCTTGCGCCACCCACCAACTGCGAGCCAAGTCCAACAACTGCAGGCATACCACCGCCACCTTCTCATTCTCGGGCGTCCTAGCGGCTTCCAGAATCACCTCGGTATCCTGAAGCCATGCATCCGCGGCAATCGCATCCTCACTGCCGTCGAAGAAATGAGGGTTCAATCGCTTGAAGCTGTTTGCCGCCTGGTTCCCTGGATGTCCGCCTCGGGTCAAAGCATCTTGAACTGTCTGGTGCAGGGCGTCGCTTCGACGATCCTGGGAAGCTATCAAGGTTCTGATGAGGCCTACTAAGGTACCATCATCTGGCTCTGTGGGCTGGACGGGCCGAACTGGTGACTCTCCTCCAGTAGGCACAACTCTTGAGGCTACCCCGGAATACTGGGCTTGATCTCCGGGTTGCTGCTGGTCCACGGGAGGTGCTCCTCCTTGCTGATCGGCAGGGTCAGGCACAATACCGCTGAGGAAGACGACATAGGGGAAACAATAAGGAAGGACCAGGGCAGATCAATGATACAAACATGTAATCAGGGCAAGAATTTCAGGGATTTGAAAATACGGGCGGAGATCAAGGGCGAATACTGATTGAGACATCTATTCGGTAAACCCTCACATTTCTTGATTGACAAGACCTGCATGGGCCACCACTTAAACCATGTCACGCCCCAGAACCAGAATACTGGAGAGCGGGGGCAGACATAGCCAGCTACGTATATTAAAATAGAATACATCTCAACTATACGGTCACGGCTGTCTAGATATGAGGGTTTACTACAAGCCAAGACCAGTAGTGTCATCAACATCGGTTCATTCTAGCAATAACAGACTACTTTTCTAAGTGGGCTGAAGCTATACCCTTGGCTGAAGTCAAGACCAGTAGTGTCATCAACTTCGTCAAATACCATGTCATTTATCGATTTGGTGTCCCTCGGCAAATCATTCATGACAACGGACCACAATTTATCAGCCAAAAATTCACCAGATTCTGTGATGATCACCGGATTGACAACGTCGCCTCGACTGCCTACAATCGTGCCGCTAATGGATTAGCTGAAGCCTTCAACAAAACTATTATCAAACTCCTCAAGAAGTTTGTATCTACTAACAAACGGAATTGGAGTAAAAAGCTTGGTGAATGTCTTTGGGCCTACCGAACTACGGTCCACAACCCCACAGGTTGTATACCTTTCTCTTTGGTATATGGCTGTGAAGCTGTTCTTTCTCTGGAACTCCAAATTCTCTTTAAGGATTGCCATTGCTAACGAGCTCACTATAGAGAATAATGACCTTCTTCGACTTCAAGAATTGGAGGTACTTGACGAGAAACGGTTAATGGCTCAACAACATATTGAGTTATACCAAGCTCGCATTTCTAAAACTTTCAACCGTAAAGTTAAGGTCAGAACCTTTCAGCAAGGAGAACTTGTTCTAACAGTCAGACGTCCTATGACTATGGCTCATATGAGTAAAGGCAAATTCGATGCAAAGTGGGAAGGTCCCTACGTTGTAAGCAAAGTCTTCTCAAATGGAGCTTATCAACTCTCAGAACTGAATGGACGAATTACAATGATGCCTATCAATGGCAAATTTTTTAAAAAGTACTATGTGTAAATGTAAATACTTGTAAATCATCAGACAAGTTTAAGTTCATAAATAAAATTTTATTTCATCATGAATGATAGTACATGATATTAAGGAAGGTCACTATCATATTTCTCTACATTTGGACGAGGACCACTGCCGTCCTTTTCAAAAACACGGTCGGCAAAAGAGTCGAGAACTTCCTTGCTGGAACCCACTAAGAACTTGCAAGCGGCCATCCTCATGGCTTCCTCTTCTTCGGTCCTTCCTGGTTCAAGCAGAAAGTCCAGGATGTCTCGCGGTGGCTTGGGTGCAGACGAACCTTCGCCTACTTCTGCCTCCTTTGATTGAATTGGATCGACAAGACATTCTTCAGAGCCCTTCTCAACATTTGGGGCGAGATCAGCCTTCTTGGATGCATCTCCAGACGACATTTTTATGTTAGAAAAGAAGAAGTGCTCCTTTCTGCTAAAATTTTGTTCTATTTATAGGCAAATAATGAAGCAACATATCTACCCGACGGTTCGTCCGTTCATTATCATCCGACGGTTCATCCGTTCATTATCACCCGACGGTTCATCCGTTCATTATCATCCGACGGTTCGTCCGTTCCTTCATCATTCAATCCATACGACGGTTCGTCCGTTCATTATCATCCGACGGTTCGTCCGTTCCTTCATCATTACATTCACCTGACGGTTCATCCGTTCATTATCACCCGACGGTTCATCCGTTCATTATTATCCGACGGTTCGTCCGTTTATTATCATCCGACCGTTTACCCGTTCATTCATCACCACTTGACGGTTCATCCGTTAGTTATTTTCCATTTTGACGATTTATCCGTTCATTTCATCATTTGACGATTTTCCCGTTCATCTCACATCCACATCAGCAACTTATCGTTTCGATTAAGTTGTCAATTGAGATAATGATATTCGGTATATTCTGCCACGTCCATATTACCTCTGAGCAGATATAATGAATATAATTATTTTCTACAAAATCATCAAAAAATATATCATGTCTTGCACCTCTGAATATATTTTCTATTTATATTATTTATATCTGAATAAGATATGCAATAAATAATGGAGCCACAGCAAAAATGTCTTTTATTTAGATATGGGATATTACAAAAACATAAATACAAAATGTTTCACTAAGACGGAGGTATTATCAGATTATCGATCTGTTGCTTTAGAGTCTGCAGTCGTTCTTCACGAGTGGACATCACCCTCCTTCTGGCCTCTTCTATCCCGGTTTCTTCATTGAAAGCAGGCATGGCCACCATTCGGCGAGTAACCTCAGTATTATGAGCTTCCACATACTCATCCCTCTCCTGAATCAGAGCATTAAATTGTTGAGTTGCAAGTTGACGATCAGCAATTTCATCTTCTAATTCCTTCTGGAGTCGAGCAATCTCTACCCTTAGCTCAGCAGCTCTCTTTTCTTTTCTCTCGGCCATCAATGTTATTGATTCCAGTTTGGAGTTATATTCAGCAGATTTTGCAGAGAAGGCTTCCAAAAGGTTCTGGAGATTGACCCTTTCAATATCAGCCGCTTGAGCCAGTTGCTCGAATTCTGCTTGCACTAGAGATTCTACGTCTCCTTGGTTGAGTTCTTTGTAACTTTTGATGGAAATCTCTAATTCATTCAAAATATGTTCCAGGAGAGTGGCTTGAGCTTCGTCACCTTGTTCTCTGATAGCTCTTATTAAGAGAGAGATTGGACCCCTAACCATGAAAAAATCAATACCTTCTTTCTCCATCATTCTTTTTACCAGAGGTCCCAAAGATTCAAAAAAGCATCTGGTGAAAGATTGAATCACAAGATTATTCGTTGCTATAGCACCAGGAGTTGCAGCTACTCCTATTGATGATGAGACTGTGGGACATTCAATCTCTCGCGTCTGGACAACGGGCTCTTTGAACAAAAGAACTATAGTAGAGCTAGTGACCCCTCCTGGTTGTTCTTCTGCAAAAAGAAAAGATTGTCATTTTTTTGCCTATTGTTTGCTATTGTCCAAGAAGATTAAAGATGTAAATTATCTTACCATGGTTGAACCCAGCAATGAGCCTATCATCTGTTGGGGTAGACTCTGGCCGAGCAGAAGTAGCTTCAGCCATAACAGCTTGACTACTGCCCGCTTCAGAACCACAGGATAGATGATGACTGCTACTAACAACCACCGTCGTTATAGGCACTATGCCCGTGCACGTCGGAGGTGCTAGAGGAGTCTCAAGATCTGCAAGAAATACAAATAAGGACATTAGCTATCAATCTATTTTAGAGGAGATTGCTAATTTTATTTTATACCTTGAGGATCATTAGCGGGGGTTTCTTCCAGAACTTCTTCATCTAATACTTTTTCTGGAGATACTGTTACCTCAACATCCTTTTCAGGATTCAAGGTATCATCAACAGCATTAGAAGATATATGCTCTTCATCATCTCTTTCGAGATCTTGCATATATTCATCAATATTTTTAGACGAAGAGCTCTCTTCATCTTCATCTTCTTCTGGTGCATTCCCGCTGGTATTTGCAGCTTGGTCACAATAGTCATCCAGCGGGCTATAACTGCAATCTTCTAGAGCCGCAATCACTTCGCGATCTTCCTCTTCGCGGAGGGTTCTAGGAGTAGACGAAAGTTGAATCATCTCCGCAGCAGGTAGAAGAGAGTGTACAATATTTTGCTCTTCTTCCACAATACTTCCTCTGGGCTCTTCGGCCTCAGTTCTTGGATCAGGATCTTTCCTCTGCTCAATCTCTTCTCTAAGTTCTGGACTAGGAGTTTTATTCCTAGGCTCTGAAACAGGAGTGGGAGACGGCAAGATTAATCTAGCTGCGGCATCCATTACCATTGAAGACAAGGCTCGATTTCTTCTTTGGGCCAACTTCTTTCTTTTTAGGGGCCTCTCAGGGCTCTCTATATTTATAGTCTCGACTTGTCTTTGGACAGAGGTCGGTATAGTGGCCTCTTTTTGCTGGATTGTCTCGGCTAGCTGTCGAGATTGAGATCTAGTTGTGATCTTTTCAGAAGAATGATCTAAGATCAATTTCTTCTTTGCTGCTGGAGCAGGAGGCTCTTCTCTTCTCCTCCTTTTTGCTGGAGATTTGCCTACTTTCAAAGAGACACGTAGTGGCGCATTAACTTCTTGAGGGAACATAACATCCCTTGAAGCTTCTAAAGGTGCATCTTCTGGCTCATGTACTTCGTCATTTCCTATGAGCGACATGATGACTCCTCCCCTCTTCAGTCTTGTTGAAGATGCAAAGCTATCCGTGAGGTTAAAATTCTCAGCGAAGGTGTTTGAAGATGTATAAAAAATAGAGTATGTAAACAGCATCCGAGGGCCATGATTGCTATTTACAGGCATCGAGAACGTCGCTTTCGTATCTCGAGCATTATAATAAGCCCATGCTCGGGCCCCATCTATCAAATAACCCTTTTCCTGAAGACATGTGATAGCATTTCCCACATAAAATTGGTCGTACCCGAACTGCCGGGCAAATCAACTTGGGAGATACGGCTCTAAATAACATTCATCTTCAAACCGGTACACCAAATGGGACGGTCGAATTGTTTTCAACCATTCAAAAGCTGCACGGCTCAGAGGATGCATCTGCGAGTCAATCATATTTGTCCTCATTTGTTCGTAACCAGCAGGAGGATGGGTGCAATAAAAGTTCCACCCTTTACTCAAGTTTAGAGCATATCTACAATCTCTCAGAGCAGTAAATTTCCACTTACTTTGAGAGTATCTCCTCAGGAAGCTGCCATCGACCGGTCCCATGCCGGGGTCCATCAAAGTGGGATGGTGAAGGAGCAACCACCCAAATAGATATGTATATGGTAATTCCAATCGTGGAAATTCTTTTTCACCCTTGGACTTCAGCATCAGATCGACATATAGACGAAGACCAGCATTCAGCTTACAAGTCATTGCCGACAGAAGATCCATCTTATAGCCGAAGACTAATCTTACGGCAGCAAAAAGAACACCGCGATGAAAGCGGTCTACAGCACTGGATCCCGAAACTACAAACCGACGGAGCCAATGTGTCAGAAACCCTGCTAATTGGGCTTCTTTTGACATCGGTCTATATCCTACTCTCAGATAACTTTCGAGAGTATCTCCTGTCTTCAAAGGAGGACACTGGTAATCATCCTTCATCTCTTTATCAAAATCACCACTTTCTTCCATCAACTTTATCACTTCTGTGTTGCTCAATGGCTTAAAGAAATCAGGATAACATCTGTCATGTTCCTTGGTCTTTGGTTCTTGAATATGGTTAAGGAACAGATAAGGTAGCCATTTCGAGGAATAGCAAGTATTTGAGGTGGCACTTTTATAGAACAGGGAACAAATTTTATAATGGCATAGCAGTTCCTCGAAAACTGCTACCATTTCTGCATTCTTTCTCCGGAGTCTGTCTAATTCATCATTGGTGGGGACGAATTCTTCATATGGGGAATCTCCCATTGGTAAGTAAGAGATGTACTTCATCTCATGGAGTGCAAACCCGATTTCTCCGCCGGGCGTCATAAAGGTCTCTGTTCTGTAATTATACCTCTCTGCTAAGGCCAAGAACAGGTACAGGTTTGGAGCAAAACCATAGACAGTGGCATGCACTGCTTGGTACAAGTTGATTTGTTGCAGTTCTCTTTCAAACTTGGTCAGAATCTAATTTGCTATGCAGCTCCATCTTTTAAAATCTGGATTCACCAATCCAGTTAGTCTGATGTCTTGTTCAGGATATCTTCCTTCGACTTTCGCAAATTCATTTGCGAAAATTGGGGTTCTGACGGGCATTAACAAAGAAGAATTCTCCGGCGGAATGCAACCGGGCTTCAGACCTCTCAACAAAACACTGTACCGCTCTGAAGAACTGTAA
Organism: Iris pallida; assembly: GCA_029216955.1. NCBI lineage: Eukaryota > Viridiplantae > Streptophyta > Magnoliopsida > Asparagales > Iridaceae > Iris > Iris pallida. The sequence continues at coordinate 19,549,726 of JANAVB010006599.1, read as the reverse complement.
AACATATCCTTCTTATTTGGCCCCTTCTTCACAAAAATTCTTCCTGGACGGGCATCTTGGAATGGTGTAAGATTCCATTCCATCTTCCTCGGATAGCTCGCATGAGCATACCGGGATAAAGGGAGGCAGCGTGGAACATTTGGTATCGAGAAAGATCTATCCGTCTGATGGACAATCCTTTCTTCCATTCTTGGTCTCGGTTGAGAACTTTTCTCAAAAGCTTCACCGAATAGGAATGAAGGTTTCTTGTGTATGACTGCATCTGCCGTTTCCAGAGGTTTTCCGTTCATCAAACATTGCAGTGTTTCATTGTCTTGGGATATCAAAATGGCCTGACGGGAGACCGGCAGGTCATATTGAGGATAGTGCACATGTGACAAGTCCTCTTTATATTCTGATTCGGTAAGGGTTCCTACGAAGTTCTCGTATTCTGGGTCTTCTCTAGTATTAACTGCATCAGACAGAGAAAATAAAATTTTCAGTATAAGTCAAAGTTAAAGATTCAGTTTGCGCAAAATTTAGATTGTGCAAAAATCAAATTGTGCAAATATCAGATTGTGTAAAATAATCAGATGGCGCAAATAAATAGACATCAGTTTGCGCTAAAAGAGTCTCGCACAAATCAGCCAATTGCGCTTAATTTTGTCAGCGCAGTTCAACCAATTGCGCAGAAAGTTATTCTTCATAAAAATGAAGAATGAACTGATTTGTGCAACCAGAACCCTAAAAAGGGGTGGCGCAGTATGATCGCATCCCTAAAAAGAGATGGACTTTGAAGAGACAGTGAAATCAAAACTCTAAAAAGAGTTTTTGATTAGGTTAACTACCTATCATTGTTGGATGTGCAGTTTCATGGCGAGAAGCTCGGCGCGCGGCCCTAGTCGATGATTCGGCGGGGGCCTTGCCCTTAGCGGCGGCAGAGGATCGTCGGGGAGCCATTGAAATCGTCGAAGAAGAAAGAAAGGAAGAACTCAGAAGTTTTTTTCTCGAGTGCAGGAAGAAAGCAAGTAAAGAATACTTCGAAGGAATTGAAGAACTATTTATAGCTTTTCGAAATCGAAACAGCCGCCTTAGATTGCGCCTAAAAATGGGCTAAACCCTCAGATTGCGCAGACAGCTCACTACGAGCGCAAATTAATTTCAAATTCAAAATTCAAAGTATTTCAAAATTTTGAATAAATTTAACTTTCGAAAACTTTGAAGGGGGTCTTGTAGGTCCTAAAAAAATCAAGTTGTACACATCAACAAAGTCAGAAAATCAAGAAATATAACTTTTAGATGAAGTGCGCAGATATCATATTACGCATCCTTCAGATTACGCACGATAGATTGCGCACACTTCCAAGTGCGCAGGCTGACGTGGCAAATCACCATCATTACCTGACACAAATCAAATCTTCTGATAGCTGACAGCACGGAGAACGAGATGACCGTTCGTTTAATCGTGCAGCACGGCGCTCGAGGACAGCTGGCAGCGCAATCCATGTTGGCACAATCCATTCCTGCGCAGTCCAAGTCTGCACAATTCAAAAACCAGCACAATTCAATGTGCGCGTTTTGTCAACACAAATCACGTGGCATTCATGCCATCAATTGCTCATTTTGTGGCAACTGTCTATGCACGATCATGTGCAATTCAATCAAAAGTTGCCATGTGTCCAAGACAGGTGGCCCACGATCCAACAACTGCCTGTGCAGTCCACTGTTGCGCAATCCAATTGCTGCACAAATCATCCTGCACAGTCCAGAATAACTAAAAGTTAGTTATTTCTCAGAACTCTATAAATAGAGTTTCAAGTCTCCATTCAAGAGGATCAATAATCAGAAATCAGAGATTAGATTATAAGACTTTAAAGTTCAGAGAGTTCAGGAGTTCTTGCCCAAGTGCTGCTGCATTCTTCCGAGGCTTTTGCCTTCAATCTCCGAGGCCTTTTGCCTTCAGTTCCAGAGTCTTTTCAACTTCAGAGGCTTCATCTTCAAAGTTCACATCGTCCAAGGCATAAAGCAATCGTCATTTAGATTGGATTCCTAAAGTTGTACCATTCCCAGAATTCAAATTGTAATCTTTTACAAAGTTTGTATCAACAAAGTTCTTCAACTTTTGTTTTTGTAAACACCCCCTTGCGGCTCACTTTAAGCTCACTGAGGAATATTGTCCATCTACCGAGGACGAAAAGGAAGATATGGAGCGGGTTCCATATGCCTCTGCTGTGGGAAGCCTTATATAAGCCATGGTGTGTACGAGGCCAGATATTGCTCATGCAGTTGGTACGGTTAGCAGGTATCTTTCAAATCCTGGAAGGGTACATTGGAGCGCGGTCAAGTGGATTCTACGATATCTTCAGGGCACTGCTGGTTGGAGACTTTCCTTTGGTGGTGACGAGCCGAAGCTGTTTGGATATACCGACGCTGATATGGCTGGAGATGTAGACACGAGACGATCGACTTCGGGCTACGTGATAATGTTTACGGGAGGAGCGGTGTCGTGGCAGTCGCGGTTGCAGAAGTGTGTTGCCTTATCGACGACAAAAACAGAGTACATTGCGACGACGGAGGCTTGCAAGGAGCTGCTGTGGATAAAGAAGCTGTTGCAGGAAATGGGACTGAAGCAAGAGCAATATACTTTGCTTTGCGACAGTCAGAGTGCTATTCACCTTGTGAAGAATCAGACATTTCATAGCCGGTCCAAACACATCGAGACTCGGTATCATTGGATACGGGATGTGGTTGAGAAGAAGGACGCGGAGCTTGAGAAGGTTCATACAGATGACAACAGAGCTGATATGTTCACGAAGATTCTACCAAGGGAAAAGTTTGAGTACTGCAGGCAGATCGTCGGGATGACGACATCCTTCCCATAGTTGTGAAGAGGGAGATTTGTTGGAGTGGGTGGGGTTTCCAACCTATGTGGAGAAGACCCCGGAGTCCGACGAGTGCCATCTGTGTGTCAGAGAAGCTCGGGAAGGTGACGAGGCCATTCGGAGACGAAGAAAAAACTCGGGAGCCATGTTTTTACATTTTGGAACAGAGGAGGCAGAATTTTGCCCGAATTCTGCCCCCATACAGAATTCTGCCCAAATTCTGCTTTTTGGTTCCAGAATGTTGCTGGTAGGTTCTGGTTGCCCGACACAGAGTTCTGGCCGAACTCTGCGTCGTCGGGGCTGAGCAAAAATTTGGGGTGATTCTTCACCATTGGATCTAATCAAACGGTCCAGGTTTGTTGCAGGATTAGGGAGTTAAGTTGGGATTTCCAAACCCTATTCCAGTGTAACACAATTATAGAACATTGAAGAAAAGAGACAGAATGAGGCAAGAGTGCCATTGCAACTTCGGAAGAGAAGACGGAGGATTGAAGGTCGTTTTTCGAAGGAGATCGCGTACGGGTAATCTCTACTCGTCGTTCTCGCTCTTCGTAGCCTTGTAATCATTGTTCTTACTTCTGAGTGTTGTGGGGATCCGATTTGGATCGGGAGGAGTTTGTAGAGGGTGTAATTCTTTTATTCCATTAGTAGAGGTGTAGCACCCAGTTTCCCAAATGAGGGTAATTTTAAAATTTTGTGTTTATAATTATTTTAATAATGATATTTAATTCATGATATAATTTTTGGTGATTTTAAATTATTTAAATCAATGACTTGTGGTTTTGACGTTTTGCTAGTGAAACCCTAGAGACTGTTTGACCTAGAGCCTAACCATGTGATTATGATATTTTAATATCATTTTTGGCCTAAGAATATTTTTTGCATTTGACCTCTTTGAATTATTTTGATATTATTTTATTATTTATGATATTGTTTTGGGGTTATTTGAGTCGGGTTCGAATTTCAACTCAATCTGACTTGAAACGGGGACCCGGGGGTAGTTTGACTCTAGTGGGACCCCCACACTAGTTAGGCATGGCCCACATGATATTAAATTTGGTCCACATGATAGAAATATTTTAGTTAGAGGTTAGACTAATTATTATGGATAAGGTTAGTATGATTAGAGACTTTAGAATGACTAATTTAGCCCCAACCAATTAGTCCTTTCCTAATACTCATAGAATAGGTTAGTGGGGGCATTTTGGACCTTACCATAATAGGACAAATAGCCCCATATGGCCAGCCACTTTGGGAGAGGATAGGCTCAAGTTTATTTCATTATTCTCATCCACACTCTCTCTCTTGTTCTTCCCCAAATTCCTAGAGAGCAATCCCTAGCAATTTCTCCACCAAATCCTTCCATTTTGCCACCAAATCTTCTTCTTTTCTTCTCCATTCTATCCAAAGAGGAGCTACCCAAATTTGGGAGGATTCGGAGCTCGTTCGTGTCCTTTTGGAATCTCTACGTGTAGTGCCCCGAAATTCGTGATACGTATTCTATACGTGTTCGTATTTCTGACCCGTATTTCTCATTTTCTTTGATTAGTTAGTTATGGTTTATTTTTATATTTAGCATTGTGGTTTAATTGCCATTTATCATTCATGGACTTATTTTGATTAAGTGGAGCTTGGTTTTATTTGGATGGGAGAAGGATTGGGTTGGTTCGGCTTGGCTTGGTTTACTTGGTCCATCATGAACCAAGGTGAACCCCTACCTACCACCCCCATTATCATTTATTAACCCCAACCACCCTTCTCTCTCTTCATTCAATCTTTTTCATTACTGCTCTTCTTCTTCTTCTTCTTCTTCCTCACCGAACCCCACCGTAAGCAAGTGCAACTTGCTTCTTGAGGGATCTTGATTTTTGTTGTTCTATTCTTTTATTTACTTGATTATAAACCTCTTTAGAACTTGGAGTTTTTAATTTTGATGGATAGATTCTTCTAGATCTACATTTTAACTTTGAGTACATGGAGTTTTCTTGGTTTTGATCTACTAAAACTTGTTATTTTCAAAAACTAATAGTTCCATGAGCAAGAGCACGAAATTTCGTGTGAATTTGGTTTTTGATTCACCTCATTTCGAGTTAAAATGAAGTTTTTATGGCCAAAACAAGTTTTCTGAATTTTTATGTCGGCTGAAGAATCTGGTTCTGGCGTAAAATCAGAATTTACGCAGGAAGGCTAGCGTAAAATCAGAATTTACGCAGGAAGGCTAGCGTAAAATCAGAATTTACGCTAGATTGTATCCAGAATGTAATATTTTACGCAGGGAACCCTGGAATTGCGTAAATTACGCTGGGTATCATCCAGAATGTAATATTTTATGCAGAGAACCCTGGAATTGCGTAAATTACGCTGGGTATCATCCAGAATGTAATATTTTATGCAGGGAACCCTGGAATTACGTAAATTACGCTGGATATCATCTAGAATGTAATATTTTACGCAGGGAACCCTGAAATTGCGTATTTTACGCTGGATATCATCCAGAATGTAATATTTTACGCAGGGAACCCTGAAATTGCGTATTTTACGCTGAATGGTACCCAGAATGTAAAATTTTACGCTGGAACCCTCTCCTTTTACCTATTTTACGCAGAATTGATTTTTTGGCATAAAAAGTGCACAGAATGATTGTTTTTGCCAAATTAAGCTATTTTTTAGCCATAATTTCGAAAAACTTAAAACATGAAAGTTTTAGATCTTTGTCTTACCTTTCCGAATATCTCTGGAGCACCTTAAATTGAGTTCGTATGTGGAAGTTATGCCCCGTCTCCCTGAGCCGCATGATTCCTCCACAACTCTTGTACCCTGTTTATATTTAGTTATTGCATACACGCTTATGCCAGATTAATGTTAATTTTAAATAATAACCTGACATGACAGTGACCCGTAGTGGTGCACTCTTGACAAGTACCCTGACATGCTTGATAGTGGCCCGTCGTGGCGCACTCTTGATAAGTAATAATGATAATGATAGTGGCCCGTCGTGGCGCACTCTTGACTAATTAATTCATTGGCCTGGACACCGTGGATGATTGTGCTTGTATAAATTACGAGTCCTGTGTGTCTTGCATCATGTCTAGGGCATGATCCCTGAGTACCACGGTCAGGGATTCATACTGAATCTGGCTAGGTTAATGACTAGATTGATCAAATAGTTCATAGAAAATTTCCCAGTTACCTGTTGCCCCTTTGGTCCCGGCCTTATATATATATACATGGGATTTGTTGCTATCCGTCGAGATGAGCGCACTTCCAGCCCGCCGTCGAGTGTGATACCTTAGGACACATGTATCTTACTACAGTGTGTCTGCTATATCCAGCTATCTTTTTCTTTTCTTGCTGGGATCACTCAGGTAGTAACAGACAGGTAACCGGACTTGGAATTCTCATTGCATTTGCTAGTAACTAGGCCTGTAATAACCCTAGTTAGTTAAAGTAGCAAGCCGTACTTATTGCTTGGCCGTGAATGTTGGATGGGGTTCAATCTGTCTAGTCTTGTCTTGATCCTGTACAAGATTGTTACATGTTTCGATTTTTTTATATTTACCTTGCCGATAAATGGTGGAAGAAGCCAAGTTCCGTTCAGACGAAGGGTTACAACCTCGGTCCTTGTTTGGTTTACGGGTTGTAACCTGGTTATCTGAATAGTCCCATGGTTATCTCATCGTATATCATCCTGTCACGCTTTTCCATATGTTCTGTCTTTTATTGATTCTGTACAAGATTGTCTTTTATATTCACATGTCATGCTTTTTCTTAAATTACTGTCTCTTATTAAGTAATTATATTCTTGTGCTAATTTGCTGGTTTTAGTTTCTAAGTGAAGCCTCCTTTGTGGCACTTGCTCTTTCTGGGGTCTGACCCAGCTGGTTTTGTATGGCCAGATACCGGAGCAGCAACAAAGGATCTACCTGCTTTCCGGCCAGATGGTGACCACTAGAGGGAATCCTGGCAACGAGTGGATTTCTTTTGTCCTCCCACTGTAATTGTACATTATTCTTTTGAGGCGTTTAGCCGCCGAGCAAGTGTTAGCTCGTGTATATTTTACGTACTGTCTGCCTATGGGCTGTAACATGATTGGCAACTCGAGGTTGATCATGTATGACTTAACTCTTGCTAGTCCTTACATTTTGTTCGACTAGCTTCATGATCACCTGGATATGTAATGTTTGGGACGCCTTACAATTCTATATTTGGTGGTCTGATATCTTGTAACTATTACTAGTTGGTTGAGATTGAGACAATAGGATAATTTATAACCTTAAGAGACTGATGGCTTGTAGATAAACCCTCACATATCTAGACAGCCGTGACCGTATGGTGAGATGGATTCCATTTCATTATACGTAGCTGGCTATGTCTGCCCCCGCTCTCCAGTATTCTGGTTCTGGGGCGTGACATGGTTTAAGTGGTGGCCCATGCAGGTCTTGTCAATCAAGAAATGTGGGGGTTTACCGGATAGATGTCTCAATCTGTACTTGCCTTTGATCTCTACTCGTATCTTCTTATCTTCTTGGATTCCTGACTTGATAATATGCTTGCATCATTGTTCTATCCTGGTCATTCCTTAATATTCCCGATGTCATTGCTTCAGTGGCATCATTCCTGTTGATCAGCCAGAAGGAGTTCGGCCGACAGACCAGCAACAGCAAGAAGATCAAGATCAGTCCTCAACAGCCGCCTCCCGAACCATGCCTTCTGGAGAACCAGAGCCCCCAGTCCTGCCAGTTCAGCCAGCAGGGTCAGAGGATGGGGTCTTGATAGGGCTCATCCGTGAGTTGCTTGCGTCTCAAGATCGTCGAGGTGATGCCTTCCAGCAAGCAGTACAAGAAGCTATGAGCGGAAGTGGTCCTCGGGGGAATAGTGCGGTCAACAATTTCAAGCGCCTGAACCCTCCCTTCTTCGACGGCAGCGAGGATGCTATTGCTGCAGATGCCTGGCTATAGGACATTGAAGTTATCTTGGAGGCAGCCAGGACCCCTGAAGCAGAGAAGGTGGCTGTGGTGCGCCTGCAGTTACTAGATCTAGCCCGCAGCTGGTGGGCTATGCAAGCAGCGAGTTTGGGTACGCCCGTCATGTGGGCGGTATTCAGCGATATGTTCCAGACCAAGTACTTCGACGCAGTGGCTAGATATGACCTGCAGACCAGGTTTAGTAATCTCAGGCAGATGAACAGGACGGTCGACGGATATGCGGCCGAGTTTTCAAGGTTGAGTCGGTTTGCTCCCACCTTGGTGGCAACCGAGCTAGACAGAGCACAGCGATTTCAGCAGGGGCTCCACTGGAGATCATATTGGCAGTAGAGCAGTTCGAGTACAGAACCTTTGATGCCGTCTTGCGAGCAGCGAGGAGGCATGAGTACACTTCCCGAAGGATAGCGGACCGGACCGGAGGTCGGAAGCGGTCTCACGACCAGATAAACCAATCCTCAGCACCGGCCCCAGCAGCTAGGGCCCTGACCATTGGAGCTACAAGGACAGATTCGGTTACCTCCTTACAGCATTCTGCCTCGACCTACCCCCAGCAGCAGAAGCAGAAGCGGCCTTTCGCAACCGGTTGTTCTCATTGTGGGAAGCCCGGGCATGTTGTTACTGAGTGCCGCAGAGCACAGGGATTGTGCTTGGTTTGTGGTTCGCCGGACCACATGATGGGATCTTGTCCGTTCAGAAACAGATCATCGTCGACAGTAACTAGTCCTTCGGTTATGGGACCAGCACTAGAACCAGCTCCAGTTCACCAACCACAGCAGCTTCCGTTCCCGGGTCCATTGCCGTCTCAGGCCCAGGCCTTCCAGCAACAGAGGCCTCAGCAGTTCTTCCTAGCCCAGGCCCAGATCCAGAATCGGCAGAGAGGTATCTGTGTCCTATTGTCCTATTGTCTTGCTTTCCGCAGTTGTCATGCGGGACACATGTCATGTTTCATGTATCCTAATTACAACGGTATATCCCGGGCCCGAGCCATGTCCTAGATCATTCGAAAACGGTTATTGGTACCAACCTTTTCGTATGAGGAGAGGCCCGTGTCCCTGTTTGACCAAAGAGAGAGACCTCGAGCACAAGACTATCAGTTTAATTCGTGTTGCTTGAGTTCATCGCTCCTTGGAGATTCAAACGTGGGAGTGGGAGGATGATATCCGATCACGTTATCCCAATCGGTTTGGCTTGTGAGGTGTAATATCTTCCTTATGCCTTGCACTTCGATTCCTTGCTTGCATGTATGACTGTATGATTGATTGGTAGCGTAGATTGCTTGCGATAGTATAGCTGTCCCGATATCTCTAGTCTCTTGATTAAATTCTGAGGACGGAATTCTTTTAAGGTGGGTAGGATGTAGTGCCCCGAAATTCGTAATACGTATTCTATACGTGTTCGTATTTCTGACCCGTATTTCTTATTTTCTTTGATTAGTTAGTTGTGGTTTATTTTCATATTTAGCATTGTGGTTTAATTGCCATTTATCGCTCATGGATTTATTTTGATTAAGTGGAGCTTGGTTTTATTTGGATGGGAGAAGGATTGGGTTGGTTCGGCTTGGCTTGGTTTACTTGGTCCATCATGAACCAAGGTGAACCCCTACCTACCACCCCCATCATCATTTATTAACCCCAACCACCCTTCTCTCTCTTCATTCAATCTTTTTCATTACTGCTCTTCTTCTTCTTCTTCCTCACCGAACCCCATCGTAGGCAAGTGCAACTTGCTTCTTGAGGGATCTTGATTTTTGTTGTTCCATTCTTTTATTTACATGATTATAAACCTCTTTAGAACTTGGAGTTTTTAATTTTGATGGATAGATTCTTTTAGATCTACATTTTAACTTTGAGTACATGGAGTTTTCTTGGTTTTGATCTACTAAAACTTGTTATTTTCGAAAACTAATAGTTCCATGAGCAAGAGCACGAAATTTCGTGTGAATTTGGTTTTTGATTCACCTCATTTCGAGTTAAAATGAAGTTTTTATGGCCAAAACAAGTTTTCTGAATTTTTATGTCGGCTGAAGAATCTGGTTCTGGTGTAAAATCAGAATTTACGCAGGAATGCTAGCGTAAAATCAGAATTTACGCAGGAAGGCTAGCGTAAAATCAGAATTTATGCTGGATTGTATCCAGAATGTAATATTTTACGCAGGAAACCCTGGAATTGCGTAAATTACGCTGAGTATCATCCAGAATGTAATATTTTACGCAGGGAACCCTGAAATTGCGTATTTTACGCTGGATATCATCCAGAATGTAATATTTTACGCAGGGAACCCTGAAATTGCGTATTTTATGCTGAATGGTACCCAGAATGTAAAATTTTACGCTGGAACCCTCTCCTTTTATCTATTTTACGCAGAATTGATTTTTTGGCATAAAAAGTGCACAGAATGACTGTTTTTGCCAAATTAAGCTATTTTCTAGCCATAATTTCGAAAAACTTAAAACATGAAAGTTTTAGATCTTTGTCTTACCTTTCCGAATATCTCTGGAGCACCTTAAATTGAGTTCGTATGTGGAAGTTATGCCCCGTCTCCCTGAGCCGCATGATTTCTCTACAACTCTTGCACCATGTTTATATTTAGTTATTGCATACACGCTTATACCAGATTAATGTTAATTTTAAATAATAACCTGACATGACAGTGACCCGTAGTGGTGCACTCTTGACAAGTACCCTGACATGCTTGATAGTGGCCCGTCGTGGCGCACTCTTGATAAGTAATAATGATAATGATAGTGGCCTGTCGTGGCGCACTCTTGACTAATTAATTCATTGGCCTGGACACCGTGGATGATTGTGCTTGTATAAATTACGAGTCCTGTGTGTCTTGCATCATGTCTAGGGCATGATCCCTGAGTACCACGGTCAGGGATTCATACTGAATCTGGCTAGGTTAATGACTAGATTGATCAAATAGTTCATAGAAAATTTCCCAGTTACTTGTTGCCCCTTTGGTCCCGGCCTTATATATATATATACATGGGATTTGTTGCTATCCGTCGAGATGAGCGCACTTCCAGCCCGCCGTCGAGTGTGGTACCTTAGGACACATATATCTTACTACAGTGTGTCTGCTATATCCAGCTATCTTTTCCTTTTCTTGCTGGGATCACTCAGGTAGTAACAGACAGGTAACCGGACTTGGAATTCTCATTGCATTTGCTAGTAACTATGCCTGTGATAACCCTAGTTAGTTAAAGTAGCAAGCCGTACTTATTGCTTGGCCGTAAATGTTGGATGGGGTTTAATCTGTCTAGTCTTGTCTTGATCCTGTACAAGATTGTTACATGTCTCGATTTTTTTATATTTACCTTGCCGATAAATGGTAGAAGAAGCCAAGTTCCGTTCAGACGAAGGATTACAATCCCGGTCCTTGTTTGGTTTACGGGTTGTAACCTGGTTATCTGAATAGTCCCATGGTTATCTCATCGTATATCATCCTGTCACGCTTTTCTATATGTTCTGTCTTTTATTGATTCTGTACAAGATTGTCTTTTATATTCACCTGTCATGCTTTTTCTTAAATTACTGTCTCTTATTAAGTAATTATATTCTTGTGCTAATTTACTGGTTTTAGTTTCTAAGTGAAGCCTCCTTTGTGGCACTTGCTCTTTCTGGGGTCTGACCCAGCTGGTTTTGTATGGCCAGATACCGGAGCAGCAGCAAAGGATCTACCTGCTTTCCGGCCAGATGGTGACCACTAGAGGGAATCCTGGCAACGAGTGGGTTTCTTTTGTCCTTCCACTGTAATTGTACATTATTCTTTTGAGACGTTTAGCCGCCGAGCAAGTGTTAGCTCGTGTATATTTTACGTACTGTCTGCCTATGGGCTGTAACATGATTGGCAACTCGAGGTTGATCATGTATGACTTAACTCTTGCTAGTCCTTACATTTTGTACGACTAGCTTCATGATCACCTGGATATGTAATGTTTGGGACGCCTTATAATTCTATATTTGGTGGTCTGATATCTTGTAACTATTACTAGTTGGTTGAGATTGAGACAATAGGATAATTTATGACCTTAAGAGACTGATGGCTTGTAGATAAACCCTCACATATCTAGACAGCCGTGACCGTATGGTGAGATGGATTCTATTTCATTATACGTAGCTGGCTATGTCTGCCCCCGCTCTCCAGTATTCTGGTTCTGGGGCGTGACACTACGTGTCGGTGTCGCTCCGGGAAGGCTTTTCTTCGATTCGATCTACCGGGAGGTATAAATCCCTTCCCTTTTTCATTTCCTCATGCATATTGGTCTATTTTGAACCCATAGGAATGACCCCCATGGTTGTATCTCCATTTGTGTCCATTTCGTGTCCATTTGGAGGTCATAGGAGTGTCCTTTGTGTTGTGGTTGTGTCCATGTGGGAAAATCCTAAATTTGGACACACTATGTGTTGTTGTTATGTATGAATGAATTATTACATGTTTAATCTCATATTTTTGTATTGGAGATGTGTTCTATAGTGTCTCATATATATATATATTAGTGTAGAGAGTGAGTTCTTGATATATCATGTTATATACTTGTGTTCTTTTGTCTCAAACTATCCAAATCCGTCATGATTTTTATCCACGTTTTTAATTTCAACCCTAACTTAGAAATGTCATAACTTCTAGCCCGATTTTTTTAAAAGAAGCGTATTGAAGTTAGCTTTCCAGAAACATGTATTAATAGGCCTAATTATTTTTATAACTTTCTGGAGAATTATTTGAGTGTCAGCTGTACGAAAGACAAACGCGTTCTCGGTGTTTTCGCGATTCCGGGAGTTTTCGAAAATGAAAACGCGATCCGTTTGAAGTTTCGAAAAGCTAACACATATATCTATAACATACTTTAATCGTAGATTTTAATTCATGCTGAGATGGTACAGTATTGATTATTAGTAGGAGTTACTATTCGGCATATGCATTTTGTGCACCCTTGTGTGTAATATAATGTTCTATTTGATTTTAACCCATGTTAATGTATATACATTATGTAATTAAATAGAGAATGCAAGCATGAGTAAATGGTTAAATAAATAATGTATGAGGTGTAAGTATCCTATCTAATGTAAGCATGTATAAGTATGGCTTGTAATGAATATGTAGGTTCTATAGTATGTAATGTATGGTGCATATAGTAGTGCAAGAGAATAAATGAATGATGAATGAATGCAAGCATGAATGTAATGTAATAATAGATGTAATGTATGCAATATACAAGTTAATGAGATGTAATGTTCTATGTTAACACAAATCCTATATTACCTCATGTACCCCCTTACATTATGTTGACACTATCACACTTGACACTTTGTTCACTTACACTTTGGCACTCTTTGATATGTATACACTATATATGCCCATTTAACCCTCACTTGTCCCTTTGCCATGTTCACCTACACACACATAGCCTCTTAAATAAGTATTTATGAATAAAGTTAACTTAGCTATGTATGTATATTATATATATGTTAGCATATTGTGTTGTAATATATAAGTTTATATAACCATTTGAAATACCATGATTATAGACCTAATGTTGAATACCAATATATGCATGTGTATATATGTGTAGACATATATAGCTTAAAGTAATAGATTACCTAGTGTATATCCAATGTGAATTCTTGCCTATTTGAGTATTGAATAATTGCATGCTATATAGAGTTGGGTGTATGTTGGCTTGTATAGCCTTGTATTGATGTGTGCTTGCTAGGATAGTCTTGGTTAGGCCTAGTAAGACTTGCTGGGTTAGGACATGACCTAGTTTGACCTAGTTTGACTAGTGCAGTTGACCAGAGTTGACCAAGGGTTGACTTTGGCCTAGTTTGACCTAGATTCATGTATAATGCATTGTAGTGCTTTATATTACCCTTCTGGACATGTTGTGACTTGTGCTGTTCTAATTAGGAGCCAGACACCTCTCCTCGGACAGTATCTTTACCTTGGACATTCAGATATCAGGCTAGTACATTCTCTGATCATTTCATATCTTGTTTAGAATTACTTTCCTGCTTTAAATTACTTTACTTGATACTGTCACGTTGGTCACACGGATTGGTACTATATGGATTTTTTCATGAGATGTTATCCCCCTCGGGAGCATCGGATACTGCATGTTTTGTGCGTTTCACGAATTATCACGTATCTCTATGCTTCCTCTGATTCACGAATCGCTTGTGACACATGTACTCTCATGTTCACAGAGCCATCATGAATCACCTTCACATATCACTCATTTTATGAGCCATGTGAAGTTTTACGAATCTTAACGTAACTTGAACAGATCCTTGTGTATTGCTTGGGGATGGGAGAGTAGAAATAGGCATGTGAATATTATCCAAGTAGCTGTAGTCATGAATCACTCTCTTAGCTGTAGTCACGAATCTCCTATGCCATTCACATGTTTATATTTTACTCTGACTCACTAGCCACTGTTAGTTCTCTATTTATAGTAGATATTTCTATTACAGTTCTCTCTCTCTGTTTACATACTTATTTCCTTCAGATCCTGTATCTTACTTTACTGCATGATTATATTTTCTAACCTGCTATGATCTGTTGAGATGTACTGTGCTCGCTCCAGTCCTGACTGGACCCGTTGATAAATTTTACAGATAGCCTGGAGGTTGCCTGCTAGCCTAGAGGAGACAGTAGATGTTGCATAGATAGCTAGGGTTTTTGCTTATAGTTTATTTTCAGTCATCTTGAGTTGTATTTATGGATTACTGTATTTGAGTTTTGAGATGTATTCTGAGTTTGTATCTTAGACACTTAGACTTCTATCTGTTGTATCTCTTTTCGATTTCATGTTTTATCTATCTTCCTTTATGCTCTACCTTAGATGTGATTGAGTTTACATTCTGCTATGTCACCCCCATTCGGGGAGTATAAACTGTTTAGTCTTATACTGTTAGATGCATTGAGACCTAGGACAGCGTTCTACCGCCGACACTGCGGCGTAGGCTGGGCGTTGTTACGTTCTCGTGCCCTAACTCTAGGGTACGGGTCGTGACACGTTTTTAGTGGTGGCCCATGCAGGTCGAGATTCACATTAGTTCGATTTTGTCACGCCCCAGTACCGGAATACTGAGACGGACTAGGCCAGCTACACCATATGAGGTATATAAACGTCATACGGCGATCGTGGCTGTCGAGAGACTAGGGGTGCATGCTACAATCAGGTCTCCTATGGTCCTACAGAGCATCTATGTCTCAATCAATCAAAACAAGAAGCAGTAAATAATGATCATATAAGACAAAGCAGTAAGGCGTCCCCGACGCTTCATCAGAATGATTCATGAGTCTAGCTATACAAAATGATGAGCTAGTTCCGAGAGTCAATAGTACATAACTATAGTCAGCTGCAGTCTGATTTAATTACAATTATGCAAAGGAAACTAGTGTCCAGAACTGCCGGCTAAATAAGTGTCGGTGGCTAAACGCCAAGTACAAAATAGAAGATATCTGAGCGGTGAAGAAGAAACCCACTCATGGTCCCTGGCGCCCATACTCCTGGTGTGCACCATTGTTCGGGTGGAAGGCTGGATCCTCTGGAGCTGCTACGGGATCTGGCCAAACAAAACCAGCGGGGTCAGGCCCCGAATAGCAAGTACCACAAGGGAGCACAAAAGAGTGAGATAAATCCAGTGAGTTAAATAAGACCTGATTCACGAGTTATAGGCTTATACCATATCATCGAGACAATACGACACCCTTACAACCAAACAAGGACAAACGGTGCCAATATCGTGCTGAGATAAGATATATCCTATAACCATGGGCAGGTAAAAAGGGATTCTGATCGCGACTTTGGTCCATAGCCTATCGCAGCACAATAGTCCAACCCAACAATCAAACAAGGACATGGGTTGGACCACGCACCACGATAGTCCATGTTCCTCGGTAGCTAACAGAAGAAAACATATCACAAACAAGTCAGCTTACAAGCGGCCAATCAATCCTACGGCTTTCTATGATTTGCCTGGGTTATCCAAGTAATGCAATATATAAATATATAGGAATCCTCAGATCGTATCGCATTCCAGCAGGGCTAGCCAAACCATTATATACAAGCAAGCACGAAATGCACCGGTCCCTCGAAAGGCCACCGCGCTAGAATAAGCAGTAACGGTTCCAGCTCTCCTATAGGAAGAGCTGGCTCGGCAGTCACAAATCAGATACTGCACTCCACTAGTGCGGATGACTATACAGTATCCGAGGCAGCCAACCCGACGCGCCAGGACGGGACCCAGGGCGACTGGTGACGTACGATCTCGAGATTCTGTTCCCTCCCAATGCTTCTACCAATTTATGTTGCTTAGATTAACCCTATCTTGATAATAAAATTACATGTCGTAGTCACATGGTCATCCTCCTATATGTCGTACCATAGTACGCGTACCCTAAGTATGAATCCACATCAACTCAATCTAGATCCTTGCTTAGTGTAATACATCAAACAACAATCATTTTACCACGACGCTATTACTAACCAATTACCATGACTTGCTGGAAGGTATACATGTATTGACATATAACATGAATGATCACTTAGCACGTAGAGTCACACCTCAGTGCACTCATTAAATAGCACCGCAGTGCATACTAATGTTGTATCTCAATACACACTTAGAATAGGTACCAGCACGTATACAGGTAATCAGGTCAGAAACATGGTCAAGTCAGGAAGTCACGTGGACCCCTCGTGACATAAAAGTCACATATGAATTCTGGTTAAAGTGAGACATGAAGGTCCTTGAAGCCAAGACAAAGATCTACAACTTTCCTGTTGAAAGTTTGGAGAAATTCTGGCCACAATTCAGCCAAATAGGACTTAAAATAGCCAAAAACAGCCAAAATAGGCACTATGCGGCACTATTCAGCATTATGCATCATCCATATGCGGCTCGGCACTATGCAGCACTATGCATCATCTTTATGCGGCTCGGCACTATGCATCATCCTTATGTGGCTCGGCACTATGCGGCACTATGCATCATCCTTATGCGGCTCGGCACTATGCAGCACTATGCATCATCCTTATGCGGCTCGGCACTATGCAGCACTATGCATCATTCTTATGCGGCTCGGCACTATGTAGCACTATGCAGCATCCTTATGCGGCTAGGCACTATGCAGCACTATGCAGCATCCTTATACGGCTCGGCACTATACAGCACTATGCAGCATCCTTATGCGGCTCGGCACTATGCAGCACTATGCAGCATCCTTATGCGGCTAGGCACTATGCAGCATCCTTATGCGGCTCGACACTATGTAGCACTATGCATCATCCTTATGCGGCTCGACACTATACAGCACTATGCAGCATCCTTATGCGGCTAGGCACTATGCAGTGTAGCATCCAGTTTTCTGAAATTGGGAATTTTTGAAAATTTATTATTTTTATTATTTATTAAATGGTGTTTAGGGCATGATATGATTTTTGGTGATTATTAGTGTGATTAGAACCATTTCTAAGTCATGCTAAGTCATGACTCTTGACTTTGTGACTTTGTTAGTATAACTTAGTGTAAACCCTAGTTTTCTCTAACCTAGAAGTTGCCATGACCATGAGAGCTTAGCCATAGGCTTAGAACACCAAATTAGTGATTTTTAGCCTAAAGAATATTTTGGTAATTTACTAGACTTTATTTGAGATTATGTGATTTTATTATTATTTTAATCATGGTTAAAGTCCCATGATTAGTCCCTAACCTATCCTACCCTAAACTAGAGGTTAGCCACTAATCTAGAAGCATTAGGATGAAGATTGGTCATGGGGCAAAGTAAGTTAAATATCTAGATATTACTATTCTTGATATTTTGCTTAAATCACTCCAAATATCCAACCCCTTTACACAAGTCTTGCCTTAGCCTAGAAGAAAGCCAAGGACACCTCCCCTACCCCCTTGGCAGCCAAGGACCCCCCCTTGGCAGCCCACAATTCTATAAAACCCCATTGAATTAATTCATGAATAATTTACATGAAATTAATTCCTAGAAAATTCATTTTTCTTCAAACCTTCACAACTTGATCATTCTTGATCCAAATTCACTCTAGTCTCTTGCATTGGGATCCTACAACATCTAAGGTGCTAAGGGGAACTAGCAATCAAGGATTTAGAAGCATTGGACATCATCAAGTTGAAGGAAGCACACCCCCTCTTCTTTGATTTTCATTAAAATTTCACCAATAGGTATTTTTCCCTCAAACATAGTTAAAATCCTATTTTTTTCTCATAAATGCATTCATGTAGGACTAACACTACTGTGGGTAAAGTTTGGTGGGAATTAGAAGTGGTTTGGTGTCCGTATCGGACACGTATCCTAAGCCTAAAATCCTTGTTTGGTGAAATGCCACAATGGATTCGATTTTGTCGAAATGTGAAACAAATTACACAAACTTGTAGCCCTAGACTTGCTGATCACTAAACACGTGGACTGAGCACATTTTCATGCTGTGTCCGTGTCCAAATTGGACACGAACCGACCGCACGAGCCCATCGTGCATGCCCTGCTACCCGACACCTCATGCGCACTACACAGGCCACTAGGACACGTAAGATTTGACACAGACAAGGGGGCAATGTCTGCGAACATGCCCCCAAAGTCTCGTGTCGTGTCGTGTCGAGTGAGAAAACTCACTCGCACTGGACACGGGCTGTCAGTGCACACGCGCGCGAGGGCAACTTCGAGCGTGTCGTGTCGCGCGGACACGACACTTGGGTGCCTCGTGATGACACCATCGTGTAGCCCTTCATGTGGCGTACACGTGGACACGAGCACGTGGTGCTTCGTGTCCTGTGCCACGAGCACGAGGCTTGTGACAGCGTGCACGACGCTGTCGAAACTCGCGCGTATCAGTCGTGTTTTCACGACTGATACGGCTCTCGTGTCGACACTGTGAGACACGTGGACACGTAACAGAGTGTCCATCGTGTAGCCCTATATGTGGGCTACACGTGTGTGTGACCACGAGTGGTGTCGTGTCTCGTGGTGTGTCCACGAGACACGTGAACACGTGCACGACGCTGTGTACGTGTTCGTGTATCCTAGCTTACCCGAGCGAGTTCCTTTATGTTTGGACACGCCGTGTCGTATCGTGGTGGACTGCCACTGACACACACGACACGTATATGTGTGGGGGCTCAGTTACCAACCCTTCGATTCATAGCTCGATTTTGTGAGTGAAATTAGAATTACCCTAATTCGAGTGCACAGTGCACTTATTTCAGTTTTGGGAAAATTCCCAGTTTCTGAAATCGAATTTCAAACCATTATTTAATATGATTTATACATTGTATAGGTGTATTTTAGTATGTATATATGTATGTGTGTGTGGGTGATTTTTGAGGTTATTTTGGTTGGGTATTTGTGTAGTTGTGTGGGTATATACACATATGTGTATATATGGATTGTGTGTGTGTGTGTTTGGGGCATTCCTGGTTTCAGAAATCAGGAACCCCCTCCCCCTTTCTCTGTCCTGTATGACCCCCTCTCTCTCACTGTCCTCTCTCATTCTCTCTCACTCACCTAAGTCTCTCTCTCCTATCTATATATATATAAGTAAAATATGTATATAGGTTGATATATATATATATATATATATATATATATATATATATATAAAATATATATATATATATATATATATATATATATATATATATATATATGTATATATATAGTGATATATATACATTGGTGTTAGGTCTCACTATGTCATACATAGTGTTATATGTATATATGTGTGAGTGTGGGTTTGTACTATATATGATATTCATATTTTGATATATGGGTAGCTAGTGTCTATCTATTTATATATATATATATATATATATATATATATATATATATATATATATATATATATATATATATATATATATATATATATATGTATAACTTGTTAAGGTATAGGTTTAGACGAAAACCTATAACCAATAACCTATGACTATGGCCTATGGCCTAGGATCTTTAGCCTATGGCCAAGATCATTAGCCTATGGCTAGGGGCTAGCCCTAATGACCCAAAACCCACTTGTTGACCCTTGTTGACTAAGGGTTGACCAAAGTCAACCTTAGGTCAAAAGTGACCTAGTTAACCTAGAAATGACTAGGAATGACCTAAAACAACTAGTTTGACTAGTTTGACTAAAACCCTAACTAGTTGACTAGTGTTGACCTAACTTTGACTAGTTTGACTTTAGAGTTGACCAAGAGTTGACTTTTGACCAGATTGACCTAGAATCATGTAGTATGCATTGTATACTCTATTTTTACCATTGTGGATATGTTGTGACCTGTTTTACTCTAAATAGGACTCTGTGACACCAGTTCGGACATCTATTCATATCAGTCATACAGGGTGACAGGCGAGTACATTCTCTGATCTTTTCATGCTTGTTAGGACTTATATTCTTGCTTTAGATTACTTTACATGATACTGTCACGTCATTATCACGGATTGGTACTATATGGATCTTGTTATGCGATGTTATCTCCCTCGGGGTGCATCAGATACAGTTGTCATGTGCTTTTCACGAACATCTTGTATTTCATGTACACCGCTTTCATGTATACTCTTGTGCAATCTTGTACTCTCATGATCACGTGAGCAAACATGATAAAAACCTCTTGTACAAAGTAACGTAACTTGACTGGATCCTTGTGTATTGATTGGGGAGGGTGAGTAGGAAATGGTTATGTGATCAAATCCCATCTTGTACAAATTCTTGTGAAATCTTGTATATGTCCTAAGCCTGTTTATATAACCATCTCATGCTCTAAATCACAGGTTACCTACAGTTCTTACTTATCGTATATAGATATTTTCAGTTATCAAATCTCTCTCATTTTTATATATATTTCTTTACAGTCCATGTATCTTACTCTATGCATGCTTTACATTTCCCAACATGATATGAACTGTGTGAGATGTATTGTGCTCGTTCCTGTCCTGACTGGGCCTGTTGAAAATATTAAAGATGATGATGGTGACTGTCCTACCTTCTATGGGACACATGAGGGTGACCTTCAGGAGCCTGAGGAGCATCTAGCTCAGTAGAGGGTGCCTAGTCTAGTCTAGTGTTTATAGTTTTCGTTTTGTATCGGACTGTTCCGATTGTTAGTTGTGACTTAGTTATATTTCAGGTCTTGTACTTATTTGTGTTGGATATCTACTTTGTGCGGTGTGATAACTCTATATATATTCAGTTCTTTCTTTCGTCTGATTCCATATCATGTTCTATCTTTATCTTTCCTAGACTTGTGTTTGAGATATAGAGTTGAGATGTTATGTTATACCTCCGTGCGGAGATGACAGGTTTATATGTCTTATTGTTAGATGTTAGTTGTTATAGATGACCTATACAGCATTCTACCGCCGACACTGCGGCGTAGGCTGGACGTACCCACGTTCTCGTGCCCCTAATCAGGGTGCGGGTCGTGACATATTTTTGTGGTGGCCCATACAGGTCAGTGTCACAGTTAGTACGATCTCGTAATGGTGCTCGACTTAGAGTACTAATTACGAGCCTGCAATTAGGACATAGGACCTAGGACATGATAGGAGTTTCTCAATCACACCTAGGAAATTTCCGATCTTTTGATTATCATGATTACTTCCCTTGTATTAATTTAACTGTCCTTCCTTGATAAATCTACTCATGTGCCATATTGACCTCTTTGTTTCAATTCGTCTCCAGGATGACGAAGACGCACCCGCAGGCCACTGGATCGAGTAGTTTGCCTGAGAGATCTGATCGGGCAGAGGAGGAGGTTCACGAGACTGCCTCCAGTGATTCTACTATTCCGGAGACCCCGACAGTTGCGCAGGGAGGTCTACCACCTCCACCCCAGAGGGTTACGGCCGTTGTTCCAGAGATACTGCTGCCACCACCACCGGTACCGACGGATACACACCATATGTTCCTTCTCCTTCAGCAGATGATGGAGACACAGCGGGCCCAGGCAGAGGCATCGCAGCGCCAGTCGGAGGCGTCACACCGACAGATCGAGATGCTGAGGCAGAGTATGGAGAACTCGCATCAGCTTGCCCTAGCAGCAGTAGAGAGAGTGACACCGGGTACGGTATAGGCCCCTACTGGCCAGCAGCCGTACCAGCAGCAGTCCAGGCCGGGGACAATATTAGACTTCAGGAAGATGAGCTCCAGGGACTTCACAGGCACGGAGGGCATCCTCTATGCAGACGACTGGCTAGAGGATGTACAGCGGAGCATGGAGCTGGCAGAGCTTCCTAGAGCGCTTTGGGTTTCGGCCGCAGCCAGCCGATTCTTCGACATTGCGCTGACATGGTACCGCACGGATCCTCATGCGTCGGTGAGAGGGCTGACTTGGAAGAACTTCCGGAGGCTCTTCAAGGAGAAGTTCTTCCCGGACGTGGCTCTTACAGCATTGGAGGGCCAGTTCGTGGGTCTAGTGCAGGGGAACTCGTCGGTGGACGAGTATGCAGCTGAGTTCTTCCGCCTTAGCAGGTTCGCTCCCGATATGATCCAGGATGAGGGGCAGAAGGCTCGTAAGTTCCGCAGTGGACTTATTCATGCAGTGCGCACCCGCACCTCGGGACGTCGTGATGCGACGTTCGATCAGATATTGATGGACGCACAGATTGCAGAGGAGGACTTCAGCCTCAAGCCAAAGAGGGGCAGTGATACCTTAGGGGCTAGTTCTAGTGCAGGGCCAGCCAAGCGCCCTCACATATAGCAGCAGAGGCCAGTTCAGCAGCCGTTTCAGGGCCAGGGACATATACTTCACCAGCAGGCACCCAGGCAGCAACAGCACCCTATGTGTAACTTCTGCAAGAAGCAAGGTCACGGATGGGACGACTGCAGGAAGAGGCAGGGCCTGTGTTTGCTTTGTGGTTCAGCAGAGCATCAGTTGAAGGAGTGTCCCAAGAACTTGGCACGATTGACTCAGACAGTAGCAGGAGCTAGAGCTCCGACAGGGCAGCAGACAGGACCACCGTTGCAGACTCAGCAGCAGAGGTTTGCCCAGTATCAGCAGCAGGCCAAGGGAGGCCAGCCGGGGCGAGCTTTCGCCATGGCAGTCGATGATGCACAGACAGAGGGAGAGCTGATTGCAGGTTCCAACCTTTTCGATTCTATTTTCGCATTTGCCTCCTTATAACTGTCTTGGAATTTCGATTCTATCTGTTCCTTATAGTTGATAAATTTTGTCCGGATATTTTATTGTGAATTATTTTTCTTCTGAGATAAGTCGTATGGGCTAGGTCGTCTCGATCATGGGATCTAGAGTCTTCTATAGTCATGTTAGCTGGCATAGTGAGGACATATAGTCAGATTTTGGACGTATTTCTCGGATGTGGGAATTTAAGGTTTTCGCGGCCAGGCATGCGGCAATGCGAAAATTTTAAATACCATGATTCTAGAGGTATGTACCTTAGTCGAGGACTCTGTGAATATCGTAGCCTTGCTCACTAGCATGACGAAGATTCCGAATATCATGATTTTGGACAGACGCATATGATTATCGGACTGTGTGTTTGAGACTGTGATTGTTGGGGTGTTTGACCTAGAAGGAGTATGAACATTCTAATTTCGAGGACGAAATTTTCTAAGGAGGGTAGACTTGTAGCACCCAGTTTTCTGAAATTGGGGATTTTTGAAAATTTATTATTTTTATTATTTATTAAATGGTGTTTAGGGCATGATATGATTTTTGGTGATTATTAGTGTGATTAGAACCATTTATAAGTCATGCTAAGTCATGACTCATGACTTTGTGACTTTGTTAGTATAACTTAGTGTAAACCCTAGTTTTCTCTAACCTAGAAGTTGTCATGACCATGAGAGCTTAGCCATAGGCTTAGAACACCAAATTAGTGATTTTTAGCCTAAAGGGTATTTTGGTAATTTACTAGACTTTATTTGAGATTATGTGATTTTATTATTATTTTAATCATGGTTAAAGTCCCATGATTAGTCCCTAACCTATCCTACCCTAAACTAGAGGTTAGCCACTAATCTAGAAGCATTAGGATGAAGATTGGTCATGGGGTAAAGTAAGTTAAATATCTAGATATTACTATTCTTGATATTTTGCTTAAATCACTCCAAATATCCAACCCCTTTACACAAGTCTTGCCTTAGCCTAGAAGAAAGCCAAGGACACCTCCCCTACCCCCTTGGCAGCCAAGGACCCCCCTTGGCAGCCCACAATTCTATAAAACCCTATTGAATTAATTCATGAATAATTTACATGAAATTAATTCCTAGAAAATCCATTTTTCTTCAAACCTTCACAACTTGATCATTCTTGATCCAAATTCACTCTAGTCTCTTGCATTGGGATCCTACAACATCTAAGGTGCTAAGGGGAACTAGCAATCAAGGATTTAGAAGCATTGGACATCATCAAGTTGAAGGAAGCACACCCCCCTCTTCTTTGATTTTTATTGAAATTTCACCAATAGGTATTTTTCCCTCAAACATAGTTAAAATCCTGTTTTTTCTTCATAAATACATTCATGTAGGACTAACACTACTGTGGGTAAAGTGTGGTGGGAATTAGAAGTGGTTTGGTGTCCGTATCGGACACGTATCCTAAGCCTAAAATCCTTGTTTGGTGAAATGCCACAATGGATTCGATTTTGTCGAAATGTGAAACAAATTACACAAACTTGTAGCCCTAGACTTGCTGATCACTAAACACGTGGACTGAGCACATTTTCGTGCTGTGTCCGTGTCTAAATTGGACACGAACCGACCGCACGAGCCCATCGTGCATGCCCTGCTACCCAACACCTCATGCGCACTACACAGGCCACTAGGACACGTAAGATTTGACACAAACAAGGGGGCAATGTCTGCGAACATGCCCCCAAAGTCTCGTGTCGCGTCGTGTCGTGTCGAGTGAGAAAACTCACTCGCACTGGACACGGGCTGTCAGTGCACACGCGCGCGAGGGCAACTTCGAGCGTGTCGTGTCGCGCGGACACGACACTTGGGTGCCTCGTGATGACACCATCGTGTAGCCCTTCATGTGGCGTACATGTGGACACGAGCACGTGGTGCTTCGTGTACTGTGCCACGAGCACGAGGCTTGTGACAGCGAGCACGACGCTGTCGAAACTCGCGCGTATCAGTCGTATTTTCACGACTGATACGGCTCTCGTGTCGACACTGTGAGACACGTGGACACGTAACAGAGTGTCCATCGTGTAGCCCTATATGTGGGCTACACGTGTGTGTGACCACGAGTGGTGTCGTGTCTCGTGGTGTGTTCACGAGACACGTGAACACGTGCACGACGCTGTGTACGTGTTCGTGTATCCTAGCTTACCCGAGCGAGTTCTTTTATGTTTGGACACGCCGTGTCGTGTCGTGGTGGACTGCCACTGACACACACGACACGTATATGTGTGGGGGCTCAGTTACCAACCCTTCGATTCGAGTCCTAGCTCGATTTTGTGAGTGAAATTAGAATTACCCTAATTCGAGTGCACAGTGCACTTATTTCAGTTTTGGGAAAATTTCCAGTTTCTGAAATCGAATTTCAAACCATTATTTAATATGATTTATACATTGTATAGGTGTATTTTAGTATGTATATATGTATGTGTGTGTGTGGGTGATTTTTGAGGTTATTTTGGTTGGGTATTTGTGTAGTTGTGTGGGTATATACACATATGTGTATATATGGACTGTGTGTGTGTGTGTTTGGGGCATTCCTGGTTTCAGAAATCAGGAACCCCCTCCCCCTTTCTCTGTCCTGTATGACCCCCTCTCTCTCACTGTCCTCTCTCATTCTCTCTCACTCACTCTAAGTCTCTCTCTCCTATCTATATATATAAGTAAAATATGTATATAGGTTGATATATATATATATATATATATATATATATATATATATATATATATATATATATATATATATATATATATATATATATATATATATATAAAAATATGTATATATATAGTGATATATATACATTGGTGTTAGGTCTCACTATGTCATACATAGTGTTATATGTATATATGTGTGAGTGTGGGTTTGTACTATATATGATATTCATATTTTGATATGTGGGTAGCTAGTGTCTATCTATTTATATATATATATATATATATATATATATATATATATTATATATATATATATATATATATATATATATATATATATATATATATATATATATATATATATATATATATATATATATATATGTATAACTTGTTAAGGTATAGGTTTAGATGAAAACCTATAACCAATAACCTATGACTATGGCCTATGGCCTAGGATCTTTAGCCTATGGCCAAGATCATTAGCCTATGGCTAGGGGCTAGCCCTAATGACCCAAAACCCACTTGTTGACCCTTGTTGACTAAGGGTTGACCAAAGTCAACCTTAGGTCAAAAGTGACCTAGTTAACCTAGAAATGACTAGGAATGACCTAAAACAACTAGTTTGACTAGTTTGACTAAAACCCTAACTAGTTGACTAGTGTTGACCTAACTTTGACTAGTTTGACTTTAGAGTTGACCAAGAGTTGACTTTTGACCAGATTGACCTAGAATCATGTAGTATGCATTGTATACTCTATTTTTACCATTGTGGATATGTTGTGACCTGTTTTACTCTAAATAGGACTCTGTGACACCAGTTCGGACATCTATTCATATCAGTCATACAGGGTGACAGGCGAGTACATTCTCTGATCTTTTCATGCTTGTTAGGACTTATATTCTTGCTTTAGATTACTTTACATGATGCTGTCACGTCATTATTACGGATTGGTACTATATGGATCTTGTTATGCAATGTTATCTCCCTCGGGGTGCATCAGATACAGTTGTCATGTGCTTTTCACGAACATCTTGTATTTCATGTACACCGCTTTCATGTATACTCTTGTGCAATCTTGTACTCTCATGATCACGTGAGCAAACATGATAAAAACCTCTTGTACAAAGTAACGTAACTTGACTGGATCCTTGTGTATTGATTGGGGAGGGTGAGTAGGAAATGGTTATGTGATCAAATCCCATCTTGTACAAATTCTTGTGAAATCTTGTATATGTCCTAAGCCTGTTTATATAACCATCTCATGCTCTAAATCACAGGTTACCTACAGTTCTTACTTATCGTATATATAGATATTTCCAGTTATCAAATCTCTCTCATTTTTATATATATTTCTTTACAGTCCATGTATCTTACTCTATGCATGCTTTACATTTCCCAACATGATATGAACTGCGTGAGATGTATTGTGCTCGTTCCTGTCCTGACTGGGCCTGTTGAAAATATTACAGATGATGATGGTGACTGTCCTACCTTCTATGGGACACATGAGGGTGACCTTCAGGAGCCTGAGGAGCATCTAGCTCAGTAGAGGGTGCCTAGTCTAGTCTAGTGTTTATAGTTTTCATTTTGTATCGGACTGTTCCGATTGTTAGTTGTGACTTAGTTATATTTCAGGTCTTGTACTTATTTGTGTTGGATATCTACTTTGTGCGGTGTGATAACTCTATATATATTCAGTTCTTTCTTTCGTCTGATTCCATATCATATTCTATCTTTATCTTTCCTAGACTTGTGTTTGAGATATAGAGTTGAGATGTTATGTTATACCTCCGTGGGGAGATGACAGGTTTATATGTCTTATTGTTAGATGTTAGTTGTTATAGATGACCTATACAGCGTTCTACCGCCGACACTGCGGCGTAGGCTGGACGTACCCACGTTCTCGTGCCCCTAATCAGGGTGCGGGTCGTGACATGCAGCACTATTCATCGTCCCTGCCAAAACCAGGACAGATGAACATAGAAGTTTGACCAAAATTGTTTTGGCCATAACTTCCTCAAATCAAGTCGAAATCTAACTTTTCAAAGGTCAAAATTGGATAGAATTGAATTTCCTACAACATAGGACCATTAGTTTTCGAAAACAACCAAGTTTGATAGATCAAAACCATGAAAACCCATAGAACCCTAGTTTTAGAAACTTAGATCTACACCAAACTAGCCATTAAAATCAAAAACTCCAAGAACTAAACTTGTAGAGAATGAAGAGAAGAACAATATAGACAAATAATATCAAAGAAAAATCAAGAAATGAAAATGCAATAATCTCTCCATTTGGTGCAAGATGTACTTGCCTAAAAAGTTTGCTTGAGGAAAATAAATAAAAGAGTGAATGAGGAGAGAGAGGGTGGAAGAGAATATATATAGGGGTTGGGTTGACTCAAAGAAACCCTAAGCTTAAGCATGCTCTTAACCACATGACTAATGACATGTTAAATGCTACATGATACAACTATTTAAATTAATTAAATAAAATCCTAACCACAGCACAGTTCAGAAATCTTATCATCGAAACAGTGAACCACGCCTACAACCAGACAAGGACAAGGGGTGGCACACTAATCCGCGACGAGATACTGTTCCATGCCATGGCCAGTTACAAATACAGGATAAATGCAATAAAGATACAGGTTCCAGATACCATATACATGAAAAATCAAAAATTTACGTATTCCGAAAACGGAGAGTGACATCTCTACCCTCCTTAGAAAAATTCTGTCCTCGGAATTTCGATAAGACTAGTTGAGCACGCTCTCAGATCACGAAATACACTCATGATATATAGCAAGCACAATTATCAAACAACACATGGCACATGAATAGTTCAAGAAAGCAAGAAAAATTAAGTAAAAGCACAAACAATAATCATACCCTAGAAGGAAATGATCGGAGACATACAAATAAAATATGCCTCTCAAGTCAGGTAGAAATTTGTCCTCGAGGTCCTACACTGACACCCAAAGTGGACAAGGGTCAATGCTTGAGATAAGTCGGTACCAATGACTAAATCAAGAACGAGACTCTGCCCAGGACGTACTCTCGTAATCAAGACACGTGATGAATATCACGTATCACATGATACGAGAGCAGATGAGTGAGACGAAAAAGTCGTCTTCACTCTTCGAATATAGAACTCAAGGAATTATAATGAATAATACTGAAATCTTACCCACAATCTGACCGCCTTCGGCCAACCTCTGCTCTAATACTCCAAATTCTTCTTGCCTTTGTCCCTGCCTTCCCTGGCCCTGCTGTCCAACCTGATGTTGCGCTTGTCGGTACATCTGAGCTTGCGTCAGTAATGGGCGCTGGGCTAGTGGCCTCACTGCTAGTGCTGGCCCTTGATACGGTGCTACCTCTGGAGCTGGCAACGCCGGAAACCGTTGAGCTGGCCCTCCTGGCCTCTGCATCATAGGACAATTGGCAATCCTATGGTCTGGACTGCCACACCTCAAGCATAATCCATTAGCTGAACGACACACATCCCTAGTGTGCCCTCCCTTACCACAGTAAGTGCAACCCACTGGTGCTTCCTGACGCTGCTGTTGGTTCCTCTGTTGCTGCTGTCGAACTGGTGCAGTCACAATTGTCGTGACTGGTGCTGCATCACGAATACGGACGCCAGGTGCTGGTGCTGACGTTCGAGGTACTGCTCCTCCCCCAGCACTCTGCGTATGAGACCTCTTCTGGCCCCCAGTCCTTACTGATAACCTTTGAATAGTAAGCTCGTGCCTCCGAGCAGCCGTCAATACTGCATCGAATGTCTGGTAGTCGTGCCCCTCGACCAGCTGCAAAATCTCTAGGTGAAGTCCCTGCTGGAACCTTATTGCTCTCTCTGGCTCTGTCGCCACCATCATCCGAGCAAACCTACTTAACCTGCAGAACTCTGCTGCATAACCATCCACCGTCTTACCAGCCTGCTTGAGACTGATAAACCTCTGCTGTAGCTCATATCGCGCTACCACGCCAAAGTACTTGGCCTTGAATCTGGTACTGAAGCTATCCCAGGGAACAGAACGCCTCATTCCAACCTCTTCCGATGCCCACCAAACGCGGGCGAGATCCTGAAGTAAAAGTCTGACCTGGTCAACCTTCTCTTCTGCTGGAACCTTTGCTGCGATCAATATGGCCTCTGTATCCTGAAGCCAAGCATCCGCCGTGATGGCATCCTCCGTGCCGTCAAAATATCTCGGGTTAAGTCGACAAAACCTTCCGGACGCTCCTGAATCATTTCTGACACTTCTCTCAAGGGCTAATTGTAACCCCTGATTCTGTAGCACATTCTGTTCTTGCTGCAGGGTTTGTTG
The DNA here is from genome assembly GCA_029216955.1 of Iris pallida. Classification (NCBI taxonomy): domain Eukaryota; kingdom Viridiplantae; phylum Streptophyta; class Magnoliopsida; order Asparagales; family Iridaceae; genus Iris; species Iris pallida. The sequence goes on along the minus strand of JANAVB010006599.1, from coordinate 19,519,715 downwards.
TTGCTGTTGGGCTGTCGTCTGGCGTTGCTGGGTCTCCAATAACCCTCTAATAATCTGTAATAGTGCCGGTGCATCTAGTGCTACTGGTACTACCGGCATCACTGGAGGTACGGGATCCTCTGGCCTCTGCGGCTCAACTGGCTCATGCTCGATAACATTCTCGATGTGAATATGTCCAGGTAGAGGGGCTACCCCTTGCTGATCTCCAACTGGTCCCTGATCTACTGGATTCTCTCCTATGTCGGCTCCTCCAATAGCCGAGAATGATGTGCCCCTAAAGAAAAGGATACAAGGTATCAAAAGACAGGACGGAGAAGAATCGAGGATGACAATCAAGTTGGCAATCAAGGTGGGAGAAAGAGAAAATGAATCAGGAGATCAAAGGGAACATGTTTTGATTGAGACTCCTATAATCGCAACACCCCACAAGTCTGAAAAACAGACCTGTATGGGCCACCAATAAAACCTTGTCACGCCCCAGTACCGGAATACTGAGACGGACTAGGCCAGCTACACCGTATGAGGTATATAAACGTCATACGACGATCGTGTCTGTCGAGAGACTAGGGGGTGCATGCTACAATCAGGTCTCCTATGGTCCCACAGAGCATCTATGTCTCAATCAATCAAAACAAGAAGCAGTAAATAATGATCATATAAGACAAAGCAGTAAGGCGTCCCCGACGCTTCATCAGAATGATTTATGAGTCTAGCTATACAAAATGATGAGCTAGTTCCGAGAGTCAATAGTACATAACTATAGTCAGCTGTAGTCTGATTTAATTATAATTATGTAAAGGAAACTAGTGTCCAGAACTGCCGGCTAAACAAGTGCCGGTGGCTAAACGCCAAGTACAAAATAGAAGATATCAGAGCGGTGAAGAAGAAACCCACTCATGGTCCCTGGCGCCCATACTCATGGTGTGCACCATTGTTCGGGTGGAAGGCTGGATCCTCTGGAGCTGCTACGGGATCTGGCCAAACAAAACCAGCGGGGTCAGACCCCGAATAACAAGTACCACAAGGGAGCACAAAAGAGTGAGATAAATCCAATAAGTTAAATTAGACCTGATTCACGAGTTATAGGCTTATACCATATCATCGAGACAATACGACACCCTTACAACCAAACAAGGACAAATGGTGCCAATATCGTGCCGAGATAAGATATATCCTATAACCATGGGCAGGTAAAAAGGGATTCTGATCGCGACTTTGGTCCATAGCCTATCGCAGCACAATAGTCCAACCCAACAACCAAACAAGGACATGGGTTGGACCACGCACCACGATAGTCCATGTTCCTCGGTAGCTAACAGAAGAAAACATATCACAAATAAGTCAGCTTACAAGCGGCCAATCAATCCTACGGCTTTCTATGATTTGCCTGGGTTATCCAAGTAATGCAATATATAAATATATAGGAATCCTCAGATCGTATCGCATTCCAGCAGGGCTAGCCAAACCATTATATACAAGCAAGCACGAAATGCACCGGTCCCTCGAAAGGCCACCGTGCTAGAATAAGCAGTAACGGTTCCAGCTCTCCTATAGGTAGAGCTGGCTCGGCAGTCACAAATCAGATACTGCACTCCACTAGTGCGGATGACTATACAGTATCTGAGGCAGCCAACCCGACGCGCCAGGACGGGACCCAGGGCGACTGGTGACGTACGATCTCGAGATTATGTTCCCTCCCAATACTTCTACCAATTTAAGTTGCTTAGATTAACCCTATCTTGATAATGAAATTACATATCGTGGTCACATGGTCATCCTCCTATATGTCGTACCATAGTACGCGTACCCTAAGTATGAATCCACATCAACTCAATCTAGATCCTTGCTTAGTGTAATACATCAAACAACAATCATTTTACCACGACGCTATTACTAACCAATTACCATGACTTGCTGGAAGGTACACATGTATTGACATATAACATGAATGATCACTTAGCACGTAGAGTCACACCTCAGTGCACTCATTAAATAGTACCGCAGTGCATACTAATGTTGTATCTCAATACACACTTAGAATAGGTACCAGCACGTATACAGGTAATCAGGTCAGGAACATGGTCAAGTCAGGAAGTCACGTGGATCCCTCGTAACATAAAAGTCACATATGAATTCTGGTTAAAGTGAGACATGAAGGTCCTTGAAGCCAAGACAAAGATCTACAACTTTCATGTTGGAAGTTTGGAGAAATTCTGGCCACAATTCAGCCAAATAGGACTTAAAATAGCCAAAAACAGCCAAAATAGGCACTATGCGGCACTATTCAGCACTATGCATCATCCTTATGCGGCTCGGCACTATGCGGCACTATGCATCATCCTTATGCGGCTCGGCACTATGCAGCACTATGCATCATCCTTATGCGGCTCGGCACTATGCAGCACTATACATCATCCTTATGCGGCTCGGCACTATGCAGCACTATGCAGCATCCTTATGCGGGTAGGCACTATGCAGCACTATGCAGCATCCTTATGCGGCTCGGCACTATGCAGCACTATGCAGCATCCTTATGCGGCTAGGCACTATGCAGCATCCTTATGCGGCTCGGCACTATGCAGTACTATGTATCATCCTTATGCGGCTCGACACTATGCAGCATCCTTATGCGGCTAGGCACTATGCAGCACTATTCATCGTCCCTGCCAAAATCAGGACAGATGAACATAGAAGTTTGACCAAAATTGTTTTGGCCATAACTTCCTCAAATCAAGTCGAAATCTAACTTTTCAAAGGTCAAAATTGGATAGAATTGAATTTCCTACAACATAGGACCATTAGTTTTCGAAAACAACCAAGTTTGATAGATCAAAACCATAGAAATCCATAGAATCCTAGTTTTAGAAACTTAGATCTATACCAAACTAGCCATTAAAATTAAAAACTCCAAGAACTAAACTTGTAGAGAATGAAGAGAAGAACAATATAGACAAATAATATCAAAGAAAAATCAAGAAATGAAAATACAATAATCTCTCCATTTGGTGCAAGATGTACTTGCCTAAAAAGTTTGCTTGAGGAAAATAAATAAAAGAGTGAATGAGGAGAGAGAGGGTGGAAGAGAATATATATAGGGGTTGGGTTGACTTAAAGAAACCCTAAGCTTAAGCATGCTCTTAACCACATGACTAATGACATGTTAAATGCTACATGATACAACTAATTAAATTAATTAAATAAAATTCTAACCACAGCACAGTTCAGAAATCTTATCATCGAAACAGTGAACCACGCCTACAACCAGACAAGGACAAGGGGTGGCACACTAATCCGCGACGAAATACTGTTCCATGCCATGGCCAGTTACAAATACAGGATAAATACAATAAAGATACAGGTGCCAGATACCATATACATGAAAAATCAAAAATTTACGTATTCCGAAAACAGGGAGTGACAGATTTCGTAGTAGCGCAACGACTTAGTTGTACTACTACGAGCCTGCTATAGGATATATAAATTAAGATGTTAGGATGAGAGGATACTCAATCACTGTTAGGATTCCTTGAGAGATTCCTGGGATGACCCTTAAGAATCTCATTTTGAATTCTGATTTAAACTCCTTTTCCTTGTTTTGATTCACCTTTTTCCTTGATTTGAATTTGATTTTGTGGATTCATTGTAGAACTTTGAATCCTGGTATTAGTTGATGATTTTGATAAAATTTTGTAGTTGTTGATTTAATTTTGTATTTAGATTAATATTTTCAAATCCAAGGTACTCAATCACACTTAGGATTCTTTGAGAGATTTCTGGGACGACCCCTGAGAAACTCATTTTGAACTTCTATTGGAATTCCTTTTCCTCTTGTTTGGATTCACCCTCATTCCTTGCTAAGTTTAAGCTTGATGGGTTCCTCTCGTTTGAACCGATGAGAAGGAACATATCTTTATTTTTCTTTCTCGCCATTATTCCCTTACATTCTTATTTACCTCTTATCTTAAACTCTGTCTCATTACATTAATTACCCATATCTTGTCGTCCCTACCAGATGTACTTCGAAACCCTTGAATCTTCGTATCTTTTGCATGGGGAAGGCTAAGGAAGTGACATAAATTATGTAGCTCAGAGAAGACGTAACTGGTTATTTTATGATGATCTAAAGGAAATCAAATGTGGAGTGTTCCATATGGAAACTTGAGATAGATATGTGGTAAAGGTCTCGAATAGAATAAGGAGATGTATACTGCCAATCTGGAAACAATTACATTTAGAGAAATTTTGGGATTATGAGATAGTTTATAGGTGTATTCAAAACTAATGAGGATATCAGAGGTCAACCTAGTTTTGAGAACTTAGAAAATCTTGGTTATTGATTCTGGGAAAAACTTTTACTCTGAGGCTATGTAGAAGGTTAGTAATGGAAAAGAGAAATTAATTGTGTTTAATAAGGATATTAAACAAGATGTTGCGAGAAAATGACTAGGGATAGAGAGAACACAAAGTTATGGAAGTTTAGAGATTGTTGTAAAATATTTTTAGGAGAATAATATTCAAGGGTGTATGTCGAAGAAAATACGGAAGTTGATTTTATGATGGAAGATAAGTTTTGTAAGGCCTAGAGATTTAAATTAAATAATACGAGGAGAACAATTTGAACAAGTTCAAGGAATTCGTAAACGGGATTTAGAGGTTTTGGGTCAAATTTAAGACAAGGTGAAAGAACTTGGAAATTTAAATAAATGGTTAATGTTGATTCCTAAATGTGAGGGCTGTGCTTCAAGAGTGATGTTTGGAAATTGGGAATTGTCTACGGTAGTCATGGTAAGGGTTTAAGTAAAGGTTAAATTTTCATATGGAGACTGGTGAGGTAAAGATATGATTGGCAAGTTATGACCAGATGAACTTAAGAGTATCAGAAGCAGATGACTAACTCGATCTTCATTATTTTTGTGCATTAATTACCACCTCTTGAATTCCTATTTTCTAATTGAGATCCTTGACGTTTCTTATCGTGACTTTGATATTCGGAATGTAATACTAGCTGTTACCCTCCAATAAATCTTATATGCAAGACCTAGACGAGCTCACCTTCGTGTAGGTATATCATGTCCCACTAAAACCCGTCTTATTGTACTCTATTTTCTTGATATGATTTTCTGGTCAACTGGCTAAACTATAACCTCTACCATTATACTAAATTTCTTCTTATTTCAATTAGAAATCCAGCCTTGACTCAATTCTTTCGATCCGACATGTGATGGTGTTCTGCTTGTTTCCTTAGATGCTTAACCTTGTACCTTATCTGATTACTTAATCCGTTGGTTAAGAAACTTGGACTATGTAATTCCTTTCATCATTACCACCCTTATATCTTGTGCTGCTAAATTAGCCTTAGGTTTGCAAGCTTATCTATTTTTGAGCTTGGTCATGACATATTTTATTGGGTGGCCATCCACTAACATATTGTCTAATCAGAACCGGTACATGCTGGTATGATCAACCTATTGCACTTTGGTTCGCTTTTTATGTATCAATCTACGAGAATGGAGACATAGTTAAACTTGACCCTAGAGTCTCATTCGCGACAGCCTTGACAATTCTTCTTGAAATCTTTTCATCGCCTATGAACCTCGTATTCGTACTCAGTCGAATTAAATTTAATCATGACCTGAACCTCCATCATTGGATGCTCGTGCTCATACTTTGATTTTATTGATTTCCCTTCTTGCCCAAATCTCGTTTTATCCCGAAATTGATCAACTTAGATCGTATCAAGACAAAAATCTATTTGTGATTTGTTGTGCCTAAATTTTCAATTTTTGCCATTTTATGGAATAATAACCTTTTAATAATTTCTTAGTTGCTTGTTAATGACCAATTTTTATATAGGATGGTAGACAGCCCTACAACCTTGATGATTGTTGTTCCCTTACCTTCCCAATTAGGACACCCTAGATTGTTTGTGTGTTGATACCATAGTACTGTTTTGACCTAGAATGATCAGTGCACCTAGGTGAGACTTCCAACTGCTACGGTATGCCCTGACCTTGTATACTATTCCTTTAAATTGCATGATTTAGATAAAAAAAAATTTAGACCTTGATTGTTGGGAAATAGGGACGTCACCCCATTAGTATCAGTTGTAGATATATATAGGTTAGTCCTTGATGTGAGGATGTGTGTCTCTAAACATGTAGCTTATGAGATTTATGAGAGATTATAGTATCAGCCTTGATAGGATGTACTAGTCTTTTGGTGAGTATAAATGTGTTATGAGAAATAGGGGCCTATATGTCTTAGTAATACATCGTTCCTATGGTAATAGAATGTATTAATAGATGGTTAATAGGAAGATAATAGTTTGAGCATACCTATAGCCTATGATCAGTTCCTTTTCATCCTTAGTTAAGACCACTTTAAAATAGGTCCAGTCCCTTGGATATAGGTTCCAGTCCATATTTTATTGAAGTTCCATTACCGCCGTACAGCAGAGCAGTATTGGAGGTATTCCTAGATTGACACTTTTTTTGATGTCCATTTATTATTCCAGTGTTAGGAAGTGTTACCTTAGATATTGGGTAGGTTAGAGGCTCTAGAAGGAGTACTATCGATCTTAAATTTCGAGGACGAGATTTTTCTAAGGTGGGTAGAGTTGTAGCACCCAGTTTCCCAAATGAGGGTAATTTTAAAATTTCGTGTTTATAATTATTTTAATAATGATATTTAATTTATGATATGATTTTTGGTGATTTTAAATCATTTTAAAATTATTTAAATCAATAACTTGTGGTTTTGACGTTTTGCTAGTGAAACCCTAGAGACTGTTTGACCTAGAGCCTAACCATGTGATTATGATATTTTAATATCATTTTTGGCCTAAGAATATTTTTTGCATTTGACCTCTTTGAATTATTTTGATATTATTTTATTATTTATGATATTGTTTTGGGGTTATTTGAGTCGGGTTCGAATTTCAACTCAATCCGACTTGAAACGGGGACCCGGGGGTAGTTTAACTCTAGTAGGACCCCCATACTAGTTAGGCATAGCCCACATGATATTAAATTTAGTCCACATGATAGAAATATTTTAGTTAGAGGTTAGACTAATTATTATGGATAAGGTTAGTGTGATTAGAGACTTTAGAATGACTAATTTAGCCCCAACCAATTAGCCCTTTCCTAATACTCATAGAATAGGTTAGTGGGGGTATTTTGGACCTTACCATAATAGGACAAATAGCCCCATATGGCCAGCCACTTTGGGAGAGGATAGGCTCAAGTTCATTTCATTATTCTCATCCACACTCTCTCTCTTGTTCTTCCCCAAATTCCTAGAGAGCAATCCCTAGCAATTTCTCCACCAAATCCTTCTATTTCGCCACCAAATCTTCTTCTTTTCTTCTCCATTCTAGCCAAGAAGGAAGCTATCCAAGTTTGGGAGGATTCGGAGCTCGTTCGTGTCCTTTTGGAATCTCTACGTGTCGGTGTCGCTCCGGGAAGGTTTTTCTTCGATTCGATCTACCGGGAGGTATAAATCCCTTCTCCTTTTCATTTCCTCATGCATATAGGTCTATTTTGAATCCATAGGAATGACCTCCATAGTTGTATCTCCATTTGTGTCCATTTCGTGTCCATTTAGAGGTCATAGGAGTGTCCTTTGTGTTGTGGTTGTGTCCATGTGGGAAAATCCCAAATTTGGACACACTATGTGTTGTTGTTATGTATGAATGAATTATTACATGTTTAATCTCATATTTTTGTATTGGAGATGTGTTCTCTAATGTCTCATATATATATATATTAGTGTAGAGAGTGAGTTCTTGATATATTATGTTATATACTTGTGTTCTTTTATCTCAAACTACCCAAATTCGTCATGATTTTTATCCACGTTTTTAATTTCAGCCCTAACTTAGAAATGTCATAACTTCTAGGTCAAAGCTCGGTTTAATCTCCTAAAGAAGCGTATTGAAGTTAGCTTTCCAAAAACAAGTATTAATAGGCCTAATTATTTCTGTAACTTTTTGGAAAATTATTTGAGTGTCAGCTGTACGAAAGACAAATGCGTTCTCGGTGTTTTTGCGATTCCGGGAGTTTTCGAAAACGAAAATGCGATCCGTTTGAAGTTTTGGAAAGCTAACACATAGATCTATAACATAATTTAATCCTAAATTTTAATTCATGCTGAGATGGTACAATATTGATTATTAGTAGGAGTTACTATTCGGCATATGTATTTTGTGCACCCTTGTGTGTAATATAATGTTCTATTTGATTTTAACCCATGTTAATGTATATACATTATGTAATTAAATAGAGAATACAAGCATGAGTAAATGGTTAAATAAATGATGTATGAGGTGAAAGTATCCTATCTAATGTAAGCATGTATAAGTATGGCTTGTAATGAATATGTAGGTTCCATAGTATGTAATGTATGGTGCATATAGTAGTGCAAGAGAATAAATGAATGATGAATGAATGCAAGCATGAATGTAATGTAATAATAGATGTAATGTATACAATATACAAGTTAATGGAATGTAATGTTCTATGTTAACACAAATTCTATATTACCTCATGTACCCCCTTACATTATGTTGACACTATCACACTTGACACTTTGTTCACTTACACTTTGACACTCTTTGATATGTATACACTATGTATGCCCATTTAACCCTTACTTGCCCCTTTGCCATGTTCACCTACACACACATAGCCTCTTAAATAAGTATTTATGAATATAGTTAACTTAGCTATGTATGTATATTATATATATGTTAGCATATTGTGTTGTAATATATAAGTTTATATAACCATTTGAAATGCCATGATTATAGACCTAATGTTGAATACCAATATATGCATGTGTATATATGTGTAGACATATATAGCTTAAAGTAATAGATTACCTAGTGTATATCCAATGTGAATTCTTGCCTATTTGAGTATTGAATAATTGCATGCTATATAGAGTTGGGTGTATGTTGGCTTGTATAGCCTTGTATTGATGTGTGCTTGCTAGGATAGTCTTGGTTAGGCCTAGTAAGACTTGCTGGGTTAGGACATGACCTAGTTTGACTAGTGCAGTTGACCAGAGTTGACCAAGGGTTGACTTTGGCCTAGTTTGACCTAGATTCATGTGTAATGCATTGTAGTACTTTATATTACCCTTCTGGACATGTTGTGACTTGTGCTGTTCTAATTAGGAGCCAGACACCTCTCCTCGGACAGTATCTTTACCTTGGACATTCAGATATCAGGCGAGTACATTCTCTGATCATTTCATATCTTGTTTAGAATTATTTTCCTGCTTTAAATTACTTTACTTGATACTGTCATGTTGGTCACACGGATTGGTACTATATGGATCTTTTCATGAGATGTTATCCCCCTCGGGAGCATCGGATACTGCATGTTTTATGCGTTTCACGAATCATCACGTATCTCTATGCTTCCTCTGATTCACGAATCGCTTGTGACACATGTACTCTCATGTTCACAGAGCCATCATGAATCACCTTTACGTATCACTCATTTTATGAGCCATGTGAAGTTTCACGAATCTTAACATAACTTGAACAGATCCTTGTGTATTGATTGGGGATGGGAGAGTAGAAATAGGCATGTGAATATTATCCAAGTAGCTGTAGTCATGAATCACTCTCTTAGCTATAGTCATGAATCTCCTATGCCATTCACATGTTTATATTTTACTCTGACTCACTAGCCACTGTTAGTTCTCTACTTATAGTAGATATTTCTATTATAGTTCTCTCTCTCTGTTTACATACTTATTTTCTTCAGATCTTGTATCTTACTTTACTGCATGATTATATTTTCTAACCTGCTATGATCTGTTGAGATGTACTGTGCTCGCTCCAGTCCTGACTGGACCCGTTGATAAATTTTACAGATAGCCTGGAGGTTGCCTGCTAGCCTAGAGGAGACAGTAGAGGTTGCATAGATAGCTAGGGTTTTTTCTTATAGTTTATTTTTCAGTCATCTTGAGTTGTATTTATGGATTACTGTATTTGAGTTTTGAGATGTATTCTGAGTTTGTATCTTAGACACTTAGACTTCTATCTGTTATATCTCTTTTCGATTTCATGTTTTATCTATCTTCCTTTATGTTCTACCTTAGATGTGATTGAGTTTACATTCTGCTATGTCATCCCCATTCGGGGAGTATAAACTGTTTAGTCTTATACTGTTAGATGCATTGAGACCTAGGACAGCGTTCTACCGCCGACATTGCGGCGTAGGTTGGGCGTTGTTACGTTCTTGTGCCCTAACTCTAGGGTGCGGGTCGTGATAGGAGGCTTCTCAGGGTTGGACTCCGATCGTCCCGTGGTTTTTTCCGCAAGGATTTTCCACGTCAAAAATTTTCTGTGTCTGCGTGGATTGTTTTGTGTGATTGTTTTTGGATTCGTGCGTTGTATCGTTCGGTCCTCTCGCAGGTACTCTCCGGTTTGGGAAAAGGTTTCCGCACTTCTTTCCCATCACTTCCTTCATAATTAATGTTTATTTCTCACAAAATTCTATTTTAGCAACAAAAAAAAGGTGAAGTATCATATTATATTATATTTAAATCATATGTTTCCAAATAAAAATATAATATTTAAAATTTAACTTGGTCGGTCGTCAAGCCAAAACATATTTTAATTATATTTTTCCATTTAAATCCTTTTTTATAAATGAAAATTAATATTTAAAATTTAATCTTGTCACTCGGATTTACTCCATAGTTTTTTAAGACGATTAAGTCGAATAATATTAAATCTTATAGTTAAAATTTCTACATAGGTTCAAGTAAGTAGGATTTATTAACTTTCATATTTTTGATAGATTATCTTTTCAATTTTGATAACATTTGGATATTAAATATATACTAAGCTACTAAATTATGAGGATATTCGAATATTAATTCTATTTTCTAAAATTTAAAATTTATGTTTAAATTCTATTATGACTTAACATTTAAATAAATGAGAGGATATTATCGTAATTGAATAACAATCATCGACATATATATTTGGAACAAAATTTTTGATTAAAAAACTATACTGTAATAGAAGGGTATGTCTATTTGAATTAAGATATTAACCGTTTGCATTATCTTCTTATCTATAAGGGACTGTCTATATTTAAATCGGTTGTTGAAAATAAAAGAATTTTTTTCCAACCGATTATAGTAAATGACATATCCATCTCTAAATAATTAGGCTAAATTATCCTAATGTCACCCAAACTATAGTGTTTCAATGTTTTTTTTAACCTTAACTTTCTACTACTCGATTTTGGCATCCCAACTTTATAAATTGCTATTTTAGAATACGTTAATTTTGAAGTATATTAGGACTACTTCAATAGAATACCTAGAAAGTATTTAAATTGTGCTTTTGTTTTACAAGATCAAGGCTGGCTTGACCCAGGACGGATCGAGCAATCACCCAGGACCAAAAATTTTGAGGGGCACAAAAACAGAATATATATATATATATATATATATATATATATATATATATATATATATATATATATATATATATATATATATATATATATATATATTGAGGGGCACAAAAACAGAATATATAGTAATAGTAGTATTATAAACAAAAATTTTCGTATAGAGGGGAAAAGTTTAGGAAAACTTCACCAAACAAGAGAAGTTTGAAATTTTTTCAAATAGCGGAATAACTCGCCATCAAAGATGACGCGGTGGAGGGAGGAAGCGAGAGAGAGGGTTGCAGTGGGAAGAGAGAGGAGGGAGGGCCACCTTTAGTGGCGCATTAGAGAGAGAGTGTGAGAGAGAGGAGAGAGGGAGCTGAAGTAGAGAGAGGAGAGATGGGACCGCCATCTAGGATGACTGGATGGAGGAGGGGACCGCCAAAGATTTTGAAGGGGGTGGGGGGTCGGGGAACATTAGGGGAGAGGGGGGAACATTAATAGATAGAGAGAGAGAGAGAGAGAGAGAGAGAGAGAAAGGGGGGTTAATGACTCCCAACACCCATATGTTAATAACTCCCCCTTCTCTCTCTCTATTAGTGACCCCCCCCCCCCTCTACGTACACTTTCCCTTCCCCTCCCTCTATTAATGAGTCCTCCCTCCCCCCCCCCCCCCCCCCCTTCCATATGTTGTGCTCTCTCTCACCCATCCCGCCATCTGGGATGGCGGTCCCCCCTCCATCCCGCCATCCAAGATGGCGGTCCCCCCTCCATCCCGCCATCCAAGATGGCGGTCTCCCATCTCTCATCTCTCCTCTTTTTATCCCTCTCCCCCTCTCCTCTCTCTCCAGTCTGCCTCTTCCCTCTCTCTCTAGCCCGCCATTGATGGTGGCGGTCCCTTGCCACCCCGCCATCAATGGTGGCGCTCCCCTCTCTCTCTCCACCATGGATCAATTCCTCCCTCCACCGTGCCATCTTCGATGGCGATTTATCCCGCTATTTGAAAATTTTTCAAATTTTTTCTGTTTGGTGAAATTTTTATAATTTTTTTCCCTCTATACGAAAATTTCTGTATTATAAATATAGTGCTCACATAAGTTGATAGAATGACTCACATAACTAGGTTGGTTTTCACTTACAAATATTTTTGTAAAAGGTCATGAGTTCAAGGCTTAGTGTTGTGTTATTTTTTTTTTTTATGAATTTTCAGTTTCTATTTCATTTCAAGGGCACCATGTTAACTTTTATTACGAGCACCCAAAAACTCAGGACCTGTCTCTATACAAGATGTCGTCCGACCGAGCCCTCGGTCATCGCCGTATGATCTTTTGAAGTGGTCTCGATGTGATTCACGAAATGTGTCTGAAAGGAGCAATATGAATTTTTTTTTGGGGAGGTGGGTCAAAATCGAACAATAGAAAGTAAAAAAGCCAAAAATGTCCCAGCGTTATAGTTGAGGTGTTGTTAGGATAATTTAGTCAAATAATTATATTTTACCGAACTCAGCTGATTCTTGTGGTTAGCGAGGAGAGCTATAACCTCCGTAACTAATCGGACGGTCTGAGGATCAAAATGCAGAAGAGGTGTGCGTGTGTAAAAATTAGAGGTAGTGGATCCAAATGACATACAATGCAGTGTGCACAAAGTCCCATGAGTTACGTCGGACATAAAAAAAGCGGTTTAGTCAACGGACTACACCCCCACGAACACTATTTTAACTGTATTAGTATTAAAAAAGAAAGAAAGATATATAATGTAATGTTTATAAGAAGTACCGAACGTTACATTGTTAAAAAAAATGGAAAGAAGGAAAAAAAGAAGAAGAAGATAAATATGTAAGCCAATATAGATAGACAGTTTTGGTCCGCAGTCCATGTGACAGTCTTTCATTGACAGATCTACTGACAGTGGTATTCACACAAATAGAAAAAATGAATGGGATTTGACCATGTAATTCGGCGGTCACGCTCACGAGCACCGTGGACCATTTATCATTTCCGATATAGATATGTCATATTGCAGAGTTTATTCATTTTTATTATTCATGCTCCCAATCACACAGGGAACCCCAACCAATTCTACAAATCTAAACCCGCAAAAAAGGACAACACGTCTTTCTAAAATCCGATCGGGATTAGCCTTATTTGGTCCGGTTAATTTTGGCTTAGCGGTTTTTAACCCCCTGATCGCAACTTAACCAAACCCAAATAGAAAACAAAATCCCTAATTTCCTCTCTCAAAGTTCCAGTTTTTTCTCCCCCCCACCTCCCAAAAAAGAAAAAAGAACTCCAAATCCCCAAATCTGCACACCGGAAACCCTAATCGCCATGCCTCCGGCGAGCTCCTCCTCCCGCCGCTCCCGCGGCCCTCCTCCCAGAGCCTCCACCGACCTCTGGGTCGGCAACCTCTCCCCGGACACCTCCATCTCCGATCTCATGGCGGTCTTCTTCCAGTTCTCCCCGCTCGACGCCACCCCCGCCTTCTCCCGCACCTACGCCTTCGTCATGTTCCGATCCCCCTCCGACGCGGCGAGGGCCAAGGCCTCGCTCTCCGCCTCGATGCAGATCGAGTTCGCCCGCCCCCCCAAGCCCGGCAAGCACCTCTGGGTCGGCGGGCTCGCCCCCTCCGCCGACGAAGCCCTCCTCAGAGACAAATTCTCCGAGTTCGGCACCGTCGCCGGCTTCGCGCTCGCCCGCGCCCGCAACTCCGCTTTTCTGGACTTCGCAACGACCGACGAGGCCGTCGCCGCGAAGCAGGGCGTGGACGGGAGGCGGGTCGCGGGAGCGACGGTCCGCGTCGACTTCCAGCGCCCCTTCCAGTGGACGAAAGGGAAGGAGGAGCCGATGAGCAACACCCTCTGGGTGGGCTATCCCGCTTCGGTGCGCATGGACACGCAGATGCTGCACAATGCGATGATCCTCTTCGGCGAGATCGAGAAGATCAAGAGCTTCCCGGAGAGGAACTACTGCTTCGTCGAGTTCAGGAGCGTCGACGAGGCCCGGCGCGCCAAGGAAGGGCTGCAAGGGAGGCTCTTCGGGGACCCGAGGATACAGATCATGTTTTCCTGCAGCGATTACGGCGCGGGGAAGGACGGCATGCCACCACTGCTTCCCGGTTTCCCGTGGCCGGAGATGCTGTTCGGTAATGCTGGTCTGCTTCCTCCTCCCTTTGGTTTGCCGGGGCCGGGGATGAGGCTGTACTTGCCGCAAGGGTTTGATCCAGATTTCGGAGAGCCGACATGGACAAGACCGTCTCCCGGTCCGGGCTTGATGCCTACTGTTAGGCCTACTTGGGATGACGGATTCGATACGAGGGAACCCAAGAGGTCGAGAATCTACGGCGTATCTCCTATTGACGATGAACCTTTTCACGGACATAATGTTTCTGGTAGGGGACTCGTGTCTCCCGAGTTACGCCACATTTGGCGGGGGGTTATTGCGAAGGGCGGTTCTCATGTCTGCCACGCTCGGTGCGTGCCGATAGGAAAGGGCATCGACAATCCGCTGCCTGAAGTAGTCAATTGTTCTGCGAGAACCGATTTGGATGTGCTCGCTAAGCACTGTGCCGAAGCCATTGGTTTTGATGTCGTCTTCTTTATTCCGGACAGCGAGGATGACTTTGCGTCTTACACTGAGTTTCTGCGCTATCTGGGTCTCAAAAGCCGAGCTGGAGTCGCGAAGTTTGACGATGGGACCACGATGTTTTTGGTTCCGCCGTCTGATTTCTTGACCGAGTTTCTGAAGGTATCTGGGCCGGAACGACTTTATGGTGTTGTTTTAAGGTTAGCGCAGCAGCCGGCGACTGTGACTCCACCAAGGCCACAAGCTGCTACTCTACCATCGTCCCATTATGGGGAGCTGCAGGGGGGGTCTACTTCACAAGATGGTTATGGTTACGTTCCTCAGAATGAGGACCCAACATTGAGAAAGGATTATGGTAGTAATATGCGCGAGAGCTCGATCTCTCGTTCAGGAGATGGAGAACCTCATGCCATGCCGTCAGGATCCCATGATTACAGGAGGAATACTGAAGCTACATCGCAAGTTCAATTATCTTTGACCCCCGAACTTATTGCAACGCTAGCGTCGCTAATACCTACCAGCAATCAGTCATCCGTTTCCGGGAATATCCAGATGGCCTCAAGCTCTACTGCTAAGCCATCTTCTTTTCCAGCTACTGAAATGGATGATTCATTGATGTTTGCCCAACAGTGGGGCCAAGATCATCAAGTAACCTATTCGGCTGCTCAGTTAGAGATGGCAAATAATACACAGCAACAGCTGCAGCAGCTACAACAGTTTGGGCAGCATAAGCAGCTACAACAATCTAGCCATCAACATGACAACCAGCCACCGGTTGTGTCTCAGTACACGCCATATTCTAACTTGGCAAATGGACCAGATAACTCTGGCCAATCTTTTCTTGGTAGTGCACAAGGTCATGACCTTGGTTTAAACATGCCGCGGGCTTCTTATGATTCTTATAATACCCATGGAACATTAAGTGCACCAGATGCTGGTGTCGTCCATTCGTTCCAGTATCAATCAGCCCTTCCTAACTCATCAGCTGAGGGCCAGGCTGGAAGAGTGCTGCAGACCCAGGCTGGAACAGTGCTCCACCGCCTGCCCTCACCTAGTGATAATGCAGATTATTCTGCTAAGATGCAGCAGTTGCAGATGGCTCTCAACAATCATGGTGATGGGCCATCACAAGGCATTGGAAACAAGAATCAGCGATACCAGTCAACCTTACAGTTTGCTGCGAGTCTTCTCCAGGGGATCCGGCAACAGCAGCAAGGCAGTAATCAAACTGTTGATGGATCTGGAAATCAACTATGAGACTTGATCTTTTGCAGAAGGTACTAATTCCTTCATGAATTGAATATATTTCAAAATTTTGCATGCTTAAATTGTATATGCTATCTACATTGCATTAATGACGTTATGAGTCTTGTGACCAACTTTCATTTTGTCTCACATGTTTGTAACATCTATTCTTCATCAATAATATTTCTGGAGAATTCCTTTGTACAATTACTTGTCAGGATGATAATGTGACACATGAAACTAGTAGTCAGAATGGGAGATGGACATGGAATAAGGACAACATGTATGTACGGGAGAAGCAGTGATACATATGTGAAAGTTATAGGAATTTTATTAACCAACCGATGATGATACTTTTGGGAATCAGGAAATTAATAGGATACCAATGTCATTGTTTATATATTAAAGAATTTTTTTAAGACATTTATTAGATAGTATTTGGATATGATACAAGGGAAATACTGCGACACACATTTTTAAACTTTTGTCACAAATATGACACTTAGTGTGACATTTCTAGCATACTAATTTGACACTTGGTGTAGTATAGGAATGGGAGACTAAATAACTAAGTAATGACCTAAGTGATGCAAAGTAGGGAATGGAGTGTCAGTGCAATTCCTGTCCTGAACTTTGTTTTGGTATAACTAATTGCTGGCTTACTTATTAGAGCGTAGTGATATATAATGCATTGACTAATCTGTTCATGACCGCTTTACCTTATCCTCCATGTGATTCTCTCAATTTCACCTTCTTTCATGGCCACCATATCTGACTTTTCTTAGATCTCCTCCTAAAAGTTGCAATCCCCATATATAGAGTCCAGTATATGGATACTGTAAATATTCTCAACTAGCTTCTTAGGTTAAGCAAATTGATCTTAAAAGCATCTAACATAGTCAACAAAACCTTAGTCTTATCTTTTCTGGATGTTGATTCTTGTTGTCGTCTGTGCTTCATCGTATCTTTCTCATGTACGAGCGACCACAAGGAGGATAGAATGATGGCTATTAATCTGGCAAACAGATACGAAGAAGAAGGGGACTTAAAAAATTTAGTTCTTTTAATTTGCAAGAAGTGATTTCCTGCCACAAATGGAATCTGTTAGCGGTGATTTATAGAAATCGAAGATGGATTTCAGAGATGGTAGTAACATGGTTCTTAGACATTGTGCTGAAAGAGGATAGCATATTACTAATATCTACATCAAGGTTCAAAAGCTCAGTATCGGTATCATAATCTTCATATGAGTATAGGTACGAATGGTTTTGTGTTGGAGTATCAGAGTATTGGGTTTTGGCACTTCACAATAAGTTAAAAGTCTTGGTATACAAATTAAATGTACAGTTTAAGCATAATTTTGTACATTATTTGTGTATTTAATGTTATTTCTGATAAAACAATGGTTCATATCATTGAGTAACACATCTGCAACAATATTATTGTTTATTAACTTGTTTTACAACCTCAAATTGTGATATGCTTATATCACATATATGATATATTCGACAAAAAGTATAAAGATACTATTTTCTTCATTATGATCAGTACAAGTGTTATGTAGTCCAACAGACATTACAATATTTTGTACTTATGTAGAATGTAAATAATGATATTTCTGGCCTCTAATATATGTTAACTAAAGTTATTACTGGAATTACAAAACATTTACTATTGTAGTTGATGATTATTTAAAATGCATTCGGCTCATTTGTGTCACGCCCCGATTCGGGGAATCGCTCGCTTTGCTTCGATTCACGTCGAATCGATCGTCCTCGCTAAGGCGTGATGCCGTACAAGTCTGGAGTTGCACTTGTACAAGGCTAGAACATGCACATTCATATCATTTGAAACATTTAAAATTTAGCCACAGTTGCGGAAACATTGGAACACAATATAGGAAGAAGAAATACTCATTTTATTCATAATTGTAGTCAGAATACAACTTTTCTCGATAATATTTGAAATGCCATTTCGGCTACATTGATTCATGAAAAGAAGTACAACTGATAGGCTGCCATGAAATAATTTTCCGTTCCATACATCATGCCCCTTTAGTACTTTGAAATATAAGTAGCTATCTTTGGAAACTCCGCAATACTTTGTGCGTCTTTTAGGGAAAACAACTTGAAAGGAAACAGCAGTTCAGAAAGCTTTAATTCGGACGTGCGCCTGTGTCTTCTCCAGTACCTGTGGAGGAGGGGTCAGCACATTATAACAATGCGCTGGTGAGCCCCGTTGGCCCACTCAGCTAAACTAACATTTTATTAATGACAAGCATTTTAAAGATATGAACTTATTAGGGACAGGCAACATTCAGAGTAAATTCACATTAAATGTAACATGGAATAAACCATGTTTACTTTACCATTGGCCGAATCCAGCTTTCCTGCACAAGATACAGGATAATAATAATATACTTACCGCCCCTGCATAAAATGATCATTAGCATGCATCCTGACTACATGGCCACTGGCGCTGTTAAACCATATGGACATCTCTTTGCCTTATAGGACTTCAAGGTAATACAATGACTCCAAAGTAGGTAGCTAGCCCCTAAGGATGCCTCGCAATACCCGTGCTCCCATTAGCACGCCAATGTTTCCTCCTAGGCCGAATCGGTCCCGGCGCCCCAGTACCGATTCGAGGAAACACACCACCAAACCTTGTGCACAAGTTGTCCATGACCATGCGAATGCGGGACCGCGGGACCGACTCGATAAGCATACAGTGCATGGTAGTTTTGAAAGTAAATAGACAACTTGTTCATTTCGCAGCATTTCATCATCATTCTAGGCATCAATTCCATCTCAATTCAATGTTCAGGGGACAAGCATAATCTCAATTGTTGTTAACAGTGTAATCGATTCATTTCAATGTTCTATGTACTAGCATTCATTTCAATGTTCTATGGACTAGCATTCATTTCAATGTTCTATGTACTAGCATTCATTTCAATGTTCTATGGACTAGCATTCATCTCTAGCTTCTTAGTGGTATTGACTTGTGGCATTTAGCAACTTGATATCGATCAACTAATGTTGCAAGACAATTATTTAGTTGGCATGAAGGAATAGCGAGAGGGACAATACCACCACAGAGATCCACACTCACCAAATTAGAGAATCGCCGAGAGAGAGAGGAACACTTGTACGTTTAGCCTTTCGTCACGCGTCAGTCTGCATTGGCACCAAAAGTTTGGTTAATAATCCGTCTCGTTGTGTTCTCTTCTCTCAGAATTCTTAAGAATGAATGCTATGCAAATCGATGAAAACGGGCAGGAATCAAATCATCGAAAACCATTCAGAAAAGCATCCATCAAAACCAAGCAACAAAACCAGCAGCAAAACATCCAGAGAAAACTCTTGGACGCATTTCAAGAGAAACCAATCCATCAGTTGGAAAGGTTCTTATGCACTTGTCCGTGATCGATTCGGTGCCGACAGTAAGTTTCCCCAATACTCGGTTCCGACCGAGTTAGCCAAGCCACAAGCCTTACATAGTGAACCGCTAGGAGCGGGACACTACATAATATACCACTAAGAAAAAGTTTCGTCCTCGAAACTTAAAGCAAGAGTCCTACCTCAAAATTATCAAACAGCGAGGGATATTTCACCCGCATCTCTTCCTCTAATTCCCACGTCGACTCCTCGACCGCATGGTTCCGCCACAGCACGTTGACCAAGGACACTGTTCTATTCCGCAAAACTTTCTCTTTCCTGTCCAAAATTTGGACAGGCTCTTCAGTGTAGGATAGGTCAGCGCTCAGCTGCAGCTGATCGAAATTCACTACATGGCTTGGATCATGCACGTACTTCCGCAGTTGAGATACATGGAAGACATCGTGCACATCAGCCAGAGCCGGAGGTAGTGCAAGTCGATAAGCCACTGAGGCTACCTTCTCCAAAATCTTGAAGGGTCCAACGAATCTCGGGCTTAGCTTTCCTTTCATCCCAAACCGCATCACACCTCGCATGGGTGTGACCTTCAAGAAGACATGATCGCCTGCTGTGAATTCCAAAGGTCGTCGATGTACGTCCGCATAACTCTTCTGTCGACTTTGAGCAACTCTAAGTCTTTCTCGAATTAAGCGAACCCTCTCGACGGCCTGTTCCACAAGTTCTGGTCCGAGCACTTGCCGTTCACCGACTTCATCCCAGCATATCGTTGATCGACATTTCCGTCCATATAAGGCTTCGTACGGGACCATTTGGATACTTGCCTGATAGCTGTTGTTATAGGCAAACTCTGCTAGTGCGAGATGTGCGTCCCAATTTGTCTTCGAATCGAGCACGCACAATCTCAACATATCTTCAAGAATCTGGTTTACTCTTTCTGTCTGACCATCAGTCTGCGGATGGTAAGCCGTACCGAAGTTCAACTTTGTGCCCATTGCCGAGTGCAGACTTATCCAAAATCGCGACAAGAATCTTCCGTCTCTATCCGATACTATAGAAGCTGGCACCCCATGTAATCGGACAATTTCATTTATGTAGATCTGAGCCAACCGTTCCACTCCCCATGTAACTTTTATTGGAATGAAATGTGCCGACTTGGTTAATCTATCCACGATAACCCAAATCGTATCATTTCCCTTCTGAGTTCTTGGCAAGCCGACTATAAAATCCATACAGATATTATCCCACTTCCACAGTGGAATAGCCAAATTTTATAATTTTCCGCCTGGCCGTTGGTGTTCGGCCTTCACACGCTGACAATCCATGCATTGTGACACAAATAGCGCCACATCCTTCTTCATGCCATGCCACCAAAATGTTGTGCGCAGATCTTTATACATTTTCGTGCTTCCCGGATGCAAGGAATACTTCGTGAAATGAGCCTCGGTCAGTATTTCCTTCCTGATATTCTCATCCTTAGGGACGCACAATCTTCCCTTGACACGAATAGTGTCATCTTCAACGGTAAAGTCTGACGCCTTTCCTGCTAGAATCAACTCGCGCATCCTCTGCAGAAACGGGTCATCCTTCTGAGCAATCTTAATCCTTCCCTGGAGACTCGGCTCAAGTTGTAACTGAGCCAACTGCACATTCTGCGGACGGATCCTGAACTCGATGCCCATCTCTTCAAGATCTCGTAGTACCTCCCTTGCTATTGTTAGGGACCCAACAAATTTCCGACTCAAGGCATCAGCTACCACATTTCCTTTACCCGGCGTGTAGGAGATTGTCAAGTCATAATCCTTGATCAATTCTAACCAACGCCGCTGCCTCAAATTCAATTCTTTCTGTGTGAATATATATTTCAGGCTCTTGTGATCCGTGAAGATCTCGCAGGACACACTATAGAGATAGTGTCGCCACAATTTCAACGCGAACACAATCGCCGCCAGTTCCAAATCATGTGTTGGGTAATTCTTCTCATGCTGTTTAAGTTGTCTCGATGCATAAGATATTGTCTTCCCACGTTGCATGAGAACACATCCCAAACCAAGTCCCGACGCGTCACTGTAGATCTGAAATCCCTCGGAGCCTTCCGGAAGTGCTAAAATTGGAGCTGTGACGAGCCGCTGCTTGAGTTCTTGGAAACTACTCTCACAGTCATCGGTCCACTTAAATGCGACTCCCTTCTGAGTTAGGCGAGTCAAAGGAGATGCGATTCTCGAGAAGTCTTTCACAAATCTACGGTAGTACCCGGCTAAACCAAGGAAACTCCGTATCTCACTAGCTGATGCAGGCTGCTTCCAGTCCACCACTGCCTCAATCTTCTTTGGGTCGACGGCAACACCCTCCGCCGAAACAACATGTCCAAGGAACGACACGCTGTTCATCCAAAATTCGCACTTGCTTAGTTTTGCATAGAGCTGGTTGTCCCGCAGCGTCTGAAGTACTTCCCTCAAGTGTTCGACATGAGTCTCCCTGTCTTTTGAGTAGATCAAGATGTCATCGATGAACACGACAACGAACTTGTCTAAGAACGGTCGAAACACTCTATTCATTAAATCCATAAAGGCTGCTGGAGCATTGGTCAAGCCGAATGGCATGACCAAAAACTCATAATGTCCGTATCTTGTACGGAATGCTGACTTAGGGACATCCTCGGGTCTGATCTTCAATTGGTGATATCCTGAACGAAGATCAATTTTAGAAAACACGGTCGTCCCTTGTAGCTGATTGAACAGATCATCTATTCTTGGCAAGGGATACTTGTTACGGATGGTTGCCTTATTCAATTCTCTGTAATCGATGCACAGTCGCATCGTCCCATCTTTCTTCTTCACAAATAGCACTGGAGCTCCCCATGGAGATACACTTGGGCGAATGTATCCCCGGTCTAGTAATTCTTGTAGCTGTACCTTTAGTTCCTTCAATTCTGCCGGAGCCATCCTGTACGGCGCCTTGGATATCGGACGAGTATCTGGAAATGTATCAATTGTGAATTCAATTTCTCTATCCGGCGGCATCTCAGGTATCTCGTCCGGAAACACATCGGGGAACTCTGCCGCAATTTCGGTCTGATTCGAGCCTACACTCTTCATTCGAGTGTCTTGGACAGAAGCGAGAAAGCCTTCACACCCTGAGTACAGCATGTGCCTTGCTGTAACTGCCGATATGACCATGGGTCCTTGGAACGCCGAGCCGCACGAGTAAGAGAATTCTGTTTCTTCGGGTAGGCGAAACACAACTCTCTTATCCGCGCAGTCAATAGTTGCATGACAGGCGCTGAGCCAGTCCATTCCCAATATGATATCGTACTCTTTGATGTCGAGTACAATTGCGTCCAAAGATAAAGTCTTCCCTCCAATCTTAATGTAGCCGTCCCTGCAAATCAAAGTTGCAGGCATATCTACTCCCGAAGGAGTACTAACACACAAAGCTGTCTTTAGTTGAGTCATACAAAATTTATTTTCCGTTGCAAAATCAGAAGAGATAAAGCAATGAGTAGCGCCAGAATCAAAAAGTACTCTTGCAGGTATGCCTTTGTACAGCAACATACCTGTTATAACATTCTCTGCGGTCTGGGCCTCTGCCTGAGTCAAGGCATAAACCCTTGCTTGGCCACCTTGTTGATTCGGAGCATTTCCAGTTGGAGCTGGCAAGGCTGGTGGCGCTGGGCCACGATGCTGGTTGTTGTGTTGGCCCCGGTTCTGATTGTTGTTATGCCTACGATAGTGATTGTTGTTATTTCCACGAGGAGGATACTGGTTCTCTCCTCTAGTTCTGCATTCAAATGCCTTGTGATTCATTCCCCCACATTTGTAACACCCGACGCGACAGTCCTCGCGACGATGACCAATTCGATTGCACCTGTTGCAACGCAGTTCCTGATACGGTCCTTTGTTATTGCCCGTATTCGGACGCTTAGGCGCGTCATTTCTTCCTGCAGACCAAGGTCGTTTCTGATTACTGAGTCCTTGGTTGCTCTGCGTTGTCCCACGACTACCCGGTTGATGAAATCTCTCCATTTCGAGAGCTGTCTCGTACGCCTCCCGGTAAGACGTACATTTTCGACTTAGAACATCCCGCTCCAGGCCTTCATTCAAGCCTTGCACAAATCTTCCTCGCTTGGCATCGTCATTCGGTACCATGTACCCAGCGAATGCGACTCTCTTCAAAAACTCTGTCTCATAGTCATGCACTGACATACTGCCTTGTCGAAGTGCAATGAACTCATTCTCTTTTTGTTGTCGGACAGCGGGTGGAATGAATTGAGTAATGAAAGCCTGCTTGAAGGCCTCCCAAGACATCTTTATATCCTGACTATTTCCGCAAAGTGCCTGTCTCTGCGAAATCCACCATTCCTGGGCCTTGAGACGAAGTTGTACAGCGGTACACTCCACTCTCTTACTGCCCTGAATCTCTAACATTCGAAAATGGCCCTCCAGTGTGTTCAAGAAGCCCATCACCTCATCTGGCTCCTTTTCCCATTAAATTCAGGCGGGTCGCAACTTTTAAATTCAGAGAACTTGAAGCTCGTTCTCTTCCGTGTCGGCGTCTCAGCTTTCTCTGCCGGCACTTCCACGGTCTCGGTTGTTGCGGCCTTTGCAGAAACATTGGAATCGGCCGTCAACTTGGTGACAATCTGAGTTAGACTATCAACTTGCTTTTGTTGAGCATCCAGCTGCTCCTGAAACTGATACTGAAGCTGCTCCTGAAGCGCGCGATGTTGAGCTTCGCTCTGCTTCCTCTGAGCCTCCATTTGCTTAATCAGTTTCTCAATCGGGTCCGACGATGAATTCGTCTTTGAACTATCACCCTTAGTCATTCTACAACAAAGAAATAATTCCATTAGCACTCATAAAATATTTATGGGCTTATTGTATGGAACATTATTTCATGCCAGCGCTATCGACACCATCAATCAAGAAAATTTGCATCAAGACTTCCTTTTTGAAAATATTTTTTGAAATCCGAGGATTCTAAACCGTGCTCTGATACCAACTTGTCACGTCCCGATTCGGGGAATCGCTCGCTTTGCTTCGATTCACGTCGAATCGATCGTCCTCGCTAAGGCGTGATGCCGTACAAGTCTGGAGTTGCACTTGTACAAGGCTAGAACATGCACATTCATATCATTTGAAACATTTAAAATTTAGCCACAGTTGCGGAAACATTGGAACACAATATAGGAAGAAGAAATACTCATTTTATTCATAATTGTAGTCAGAATACAACTTTTCTCGATAATATTTGAAATGTCATTTCGGCTACATTGATTCATGAAAAGAAGTACAACTGATAGGCTGCCATGAAATAATTTCCCGTTCCATACATCATGCCCCTTTAGTACTTTGAAATATAAGCAGCTATCTTTGGAAACTCCGCAATACTTTGTGCGTCTTTTAGGGAAAACAACTTGAAAGGAAACAACAGTTCAGAAAGCTTTAATTCGGACGTGCGCCTGTGCCTTCTCCAGTACCTGTGGAGGAGGGGTCAGCACATTATAACAATGCGCTGGTGAGCCCCGTTGGCCCACTCAGCTAAACCAACATTTTATTAATGACAAGCATTTTAAAGATATGAACTTATTAGGGACAAGCAACATTCAGAGTAAATTCACATTAAATGTAACATGGAATAAACCATGTTTACTTTACCATTGGCCGAATCCAGCTTTCCTGCACAAGATACAGGATAATAATAATATACTTACCGCCCCTGCATAAAATGATCATTAGCATGCATCCTGACTACATGGCCACTGGCGCTGTTAAACCATATGGACATCTCTTTGCCTTATAGGACTTCAAGGTAATGCAATGACTCCAAAGTAGGTAGCTAGTCCCTAAGGATGCCTCGCAATACCCGTGCTCCCATTAGCACGCCAATGTTTCCTCCTAGGCCGAATCGGTCCCGGCGCCCCAGTACCGATTCGAGGAAACACACCACCAAACCTTGTGCACAAGTTGTCCATGACCATGCGAATGCGGGACCGACTCGATAAGCATACAGTGCATGGTAGTTTTGAAAGTAAATAGACAACTTGTTCATTTCGCAGCATTTCATCATCATTCTAGGCATCAATTCCATCTCAATTCAATGTTCAGGGGACAAGCATAATCTCAATTGTTGTTAACAGTGTAATCGATTCATTTCAATGTTCTATGTACTAGCATTCATTTCAATGTTCTATGGACTAGCATTCATTTCAATGTTCTATGGACTAGCATTCATCTCTAGCTTCTTAGTGGTATTGACTTGTGGCATTTAGCAACTTGATATCGATCAACGGATGTTGCAAGACAATTATTTAGTTGGCATGAAGGAATAGCGAGAGGGACAATACCACCACAGAGATCCACACTCACCAAATTAGAGAATCGCCGAGAGAGAGAGGAACACTTGTACGCTTAGCCTTCCGTCACGCGTCAGTCTGCATTGGCACCAAAAGTTTGGTTAATAATCCGTCTCGTTGTGTTCTCTTCTCTCAGAATTCTTAAGAATGAATGCTATGCAAATCGATGAAAACGGGCAGGAATCAAATCATCGAAAACCATTCAGAAAAGCATCCATCAAAACCAAGCAACAAAACCAGCAGCAAAACATCCAGAGAAAACTCTTGGACGCATTTCAAGAGAAACCAATCCATCAGTTGGAAAGGTTCTTATGCACTTGTCCGTGATCGATTCGGTGCCGACAGTAAGTTTCCCCAATACTCGGTTCCGACCGAGTTAGCCAAGCCACAAGCCTTACATAGTGAACCGCTAGGAGCGGGACACTACAATTTGGAACGAAGTTATCCAAACAAAATCGACTTTCAATTAGAGTTGAACACTACTTGAATTTGCATTAAGGGGTTAGATTTTTTGGAACTACTTCATTGACACTAGATTGCATCAAGTAATTGTTGTCGGATTGCGTCATCTCGATTGCGTAGTATTAAGTAGTTGGTCCGGTAAAGGCTGACCAAGCCAATGATGCTTAGCTGGTCTTTTCGGATGATCATCCACACTGTTGCCTAGTCAGCTGATCGCCTCACTTTGCTGCTGTCTGATGTCTAGGTAAGTTCAGAGTATCCTCTCCCTCTTTGTTGATTTGTTCTTTTAGTTTGTTCACTTCTTCTTGGAAGAGAGCGTTGTCTAACACGACAATGCTGCTTGCATCCTGGAGGATGCAGGTTTAGAGACACGAAAACAGCCTCACCATATATATGGTGGTAAGGCTATGTACATCTTAACCCTCCACAGACCCAGCGAAAGCGCCAGCGTAAGCGGGAGCCTTGTGACACTGGGGCTCTTCTTCTTGTAATTTGTTGCCTTTTTATAATAATTTTATGTTTGGTCGGTATTGGTAAGTCTTGACTGCTACCGAAACTATGGATAACAGGACATAACTGGATGGTACTTATTTTTGCGGCTAGTTCCTAGTCGATTATGCACAAGCTTGATACAAAACAACCTTGAGGCACTGTTTGGCAAGGGGAAAAAATGGGAGGAAGGAAAAAGTTAAGGAAAAGTGAGGAAAATTAAAAGTGATGGTGTTTAGGAAGTAGGAGGAAAATTTGAGAGGAAAAAGTATGTGGTCCCACTAAGATTTTTTTCTTCCAAAAGTGGGAGAAAATGGAGAGAGATGAGAGGAATTTGAGAGAATTTACCCCACTACCCCTCAAAAAGGTAATAATAAATTAACATTTGAGAATACCAAGGGCTAAATAGTAATTATATCTCTGTCCACAATTTTTTTTATAAATTTTTTCCTTCCCTTACATTTTATCCATCCAAACAAAGGAAGAGAAAATTAACTTTACTTTCATTTTACTCCCCTCCATTTTCCTTCGCTTCAAAGTTTCCTTTCCCTCCCCATTCCCAAACACAGTGTGAAGGAGGGCCAATCCTCTGAAACTTGATCTAACCTACATTGGCTTCTATTTAGAGGATATGAATATTGTGACATATCAGTCAGGTGAGAACATGTATCAATATTTGGTATGAACCATACAGATGAAGGTCAGACATCTATAAAGCCCATATATGTCCAAAGCAAGTTTAATAAGGTCATTGGATAGCAATATGTATCGTCCTTATCATATTTAAGACGAATTGGTCCTAACCTTCACCATAAAATCAGATCAGCTGAGACATTCCGAAGGGCTAATATTAGAAATATCTATTGGTTTTACATATGTTATGGCCAAAATTGGCAGTTTGACTGATACCTCTGGAAATGTTCTAATATTTGGTCAATTCTCGTCTTTTACAGCCCCCAAAAGGTTGAGACTTGAGATTAGCCAAAAGGCACAATTTTTTTCCAATATGTCGGAAAGTTTGTTTAAACTTCCAAAATATTTCTTAATTGGCTTCAAACTGGCAAGAATATCCCAAACCATGCCGAAATTGGCTGTAATTTTTAAAATTTGCCAGTAATATCTTATTTATTTAGTTTACCCTTTTACTTTCATTTTATGGTAAATTAACTATTAATAAGGCTGTAGTTATACTATAACTTTAAAACTCCTGAAATTATGCCAGTTATTCAATGAAAGCAACATAAGTTATATAAATAGTTTATGGAATTGTTTTTATACTTCAATATTTTACGTTTTATTGTGCTGAAACAAGATGCTTCAGTTCCTAACTGCAGAAACTGTTGATACCTCTCGTCATAGAGCGGCTCAGATACCAGTACCCCATTTTGAAACTATTGTTGAAGAAGTCGTATCTAAACATTAAGTTCCACCATTCTGTTATGCATAATGTAAAATGGGGATTTGAGATACGACTTATTTTTTACTGTTACCAAAACAAAGGTTTTACATTCACACACACATGGTGAGAGTTGCTCAGTAAGCTCTTTGGTAATATGGATATTTGAATGTAATTCTGGAGCTACATACAAGTTTTTATATTTGGGTATGGATATGAATATGCAGGAAGTATACCCAGATCTAATCTGGATATATATTTGTACATCCATGTCCGAGTAACTACAGAGACGGAAAGGGATCTGATCGGAAAAGATGTCAATATCCATACTATTTTCAGCCTATGAGAATATTAGAGGGAATTTGTACTGTACATTTTAGTTCTTTCTCCAACTTCTTTTCAGTGCCTACAAAGTTCCTTTTTTTAGCCATATTAATTAATATTTATTGGAAAAGTTTCTTGTGTGCTGTTCCTCATCTTAATTGATATATGATGCTTCACATCTAATTTTGTGTGTTTGATTTTAGTTGATAGGTTATCGTTATGCTGCAAAGCAATTTTTTACATATGTTGTCAATCATGGATTGACGAATCTAGGTGCCGTGGAGGGGTTCTGCATGCCACCCCCACCCCTTATCTTGCTCAATCATTTCACTACTGTTCCTATCATCCTGTACCTTTTGGTGATGTAGTAGTAGTTGTGCTGGAGGTGATGTGGTGAGTGCTGTGGAGATAATGAGGGTAGGTGGGAGGAGATGGTGGGCCGGTGGCGGAGTTGATGGAGGTGACGGACGGTGGCTGAGGTGGTGGGCAGTGGCGGTGGCAGAATTGATGGTGGTGGATGGGTGGTGCGGAGGCGGTTGGTGGTGGCAGATGTGTGTGTGGAGGTGATGGTTTTGGGTGGATGGTGAAAGCCGGGGGAAGGGTGGTTGGTTGGTAGGGAAGGAGAATAATAAAATCATTTATTTAACTACTAATTATGTAATAATTAATCTCTAACTAATAAGAGTGTATTAGTTTAGGCATATTAGTCACAAAAGTTATTGGTCAGGGTCCTGTGGAACCACCTAAACCTTATCCTTGAAATTAACGGAATAACTGGAATAATTGGATCCCGGGAAAAAAAATCCTTATTTTGAAATTGAGAAGCTTAATAGTTCCTGCCTGAACCGACTCTGTTGCTGCTCTTTAGTTTCTCTGCAACTTGTTTATGCTCAAATTATACTTATATTTGATTCACAAAATACAATCTATTCCTAGTATAATCATTCTCAGTGTATAATTATTTCCATTAATGCTTTTGTGCACAGGCTTCAGATACTTTACAGTGACTTATGAAGGCATCTTTGGACATTTGTTCCAAACATTGTACCTCCAGATATTTTCTGATGCAAGCCGATGATCTGATGAAAGGTTTAATGGTGAAGATAATGATGCCATGAAGAGGTTGTCCTGTCTTATCTAAGGAGGACAAAACATCTTATATATGCGTAGGTGAATCTAAGGACCTCACGGTGTAGAGTGCAACCCACAGCTTAGGTTTTAGGAAGCTACCTTGATCTTCTAATACTTTGGAGGAAGTTTGAGGTTTGAATGCGTGGACCTTTCTTAGTCTTTCTTGTAACTGTTTATCATTGAAGAATTTTGTGCCATCTGATGGAGTATTTGGCCAACTAATGGATAGTGTTGGCTTTTGTCTACTACTCCCATAAGAGGGTGGCACTATTTCTTCTTATTCTTGAATACTTTATCTGATACAAGAGGTGTCTCAGTGTTAGCTAATAATTGAAATGCACCAAGTTTGAGGGCATACTTGTTGGGTAATAGATATCCTGTCCTTTCTTTTCTGTTTTTGAGGTGTTTTTTCAGATTAGCGTGTTAGCAGTCAGTGGATTCTTAGTGCCCAAAGAGATTGGATGATTAGAAGGCCATGGAGTAATTCTATCACCTGCCCAACAGTTGACTAAAAGAACATGAGAAAGTGCAAATCAGCCATTCAGATTACAATTGAGCACTATACAAATTATATAAACCACTCAAGTATGTCTTTTGTCTCATGACTGTTCATTTCTACCTCACCAAGTTCCTTAATTCGAACATGCTATTTTTCACTTCTATTCAGGTGACAGTACTTTATTCATAGCTGAAATTTTGCGCAGCTTCCTTTACGCCAGATTTATTGTTTGGTATATTAATTAATCACTTACTGAAGTTATTGAGCCAACGTTATTCATTTGTATTTTGGCAGATATGAATACCATGGATTGTAAAATGTGAAAGTGTTTACTAGGATGTTTCTTCCACTAGTTTGGTTAACAGCAATATTATTGTTAATTGCCATAAAAGTTATTAAAAAAAAACTTACTATGCAAATTTATGTCTGATGAGGTGTTTAGAGGAGCTGAATAATGTCCTTGCTACATATCCATCAAGGCATCACCATATCGGTTATTTATTTCTGTGCACTTTCTGTTGTGGACCTCTTTACATTTTTATAAGTATTTGCTTGTTGGAATGATTTCTAAAGCATAGTTTTCATTAGCTTCTTATTCTTGACCTTTGGCTTTCTTATTATCGACTAGCTTCTGTTGCATCTTTACCTTCTCAGCCTGTTGTTATTTGAAATTGTCTTAATTAAATTTTTTGTTCATTCTCGTGTTTGTACATCAAACAATATTATGACTTCATACTTTACGCATGGATATCTGTTTTTCTATTCTTGTGCATGCCCCTGATATCTCTAATAGTAATTGTCGAAGGCTTACCTTTGAACCTTTTGCAAGTGCATGGTTTGTGCTTCATCTCAGACGGACAAGGTTAATTTTGATAAGGGCGGCAATGGATGCTGTTCAATACTACTGTTGTGTGAAAAGTTATGGCTTCCTTGCTACACGTATTCATATGGATTTACTATTTTGACATTCCAGCCAGCAAGTCCTGTTTCATCAGGAATTTATGCAACTGAAGCTGAAGTTTTGTGGTGTTCATGGTGTGGAGACCTTACTGTACTTCAGTATCCTGAATTGCCAAAAGCTTATATGCTTCCAAGAGTCGATAGGAACACCTTAACCTCCAAATCTATTGACTGAGGTATTTCTAATCTGAAGGCATCTGTCAAGGGAGGCATTGCTGAACACTTGCTTCGAGCACCCAATATTTAAGCACAAGTAGATCTTTATTCCTTGAGAACTCCAAGTCAAAGTGAACTGTTGTTGACTCTGTTCTCTTTTGGTTGACCATCTCCAAACTGTACATCGACTAAGGCATTTCTAACCTGGAGGGATCTCCCAAGGAATGCATTATTTGGAAACTTTCTTCGAGCATTCAATATTAAGCAGATGTTCATTCCTTGAGAACTCCAGCTCAAAGCAAACTGCGTCTGGTCTCTGTTCTCTTTTGGTTGACCATCTCCAAACAGTATAATTGTTGCCCAGCTTTATGATTACAACTGTGTTCTATTGCTTGTGCAGACATGAAGCTGCTAATTAGTTCATCTCCTTGACAGCAGCCGTCTAGTCTATCTGTTCTATCAATCTAGAGGGTGAATATACTTTAAGCTGCGAATCGAAAGCAAGGTGTCATGGTGGCTAGCCTCAAAAGTAAGTTTCCTACTATTTCTGTCTTGATGTGTAGTAAAGTGGGCCAGGCGTTATGTAGCTAGATTATTAAGCTCTACTTTTTCTGATGATTCAGGTATGTGCTAATTTGGAGAGGCCTCACAAGAGTACAATGCTGAGAACTTGTCTTGAGCATCCATTCTTTAGCAAGAGCGGCAGTAGATGTTCATTCCTTGAAAGCTCCATCTCTCAGAGTGTCATTGCTCTCTGCCCTCACTCCCATTGACCATCATCCATCTTAAGATGAAATAGTAACCAACTTTACGAGATATTGCAACTATTTCCTTTTTTCCGCTGACAAGAAGAGTTAAATTGGTACTCTCTTCCACAGAATGTCTACTCTGTTGTCTCAGTGGACTTATAAACACGAGCAAAAAAAAAAGGTAAAGGTTTGAAATTAAACATCAGTCCTGAGCCATTTGTAGTTGGCAATTTTGGTACTGTTTTTGGATTGCTTATCCCTCAGCTTGAGAGAACATGAAAGCAAGGAAATGGGGAATACAATCCCAACTTTATTCTTTCTATATGCATGGTTGATCTTTTTCCTAGCTGGGTTTCTGCAGTTACTAGTGTTCAGAACTCACCATGAAGTAATGGAAACAACAGTTCAGAGAGGAGCGAGTTCATGCAAAGGCTGGTGGTGACATTGAAATAATAATGGCAAGGTACGTGATTTTGTACACAACAATAATCCGGTACAACAGTTGTCTCGAGTATTGTAGTAAACTTTGTACACATCAATCTTTGTGAGTTCAATAAAATCATTCAATTTTATTCAACGCTTACCGTTTATCATTTTTGTTAATAAAAGAGCTTTCAAATCCAAGGCAAAAGAGCAACCAAATCTTGTGGCAATATCGTGAAGATGTGTTGTTGGCTGTGAAGGCACTAGGGAGCACAATGAAATGCAAGAGTGAGGTACAACAGTGATTATGTGATAGACAAGGAGAAGCTAATACAATAATTCAGGGCCGGCCCTGACCCAGGACGGCCAGGATGACCGTCCAGGACCCACGGTTCATGAGGGACTTTCAAAAAAATTAATTTAAAAATAAATATGTTAATAATTTTGTATCTTAAATAGAGCTAGTATGCACCATGGGCCCTTTAAACATAAAGTTATTGTTGTATAGTGTTTACTACTTTAGACTTGTATACTAAATGTCCTGAGTTCAAATCTTACCTGTAATTTTTAAAAATATATTTTTACATTTTGTATGGCGTCTTATTTTGATAGTTCCTCATGGACTCCATGACCTCAGGGCCGGCCCTGCAATAATGGATGGCAAATGGATTTATTCCTTCTGAAGGAGAAGCTGCATTCAGAAGTTCAGGAGAATCCATCTCATGAACTGGCTTGGAGGCCTTTCTTACCAGATGTGCAGCAACATAAGAGGGATAACCATCTCAGTTAAACGACTATAGCCAATTGCATGACCATGCAAGGCCTTGAGGTGTTGCGTGGGCCAGGTGCCATGTAAATCGACCATGTCATGTCCGGACGGCCCGGCCAAACCCAGTCACGACTGGTCTAGGTCCGGTCAAAGCCCGAACCCGGCCCGTTCCTCCATCAGAGTGACATTGGGTTTCCATTCCCAAAACTCAGGACCGAGCTAGCCCGTTTCCCCATCCGGATTGGTCGAATTTAACTCTCCAGGACCGTCTGACACACGGTATTGATTCTTGATGTAAACCAATAGTAATAAAAAATTGTTTATCATCCCGTAACCCCAAGATACCCCCTTACTAGTTTCACTATAACTACTAAGAAATTATTTCTTCTCCAAAATACAACATTATCTCCCTAATAATTCTATCATAAACATTCCATATATATAAATCCATTACTTTTCAAAAGATATTTTAATTAATCTTCTTAATAACTAAATGACTTCTATAGTAGACATTTCACATAACCAAATTGGTCGTTTACAATTTTATTCTGGTTTCTTTTCTCAATCTTCTTTATAAGAAATAAGTAAATTTCTTAAGGGGCATCCATTGTGAAATTCTAAATAGTCCCCTATCAGGTAGAATACAGGAAATTTGTCATTCTTATGTATGAAATATCATCTAAAATTAACTTGAATATTTTGGCAACACATATTGAGACTCAGGCACAAACATGGCCCACAACTTTGATTCTAGCATCTCTTCTTAATCTTATTATATTATTGAGTATAAGTTCAACACACTATAGTGACCGCATAGCAATTCAATTAAGAGTTCTGGTTGCTAGACTCATCGGTGAGTTAACCTTGGCAATCAATCAATCTATTGATATAAAGTCTTACTTTCAAGAGTTTGAAAGTTGGATTTAATAGCCCGGAAAATCATTTGTTTACTTTGGATGCCAAATGAAAGTAGAAGGAAAGAAAAAATAATTTACAAAGAAAAGAAAATAGAAATAAGTGGTTTCCCATCCATCCCAAGGATTTCACTTTTCCACACAAATAATTAACTTTTTCTCCCAAATTTTCCGGTCTTTCTAAACACTGGGATTTTTTTTTTTTTTTTTGATATGAACTGCAATTTTCCAAAGAAAATGAAAAACAAAAAATTTACTTCCTTTCATTTTCTTTCCGCAAACACCAAACTACGCCTTTATTTTTTGCCTTTGTCAGTGTTTTTTTACAAACTGAACCATTCCTGATGGTACTTAAAGCGAAAAAAATACCCTCGTTTTTTGTTTCCATTCAAAATATAAAAACTAACATATATCCCAACTATTTTAAAAAACCCTCGATTTTGTACGAAATGTCAAAATCTCAGTTAAAATATTAGGGATGTATCTTAGTTTTTAAAATGTTCCTTACAAAAAAAAAACATTTCTTAGTTTTTAAAGGAATATTTTAGCATGCCTCCATTCAAAAGATAGAAACTAGCATATATCCCCCTTAAAAAAAATAGCAAATGTTGCGATTCATTTGTATGGAACAAATAAAAATTTAAGATATAACCCCACTATTTAACCAAAATTTTGGCTTATTTACAAAGGAATGGAGACATTTGCTAAATTTTTTTAAAAATAATGAAAGTATATGCTAGTTTTTATATTTTGAATGAGGACATTTGCTAACATAACCCTTTATTAAACTAATGGTGGTTTATGCTAGTTTATATACTTCGAATGAGAACATTTGCTAAAATATTCCGGATATATATCAAGATGTTGGCCATGTTCAGGGCTGGCCCGCGGGTAAGCCAAACAAGACTTCGGACTTGGATAATTCCCTCTGCTTGTGGCAACCCACAGACTCTGCGTGGGCATACAAGAGGTTGGGGGTTACAATGATCCTCTAGGATCGGCCCACAACAACAACAACAACAAGGGTTAAAAAAAGGCGACAAAAATTAGCTCCGAATAGAACAGCCCAACCCCGGCCCTGGCCATGTTAATTCTCGAGTCATCCGAATCAACTGCTGTGCCAAAATATGAATAAAAGGTTATTGGGCAACTGACAAAAATAAAGCAGAGATTACAGCAGGGGTTTGAAGTTCAGGAGGAAGTCGATAAAAGCAGAGATTACAGCAAAAGGGTTTGAACGCAGATGCACAAAATTTGTTGTCTTCAGTTCGTTAGTTTGCTGTGGCCAGAAAAGGTTTGAAGGTCATGAGGAGTCCAACGAACTCCACCACATTCAAGATGAAGAAAACCATATAATCACCTGCACATCAGTAAAACATTCATTCTGAGAGAATGTACTGGTGTAGATTATTTGTCCATGCACTAACAAACACTTTGTAATAACGACAGACGAGTCAAATTGGAAGTCTAGCACTTTCCACTGCTCAACTTTGGCACCCCAACTTCATAAACTGATCTTTTGAAACACCTTCCGTCCAAATTTGAGTTCATCATGAACAAAACAATATTATTATTCATTTAATTACAAATAAGAGATTACCATGAACATTCTTAATAGAAGATACAAATAACCTGAAGATTCTTCTCTAATAAGTTTTCATGATAATTTATAATCCGTGAGCATATATCCGGGAGTCGGAAAAACAGTAAATTCTAATACCTAGATGAGATCTCAACTTTCTTGAATGTCATACATGATTGATGAACATTGAATTGTCATGGTTTACCAGCATATCACAGTAAAGCCTTAAAAGTATGATAAGGGCATAATTGAACTATAAATTGGTAGCGCCATGATAAGTAGAAGAACTTACAAATAAATTCAAATGGACAAGTCTTATTCTTAGGAAAACATGGTGCAAGTTACCATAATTCACATTCCATATATGCCAGATTCTAAATTAACCGTATCAGGTTCAGAATTTTGAATATTTTCTCATCAGATTAAGAAAAAAAAACAAACTTGGTGCACAGAAAATTCATTGGGACTAAGTTGTACCTGGTAAAAAAGATGCATGTTGACGCTTTTGTGCCCATGAAAATCTGCAGGGAGTAATAAGTTACGACTTAAATTGACACAAGATGGAAATATCACCGATCGCTAAAACCAACAACTCAAGACACGATAATTGACACTCAATTAACACGTTGGGGAATAAAGAGAAAACTCTTATTTGTTAACTCAAAATAATAAAAATTATTAAGCAGTAAAGCACAAATATATGGAATGTAAATAGAATTTAGAAGATCAAACGCAACACTGCGATGTATACTGGTTTTCCTCGTGGAGGACTAATTCGGTATCGAGAACTCTTGCTCTATGTTAACCACTATCAGTGAAAACACAAGTTTTAATCCGAAGGCTTGCAACTTCGTACAGACACTTCATGCTTTATTCTGAAGGGCACGACAACTTCAAACTTTTGAAATAAAAGCTGGCTTGGACTTTTAAAAGCTGGCTTGGACTTTTCCAAGTTTGTACAACTCTTAAACAACTTCTAGTCGACTTACACTTTAACACTTTAGAACAAAGGAAGTTGTTTGAGTAGATGAGAAAGTTTATAGCTCAATAGAGAAGAGATGAGCTCTTTACCATTGATAAGGATGTTAGACTTGGCTGGTTTCAGCCAGCCCTCAATCTACTGCCTCCACTGATCCCCGACCGACAATGATTAAGTATCTCAAGTATACACTCCCAATCTACTGGATCATAAGCCTTCTCAAAATCCAATTTCAGAAGAAAACCTTCCCTATATTTTCTTTTAAACCTCAGGATTGTTTCTTGATCCATTGTAACACTATTCAGAATAGACCTCCCAACAATAAATCCCGTCTCGTATTCTCCGACCAAATTCCATATTACAAGCCGTCTTTTGTTCGCTAAACTTTTTGTAATAATTTTTGAAATTCCATTCACGAGACTAGTCTGGTCTGAAATCCCCAATCCTCCTTGCTTCCTTTCTTTTAGGAATAAGAACCACAAGCGCATAAGTAAGCCTTTGAAGTTCCAATATTCGTTCTTCTAATTCCTTGAAGAGATTCATGATGTCTTCCTTTAAAGTTTTCCAAAAAGTCTGATAAAATGCCCATTTCTGGAGATTTTTCGGTCCCCATTTGAAATATCGCCTTTTACACCTCTGCCCCACTGAAGTCCTTATCGAGGTCATCAATCTTAGTCTGGGTTTCCATCCCTCGTCATTATTAGTCTGGATTAATCCATTTTATTGATTCTTTTCACTATGATATGTTTTTATGCCAAGAAATTAGGGAAAGGATGCAGCCTACAGAAGTACAGAGTACAGTCAAAACCTACGACATGTAGGTTTTATTTGGATTGTAGTTTGGAGTATGAGTATTTGCTCAAATGCCCATTTCCAGATCGCTCGTTGAGCTAGCGTATCATAAATGCCCATTTGTGCCCACATAAATTTCAACATGCATGCACGCTTACATACACAAACCCGGGCCATCCAAGTAAAGGGGGGCAATTACACATAGTATAATACTCACATGGCACCTGCAGCTGCTGGAGCAATGCCTTTAAATATAGACATCATAGTCATTGAAAGGCCATTTGCAGCTCCTCTTTGGTGTTGAGGCTGTCATTCCAGTATGAAAAGTGATTAGCCTCACTAAATACTAAATGTTCCACAAGTTACTGGAATAGATGAGAAAAGTTACCACAGCATCGTTCTGCAAGATGAATAATCCAGTGATGATAGTCATCTGCTTGCAAAAATGAAATGTAACATTAGAGAAGAAGAAAGTGAACACCAGAAATTATGTACGATTGGCTTTTCCAGTGTTGTTTGAAAAATTAGCAATCTTGGCACCTGAAATATATGTGCTTTGGGGTATGATCCTTTTGATTATAGGCTAATGACAATGAATGCACTTTCTGAAGTTCCAACAATATACATTTTCAATATCGAAATATAAAAGGATATTTTCCATATATCTAGCACGATGAGAAGTTGTAGTGCATCTTCTGGGCAGTATAGAGAGGAAGGGCATCTTTTGAGAATTACATTTGGAAATGCATAGACATGGTCATAAATTGTAGTTTCACAAATCTGAGCGACAAAATGCTAGGGAGTTAAGAGAGTAGAAAAATGGGAAATGAGTTGACACCTTACCTAAGTTGAGTAAGAAGGCAACTTATAATTAAGTGTTGCAACAATCCATTGATAACTTATATAATATATTATAAAAGCTTCTTCCTAAAGACAATGCATCCACCCTTCCTTACCGTCTTATCTCTTTAATGGAGAAGAAAGTACCTGATAAGTCTATTGTTACAGGTGTGTATGAATGTCTTGAAATACTTTTTGGTACCTTTTCACCCTTAAGACAATCAATGAAGTGTAAAGAAGAATTGATTTCATATAGAAGCTATGAATTGGATGAAACTAACACCTAAGAAATTAAAATGAAATTACACAGGTAGATTTTGGTAATTTAGCTCGCTCAGATTCAGGTTAACCCAATAACAATGGTATCGGTTGATACCTCTATCGGGTGATACATGTCCATTGTCCAATACAGAAAGTGCATCAGCTGATAAAGTGCCTCATTTTTATCTTTCAATATAGCGTTTCGTTTACAGTGTATCGTAAGATACTTATGACAGGTTATTGGTGTTTCCTGTAATTTACAACTTCCCTTCAGCATACACCACATAATCATTATTACCAAGCAGAATAAGTATAGCAGTGTATACTATCAGCTAATAGAAATAAAGCTTTGAACCACATATTTTGATGCTTACTAAAATATGTATGTTTCTTGTTCAAACTTCGAACTTTAATGATCTTCTATAAGTCTACCTCAGCAAGTATTGCAACTGCCATATGACTTGTTATGTGTACTCACCGACAGAACATTCTTTAACAAGGATGCACAATTCAACGTTATTGAAAGAACAATTCCTGACAGCTTAGTCATAAAGGGGTAACTTGTGAGCAATGGTATAGATAAGACCTGCATATCGGAAGCATCAATGTCATAGACAGACCCAAACATTGTATTTCACCAATGCTGAAAGATGTAAATTTAACGCATACCGCTGCAATACGGGCTAAATTGATGGGCCCAAGGAGTTTCTCTGCTGGGGGATAAAGTAACAGTTGAAATACTAGAAGGCTAAAACCTGCATGTTTAACATTTTGACATTAGAATGCGCCAATATATAATTTAACATAACGTATCTGTGCAACTTCTGAAAGTAGATCTGCAATAACGAGGAATTCTTCAGTCGATATCTAATCTTACCTCTTAGAAATAGAAATATCAAAATAACTATCGTGACCTGAGAACATTCCAGCATCTGATTCATTCTTCTTGTTGAAACTACAACTTGAACTCTTATTTGGAAGCCTATTCAATATTTCTAGTTACTAACATATGTGCAACTAAAATTTGGAAACCATGATCCCTATTCAGAGTTGGTATTAAGTCCATCTTATTTAGGATACTGTTCAACTATTGAAAAAGGAAAGAGGCAGCATATACAGTATGAACTCTAAATGGTAGCAGAGCAGACTATATAATATCTATGATCATTATCATCAGCGGTAGCATGATTGATTTACTTGGGAAAAAGAAGAAAAGATAAAATTGATTTAACTTCGCAATCACACAACACATTCATTTAGAAATGATCAAATAGCATTCAGAAACGTTCCAGTTTAGTAGCCATAAAGATCCTGAAACATCACTTGCCTGTAATTGCGAGAATCACACCAACATCCTGAGACGAGAAACTTAATCCTCCAAACTTTCTATCACTTTCAGCCCACAGGGAGAATACCTGCACCATACTATAACGTTTAAAAAGATAGCATTCAGAAACATATAATACATACAATAGTGCAAAACATGAAATCGGGATAGTTCATTGATATGGTTTGAGTACACATATAATGTGAAAAGTAGGCTTCACCGTGAAAATTTTCTTTCCAAAAATACCCTTCAAGATATATCTATTCCACTATATAATGTGAAAAATAGGCTTCACCGTGAAAATTTTCTTTCCAAATATACCCTTCAATATATATATATATATATATATATATATATATATATATATACTAATTAAAAAAAAAAAATATATATATATACTAATTAAAAGAATAGATGCAATAAATCCCACTGACAACCATTTAAAAGATTCATTCTGGAGGAATTAATGTATTACGGAAATTGAAGGGTTCATGCTACTTGCTAAGTCTTCTAAGTTGTTACTACGGAATTCGAAGAGTTGAACCCATAACCTATATAATTAAAAGGAGTAGAGTTAAACCAACTCATCAACATCATCATCTCTAAGTGTCTTTTAATCTTCCTAATTATAATCTATGAATAATAAATACGTGTAACGCACGTGCATATATACTAGTATTATGTATAGGAGAACCATTCTCATACAGCTCTGTCCAATGTGGAACTAAAGTAGGCTGCATAGACTCACTAACCCCAACACTACCCCTCAAGCTCACCTTGTTACATAAATTGGAGGAAAGTAAGACACCAGGAAAGTTAAAAAAGATAGAATCAGCATCAACCGAGTCAACATCACGAGTAGAAACAACATCAGTAGAGTCGCCATTATGAATTGAAACACCAGCATAAGCAAATAACAGTAGCAAATGTCATCACATGATCTAAAAGAGAGCCCCGATACTAGTCGGCAGAGTAGACAATAGCAAAGGTCCGAAATAGCAAAGAACTGGGCATAAGGATGCCAACCAGAAATAGCCAAGATCTATGCACGAGGATGAACGATTGGAAATAGTTGAGAAACATAGATCAACACAAGTGGTTACAAAACCAAAAATAATAGAGAACGGTCAGCGATGAAGCGCGCCTAGAAATAGCGGAGAAATTGCTAAGATCAGTACACGAGAAAGCAACACAAGAAATAACAGAGATCAATGCACGAAAATGCATGGCAAGTAACAACATAGATCAATGCACGAGGAAATAACCCACGATAATCCGTAGGAAAATTTCATTGTCATCCGTCGAATCTACGCACCCTATCCAGATTCAATGAACTCGATTATTCGATTATTACCTGATTGAAAGGAAAAGGCGGCTAGACATATAGAAATACATCTTTATCATTGGTATTACTTGGTAAGTACGAAAATAATTGACAGTCAGCAGGAGAGGGCTATATATAGTCCCTCATTCTTCTCATAAGTACGCACACAATTCTACCCTAAACCTCTGTCAAATTTTATCTTCACCTCATTTCTAACTTTAGTGTCGGAGTGGCACCCACAATTCCAACCCCCTCCCCCACCCCCACCCCCCCCCCCCCACCCCCCACCCCCAACCACCACACACACCACCACCACATTTGTTGATGTCGTAGACTACAGGAAGATTATCAAGGCATAGAAGAAATCCCCTCATTCAAAGAAGGAGATTGTTGATCCAGCCTACGACTTCGTTTTGAGATTCCTGGTAGTGGTAGAACATCATCAGTATCAGAATGTTTGGCCAACGCCCCCCTCAAGTAAGACATAACAAGCATGCTCAACATGGATGCAATATTTTGCAAGTACATACGATTAACAAACTGAGCAATACAAGCAACAATACAAATAGTAATAGATAGAAGCATACCACCTCGTGAAGGAGAGGCACAAAAACATAGTAGAATGAAGATCTTCTCGTGGAGGAGAGCCGCAGAAACAAAGACAACAGTAGTGGACCATGACGACATGGATGTAGACACCCGATCAGCGAACAGATGCAATAAGCAACAATGGTAACGATTTTTACATGGATCTAGGGTTTGGAAAGGTATGCTAATGGCAGCTAGGGTTTGGATTTCTTTTGATTGAGGGTTTGAAGGAACTTGTGTTTGGCTAGTGGCACTTAAGATTTCAGGATATCTTTAAGATCTAGGTGGATATTGGGCATGGTTATACTAATGATTTATATGTGACCATTAAGTTTAGATAGCATGGTTGTGGAGAAGATGATGCAGTGGGTTTAGAGATGATGGGCTTGCATATGGTGGATTTAGGGAGGATGGTCTTGGAGAAAATGAATTTGGGATTTGGAGAAGAGGATGGGTAGGTAGAAGATGGATTTAAAATTTGAAGAAGATATGTGGTTGGTCTAGGGTTTAAGGGTTTGGGTTTAAGGATTGGGGGAGAAGATCAATTATTTGGGTTTTGGGTAGAGATGGATAGGGTTAGGATTTATGAATAAGATAAGGTGAAGGAAAAAAATTGGTTTTGGTTTTGGTTTCGGGTATGGGTATGGGTATGGGTATGGGTATGGGTATGGGTATGGGTAGGATTTTGTTTTGGTGGAAGGTACCATGCTCTGATATCATGTAGAACTACATTGGGATACATTTTAAGCTGAATATAGGTAGACACTCCTCTAAAGAATGCCGGGATCAAATTAATATGAAGAAATGTTTCCGTTATGTAATAAGACATGGTAAAATATTTTACCTCTGCTTATGCAGTTACGTAATAAGACATGGTAAAATACTTTACCTCTGTGTATGCGGCATCGTGAAGGGAAAAGATACAGTATATAATAATAGATGACACTAAAGGCCAGTTCGTCAATAGGTTTCCCTTAGATGCTGAAACCTTTCCTTCAGTTTCTTTATTCTTTTCTCCCATATCAGAACCATTAGAAGCTTCCACAGCTTCAACCGTTCCATTATTTGTTTTTTCTTCATGATGGATGTGTAGTGTTTCCTGCAAATATTACAATTTTGGCACGATAATACAGAGTGTTCGTATCCAAAATCCACTCACGCATCAAAAATATATTTTATTGACTCTCAAAGGAGAAATAACATTTTAAAGTGAGGAAATAGATTTATATAAGTCAGGGAAGTCATTAGAAAATGGATCATGCAACTTACAGGAAGCCAAATGCATATGAAAAGTACTCCAGCAGAAAAGACTGAGATACAAAAGCATGGTAAGAAGTATGGAAACCTACAAAAAGGGATTGTATGTTTGTAGTATAATCACGGATAATAAGGAAAATGAATTAAAGTAGGTAGTGCGCCTTGCCATGAATACCTCCCAAAAAAGGATTCCGTAGAAAAGATACTTGGAAATTTTTCCGCCGGCTGGTATTGATCAAATAAAAAAAACAGATTAGAAGTGCACGCTAATGGTTTCAAAAGATATAAATAATTCACTTAGGAATATTTCTACAAATGACAACCACGAAAAGGTATAATAACTTGAGAGTGATAAAATATTCTACATCTATATCATCACTTAGCATGAACAGACTCCATATTGACGATGATTATCCCTCCTAATTGTCACCGCCTGACATTTTATACATCATCATTATCATCCACACATGGGTAATGACTGCCTCAATGGTATCATATAGTGTGCCATCTCAAACCCTATAATAGACATCACAACAATCATAAAGGGTACTTTTATGCCTAAGCACAACAATCATAAATGGTATCATAT
Organism: Iris pallida; assembly: GCA_029216955.1. NCBI lineage: Eukaryota > Viridiplantae > Streptophyta > Magnoliopsida > Asparagales > Iridaceae > Iris > Iris pallida. The sequence goes on along the minus strand of JANAVB010006599.1, from coordinate 19,475,905 downwards.
TCACAACTCACACGTTAATGTGAATAGGAGTACATTTATGTGAAGGCATTAGAGATTATAAACTTAGTTTGCTCATTTGAGGACAACTAAGAAAATGTGGATAATAAAAGTATGACCAACTCAATAAAGTGGGATATGTTTACTTGTATAAATTGAGAAATGATATTAACTAGGATGCTTGTAATAAGTAATAAGTAATCAACGACGAATAGTCCTTTTCGTCCGTCTGTCCTATTAGTTTTTCATAAAATTAGAGCTTTTGCACCCATGTTTCATAATTCATATAATTCATTTAAAGGGTCCATCTACATAGGGTCCCTCCAGTCTTATCCTGCATCAACTCTTTTTAAGCTTTACAGTAAGCTCATCCAATTTGATTGGGCTCCTCATCAATGTATATTATAATACATTTCGAACATGAGCATGTAACTGGTAAGAAATGATATTGAAAACTTTCAAAATATGTTCAGAGTACCTGAATCTAACATAACCATAGTAGTGTCCAAGTAAAAGGCAAATAACAGTACATATATAGGAAACATGTGAAACGTATAAAATAAATTCTAGACTACCAATTCGTAAAATACCTGTGCAAAGAAACCTCCAATAGCTGGGCCTATTATCATACCTATTCCCCATGCTGTACTGACCTGAAATTAGAGAACACGGAATATTACCAATTAATTGAGCATTTTTAACATAGAAGGTGCAAAAATCGTTAACTAGGGTGCATACACATACATCCAAACTTAGCATGCTACCAAGGAATAACTAGAGTGATTGTGCTCTACTTGGAATGGACAAGAATGTCTCGAAGAAATTAGTGGAAGGAGGAAGATCACCTTTCCTCGGATACAAAAACCCGGGTAGTTCCAGAAATTGACACTCTAGTTGACTCTAACTAAGAGCAAGCTCAAATTCGACGCTTACTTCCTCTCCTCCGGACTCTCCCTCTCTCCATAAACATGTCTGAGGTTATGTCTTGTGGACATGGATTGATCAATGAGGTATGATATTGGACTTGACCCATATGACTTAAAAGAAAAATTCCTTGTTAAGTCTAGAACCAATCCCAATTTTATGTATCTCAAATCTCACTTTTTGTCCGACGTTGGACTAAACTTTCTACACTAACTCCTTTTATATCATCACAAACTTGAATGCTCAACTGGATGTGAGATACAACTCAATAATCTCCACCTCAGCTCGTATTGGGATGAGGTCGAACAACTTGGAAATTCAACATATTGTCATCTCGATCCATTTGAACACAGAGCTAAAGAGACACGTTCACCAAACCGTACCACTAGTGGATGTGAATCACAATTACTCCACTTGGGCCAGGCAGCTTAGACCAACATTTGAAGCCCACCTTTGAAGACATTGTACAAATAGTGAGTGCTAACCAGACAACAGTTTACTCATAGTTTGCAGCATCGACCGATACCAATATGACATAGCTGATAAAGATACGGTTTGGCATATCCCGATCCAATACCAATCGTTATCGATAGTGATCGATATCGACGTTGTAGGTCTTTTTCCTAGTGAATTCGACAGAGAAAATTGTACGAAAAAGACAAATCAACAAGGGTCGCATGTACATGAAGAAAATTTATTTATCTAGGTAAACTAATCAGTAAGGGTGACTATTATTTCATTCAATTTTAAAACTACTAAGCAACAACACATAAAATACTTAAAATTATAACTAAATGTATAAAAAAATTAATTTTTAATAGTTATAGTAATAATTATTTGTTTTTCGATACTCTGAACCGAAACTGTCGATACTATCGATACCGCCAACCCGATACTGATACTACAAACCTTGCTACTCCACCTTAGGAGCCAAATCGTATAATTCTGACACTCCACCTAGTAGAAACCACCTTGAGAGGAGTCATGTGGATTATGATTGTACGTATCAGACACGTGTTAGCACAATTTGTATCAAAGCAACTAGAGCGCTCAATCTTGCAAAAAATTTAACCTTGGAAACACGGTGAGACCCAGACGAGAGTAGATCCATGAGGTATTATATTGAACTTGGCTCATATGATTTAAAAAGAAAAGTCCTTGTTCATGTCCAAGACCAATCTCAATTATCTATACCTCAAACCTCCTATTTTTTATCCGATGTGTGACTAAACTTTTTGCACAGAACAAACTCCAGCGTTCAACTAGGTGCGAGGTACAACCCAACATGTCTATTCAAAGTATTGTGAAAATGGTCGGTACTGTAGCTATTAAGATAAGAAAGATAGACATTTGAATTTCTCAGCAAGGTTCACACTATTAGTATCGGAATCGATCTCGGGCCCTTCTTATGAGTACTTGTATCGACACTTTTTGCAGTTTCGGCAGTTTCAGTTTGAAGTTTCCGAGCTTGGTTTCTAAAAGCCAAATAATAATAATAAAATCTTATTAAATAACTAGAAAAGTTTTTGATACATCTAGGCAAAATTTTATGTATTTTTTTTTCTTTTCTATTAGGTTTGAATGGAAATATATCCAACATTGTTGAATCCTTCACCTAGAAAATAACTTTTTATTTACTAGCTTTTAGACAGTGTACACCCGCAATACATAGTCTCAATGGAATAACTATAAAATGGATGAATGTTGTGAATTTATAAATATACAATGGTAATAGTTACAGTGTCGATAATGAATACTGATACCGATTTTTTTCGTTTCTTTTTCTTTTTCTTTGCGGACTTGACCAGGAAAGATGGCCTAAAAATCGATATTGGCCGGTACCAGTGCAGGACACCATCGGACGGGGACATGCCAAAACGATGGGACGACCAATACGTATCGGTATCGGCCGATACTCGGAACCTTGTTCTCGGTTTGAAGACATTTGGATGTTGTAACTGGCTCACAGTTACAGTATAAGTTTCCTATTTAGCCATATCAACTTCTAATAAACACATGTCTTGATATATTGAAAAGTTCTTACTAGGGATAATCCAATAGATTTATGCTCCGGTCGGCAAACTTCTGTAGCATATGCCTGAAGAACAGTCGTAATTACAAATCAGTAAGGACTGTGATTGCTGCACAACTGTCTAGAAAAAATTGGTTAGAAATCACCTTTATTGGACCAAGTAAACCATTGAAAACTCCAAGAAGAAATCTTGAAGCAATTGCCATCCAATAACTTGTACTTAATCCAAAAAGCGTGTTAAATATAATCCTGAGGTGGAAAGTAGACAATGTCAACCCAGATATATTATATTTTAAAAAACAAAGATAAGAACTGGTGAATCTAGTATTAAGTGTTCAAGTTCAGAATAATTAGTGGATAAGCTATAGGATAGTACTGACACAGAGATGGTGCCAATCACCATGACAGGTTTTCTCCCATATCGATCGGCCACTATTCCCCAAAGTACAGAAGTCAAAGCTCTCCCAAACATATATGAGGCTCCTTGGATGGACGAAAGGAGAATATCAGTGACCAGCAAATATGAGCAAACAGATGACAAATCCAATGTATAACATCCATTAAATGTCTGAAATAAAATACCATATAATTGCAATCACGCCGTGCCAAAGACTTACCTACAAAACCTGCATAAAATCCAATATCTTCCACTCTTTTGGCAACGTGCAAGTCCCTTATCTGATTTAAATGGAACCCAAAGCATTCATAAGTATGTGTATACTAGGAAATTGCCCGCGGAGGTCATAGATCATGTCTAAAAGAGTACAACCAATCAAACCTAAATGGTTAGAACAATATTTAGATTCGATATCGAAGAAAGTATTGTCCACGCTCTGTTTTCATTTTCTATGAGATTAGCTTCATAATGGTTAGAACAATATTTAATATGATTTAAGTACGTCTGTCAATGGTAACCAATTACCCGATACTGTGACCGGATTTGTAACCAAATATTCGGGTTTGGATGTAAAAAGTACAACCCGATTGAATTTTGGTCGGGTTCGGGTACAATATGTGAAACCCGAAAAAAAAAAATCTAAGTCTGCTTCGGGTTTAAAGTAAATATTAACATCCTTCTTTGTATATAAGCACAAATAGGTTCAACATTAGAATGCTGTAGGTGGTACTTGTAGAACAGATGGTGTGTAGGAGGCGACGGTAGTCAAGCCAGATTGGTATATAGAAGTAGTGGTGTAGTGATCGTGGAGGTAGAAGAAGGATGGTGACATATGTGTGCAAGTGATGGATGGCAGTGATGATGGGAGAGTGTCAACTGTCAAATTTTCTAACTGCAGAACGAGCAAAGCACCACATTATCAGAGACGAGCATTTCGCCTACAGGTGGTTAACGCAAAAGGTAACAATAACATAAAATCAAAATAGGTATGCTGAAAAATAGCAAGAAAGTTCTAGCATCAGGAAAATAAATAAAGGTCTAACATCCATCTCAGTAACATACCATGAAGTACAAGAACGGGAACAGTGATGTTATTGGTAAGCCTGAAAATGGAAATAATCCGAAACATAAGAAAGCAGTGGGAAAAAAGAATGAAATGTAGAATTACGTGATAGAAAGAATTGCAAGCTAATCAAAGATAAGTTCAGAAAACCTGGCTGCAATAAATCTATATAGGAGAATTTTAAGTTTGTAGGAAGAATAAAATTTGCATATCCTGACCAACGAATTATGAAGCATTTGCTCTTAAGCTTCATGTATTTTTCTTCATGAATGCTTTATGAACATGTAACTGAATGAACCACTGTTACTACTGCAGTCTGGTTTTATTAGGTATTATCTTCCTGTGCATGAACCTTGACTTGGAATGTAATTTGCTGCTTAAGCCATTTGTCTATGGACTTTACTCTACAAGACAAATAACCAAAATTCCCTTGATTTACTGGAAGCAATTAGAAGTAGTTCAAGCATCATTCTTAATTAGTCACCCTCACATTGTTTTATGTTCCAACCTTGTACAGCAAAGTTCATCTGGTCATAATTTTCGTGGAGAACACTTTCTTTTTTTCGTGGAGAACACTTGATAGGCAAGCAACTAATAATCCAGCCAAAAGGGGCGTCATCCTTTATACAACTACATATCCAAAACGGTTCAATGGTTCCTCATCAATCTCCTCATTCTTTATTATAAATGTCAAAATAAACTAATACATGTCCAATAAAGAAGAATGCTTCATGTGAAAGTGGAACTAAAAGAATGGATTTTTAGGTCAAATCTCATTATGTGGCTACCATGCACTAAGCTTGTTTTGATAACATGTTAGTTAACCATTGAACTCAAAAGCTAGAACTGATAAGTTTTGGAAAAATAACATGTAGGAGGCTTAACATTTACGAATGACACTCAAAATTTCACTGAACTGATAGAAAACATCTTATCTCAAGCTCCAAGAAAAATAATGACAAGTTTGACGAGCATCAACATTTGTTGAGACGATATAAAACACAGAAGGAGCAATGAGCTGCTTATGCCCCACCTCAGGTGATGAATTAAAATCATTTGATCATATAATAATGGTTTGACAACACTTGCAGAAAACTATGCAGAATTCACTACTCAACCATTATGTTGAATAATATAATATAACCCTTATCCCTCACCAACACTCTAGAGTTTTGGTTCCGCAGCAGAAACTTTAACATGGTATCATATTAACCTAAGTTCAATCTTTGTTGCACGCATTTTAAGCAAACTTTAACACATTCAACAAACAGCAACAACAAGTAGGCTTTATTCCAATTTTTTGGGGGTCATCTATTACTCAAACCATTCCATCTGTCCAAGTAAGACGAGCTAAAATTATAGTATCAATATCTCTATATATATTGGAAAACCATCAATATTTAACCCTTGTGGAATGATAAATATATAACCTCAACCCTCACTATGAAACGGGGTCCATCCCCATGATGAATTAATATGGATTTGATCCATGGAGATCTGTCATCCATGGTTGGGTTCGGCCATGTACTTGGCCATTTTTCTGGGTGCAGTTTCTGTGAAAAGATTCAGTTTGGGAGGCTGGTTTTGATGTGTTACAGTCATTATTAGGTTCGATCTTCAATACAAAAGTTGTAGAATTTTTTTTCTCTTTAATCCAGGCTTTGAATCAGGGCATTTGAAGGTGTATTGAAGAAGTTATGACTATCTGAAGTAGCTTACATGTTCGTATTATGTATGCATTCAGCATGCATGCAACATTGATGCTTTGTCTTTCTCCATGCATTGGGAGATGGAAGGACTGATCTTGGGAGATGGAAGGGCTGCCTTTGAACTTCTCTATGCATAGAATGTGGTGTACCTAAGAGGCACATCCTCCCTATGAATAGTAAGGAGATGATGAAGGTTGGAACAAGAACAACAACACACAACACATAACAAACAACAAAAGCTCTTGTAATCCTCACACTTGTAGTCAGAGCCGGTCCTTGATAATTGAAGGCCCTGTGCGAATTTTAAAATATGGCCCTAAATTTATTTATTCATATTTTTTAAATATATTATTATATGTCTTTATCAAAATCTCTGGAGATGCTCTTGATTGTATATTATAACTGAATATATAGGTAGTTACTAAACAAAATAACTAAAGCTCAAATTATCTATATTCAATCATATTACATAGTATAATAAAGATGTTTTAGATAAAAGACGTACTGACCGTTAAATTGTCTAAATCTGGCCTCAAATTTTTCTGTTGATGAAAACATATAATAAAATGAATAACGATCAATACCCAAATGAGAAGTAATATGTAATCACACAATTTGGAGGCTCCAAGACCTGAGCAGGGCCAGCCAAGGGCACGGACGAGGTGGGCGATCGTCATGGGCCCCCAATTTTGGAAGTCCCGTAATTTTACAATAAACTAGGTATATCAAAACAGGAAAAAAAAAAACAAAGACCCAATCTGGAAGCAACAAAAAAGCCAGCGCTCAATCAAAAAAAATATGATAACTTGATTGATGATTTTGATAGCTTAATTGATGATTTTGCTTCTGAAAATGCTAAAAAAAATTATTTATGTGAGAAAAATGGCACAAATTTTAGATTTTGTCACAAGTCCCGTAAATCATAGGACCGGCTATGGACCTGATGTAAGACCAAGAGCTCCAGTCTTCGACATCACTATTTCTTAAATAAATACTAAGCATGCACATCCAAATTCTTAAATTATATATATATAAAAATTTGATCATTTTGTATGATTTTTAATATGAATCTTAGAGTTAGTAGGGAATAGGGATCCAAGAATTGGAGGTCTGGAGGGATTGTAGAATAGGAATTGAGGAAGAAATTGAATTACTTGAAATACAAAATTATAAAACTAACCCTAATATTTTTTTGAGGCCCCCAAAAATTGGAGGCCCTGTGCGGCCGCACTATTGGCACGGCCCCAGGGCCGGCCCTGCTTGTAGTCCACCTCAAGTGAGTTTGTGAGAGAAAGTGATCCTTAAGTTAAGATGTATCAACTTGAGAGAAGAGTCATTTGTAATATTTCATTTGATTATAGTGAAAACGGTAAAGAAGGGCAGGTGAGGACGTAGGCTCAAATTGAGCTGAACTTCGGTAAATCTTGTGTATGCAATCTCTTATTTTCTCTTCTCTTCCATTATTATTTTATTTTCATCTCATCACAAAGACAAAAATGTCTGGTTTTTTCCAACACACTACACTCTAGATTTTTGTGTACTGGCATGAACTTTAACATGGCACCATAGCAACCAAAATTCAAATATCCTATAGTGCGCATTTTAAGCGGACTAATAAAAGTTATACCGCTACAAGAGCACTCTGCACAGAAATGGGTTTGGACCTGCAAGGCATTTTATAATGGTACAAGTATAAATATATAACCGCCACTACCAAAATAAGTCATATCAGCGACGTAATTAGCGACGCCAATTTAAAACGTCGCTAATATTTTTGGATTTAGCGACTCCTAAAATATGAGTCACAATACGTCGCTAGTAGCGACAAACAGCGACATATTGCGACTACATTTAGTGTAATAAAAACCAACGTCGTTGATTTGTCGGAAAACGTCGCTAGTTTTATTAGTTTAGCGACATTTAGCGTCGCAACGATTATTAAGTCGCCGAATATTAAACGATTACCGACGCTTGGCGACGTATTTTAGGACGTCGCTAATTTCTGATAAAAAGGGTTTCCTCGGTTCGACTTTTCATTTCTCCCTCTCCCCAAATTTTTTGTTCCCGCCCCTCTTCCCCGACCTCGACGACAGCCACCCCCTTCCCTCCGGCGCCGCTCATCCTCCTCCACCGCGAGCCCCTTCTCCTCCCTCCGGCGAGCCCGTTCTCCTCCTCCTCCTCCACCGCGAGCCCCTTCTCCTTCTCCACCGCGAGATTCTCCTCCTCCTCCTCCTCCACCACCGCGAGGAGACTGAAGGTAAACCCTAACCCTAATTGAGGTATTTTTCGTATCCAAAATGGACACGGAGACACATTACGACCATGTGTTCACTGTGTTCGTGAGGTTTTGGACACTTTGTGTCCATTTGTTGGACACGTGGACACCCGCAAGCATGCATATATATGTATTTCACCTCTGTACACTTAATCCCCTCCTCCTCCACCACCGAACTTGTCCTCCTCCTTCTCTTTCACCACCGTGAGGAGACTGAAGGTAAACCCTAACCCTAATTGAGGTGTTTTTCGTGTCCAAAATGGACACGGAGACACGTTACGACCATGTGTTCACTGATACAGTGTGTTCGTGAGGTTTTGGACACTTTGTGTCCATTTGTTGGACACGTGGACACCCCCAAGCTTGCATATATATGAATTTCACCTCTGTACACTTAATCCCCTACATACACTTGTGTATTTTCGTATTAATTTGGATTTGCATATTGGGTTTGGGTTTCGATATAGTGTTTGATATATTATTTCACCTTGCAACAATCCTACACTTATTTTAGACAACAAGTATATGAACCAATTAGTCAACATCTATTTGTTGAAGTATGGTACTCCATTCTTCGTAAGTTCTAGCTATATATGTCTCTCAAGATCCAATACTCAAAAATTCCAAGAAAAAGAAGAAGAAAAGAATAAAATGACATCGCTCAACACCCTATGACAACTCTTTGTAGAATTGTGTTAAAGTGTGAGTTCTACAGTATGAGTTCTACAGTATGAGTTCTCTTTGTAGAATAAAATGACATCGCTCAACCCTATCGATCCTCCATACAAGTCTTCCTTCATCTATTGTCTTAAAGTGTGAGTTACAATATGGTTCTCTTTGGTGAATTGTGTCTTATTATAGTCCCTGCAGCCATTCGACTGGCGAGGCAGAAACTATGTAGTCGTAGATAAAGTTGACTGTCATCTGACCCTCATCCCTCGGCAATGATGATACGACAACCAACCGGAGAGGCAAGGACATAGTCCCTGCATCCATTTGGATTAGTAAATATTAATATGGGGTTTGGATTCATGGTGTATATGTTCACTGTCTCAAGGACATAGTCCCTGCAGCCATTCGACTGGCGAGACAGAAACTATGTAGCCGTAGATAAAGTTGACTGTCCTCCGACCCTCATCCCTAGACAATGATGATACGACAACCTATCACTATATCTTATATAGTAGTAGATGATGTCTTAGTATTACAATTATATTATTTGTGACTATCGATCTTACCAGATGGCACCCATGACCCGAGGAGCGGCACGTCGTTTGAAGAAAACAGTGAATGCTGAGGTGGCTCCTCCTACAGTTGAGGAGGAAGTGGCACCGGTTGCTAGTGAGACCGGGAGTTCTATTCATCCAGCACCGGTAGCTAGTGAGACCGAGAGTTCTCTTCATGCAGTCCTTGCAAGGGATGACATCTCTCTTCGCGCCAAAAATCTCGCTTTTCGAGGTGGTTGCGTGAACGTATCACTGAGCGTTTGCGTGAGCAGCGTGGTTCTCATTAGCTATTAGTACTTATTTGTATTGGACTATTTGTATTGGGTTGTTTTTGTATTAGACTATTTGTATTGGACTACATATATGAATTAGAACTGTGTCAATCTCTGGATTATATTGGACTACGACATGGTGATCAGGACATAGTCCCTGCAGCCATTCGACTGGCGAGGCAGAAACTATGTATCCGTAGATAAAGTCGACTGTCCTCTGACCCTCATCCCTCGGCAATGATGATACGACAACCCAACCGGAGAGGATACTCTGAGAGATCCATCTGAGAGGGACGTATACTCTGATTGTGGGACGAGCACAGATACTTTAACAAAGGAGACCACCATGCTGTCAGGAACCTCTCACTCGAGCTCTACACCAAGGATGTCCACTTGAGCTTAGGGACAAAGTTTTGGCTCGGAGCAAGAATCTGTGGACGGAGCACATCCACCATGCTGTCAGAAAAAATAGTAACGGTGAGAGACCCATCTGAGTAGGACGTATACTTTGATAATATCTCCTCTAACACTCGATCCCACTACTGATATAATTCTTGTAAAGGTGATCTCTCAGAGTATACGTCCCTCTCAGATGGATCTCTCAGAATATCCTCTCCGGTTGGGTTGTGTTCTGAGCCATCCGTTCTCACAGAGGGTCCTATTTTGGTTTATGTATTTTGTATTTTGGTTTCTGTATTTTGTATTTTGGTTTCTGTATTTTGTATTTTGGTAGCTCCATTTGCATTAATCTACGGTACGACATGGTGATCAGGACATAGTCCCTACAGCCATTCGACTAGCGAGGCAGAAACTATGTAGCCGTAGATAAAGTTGACTGTCCTCCGACCCTCATCCCTCGGCAATGATGATACGACAACCTATCAGAATCCTCGACTCTCTTTCGCTTCTTGGATATTGACCCAGCTTTCAATCTCTCATTTCCCTCCGGGTCCACTCTACTCCCAATCTCTTCCTCTTTTATACACGGATCTACAGAATCAATACCATCCAAGGAAGGCAAAACTGAATCAGCATTGTCTTCCGGATCGTCCTCATCAAGGCATAACGGGCTGCTCAGCGTGCCCAGCTTCTTCAACTTCTCGCTGGCTGCAGAGTCGAAATGGAAACGGGTCCTCTTTGCCGGCCCGGAGCTCTGACTCGCACTCGTCGCCGCGCTACTGGTTTCCTCTCCTCCTCTGACGCGGGTCATAAGAAAAAAATATTTCGTACCTCTTTTTCACATAAACATCATTGCCGTCTTGTACTCGAGCCTCCTCGTCTGTGACGCTATCCGACTTCTCGGTGCCTACATTGTCACTCGAATCTCCCGTTCGACTCGTATCGTCCTCTTCTTCGCCTGTCTTTTCCCTCCCTGTCTTGCAATCATCTGCTATCACCGCCGACTCATTCGACTCCTTCTCCGATGACTCCGAGAAGTTGGATAGCGTCACAGACGAGGAGGCTAGGCTCGAGTACAAGGCGGCAATGATGTTTATGTGAAGAAGAGGTACGAAATTTCTTTTCTTATGACCCGCGTCAGAGGAGGAGAGGAAACCGGTAGCGCGGCGACGAGTGCGAGTCAGAGCTCCGGGCCGGCAAAGAGGACCCGTTTCCATTTCGACTCTGCAGCCAGCGAGAAGTTGAAGAAGCTGGGCACGCTGAGCAGCCCGTTATGCCTTGATGAGGACGATCCGGAAGACAATGCTGATTCAGTTTTACCTTCTCCTCTCCTCCACCATGGCTATGGACCCATCTGCTCCTCCCTACTTCCATTCTTCTTATTTGACTCTCTCAGGCACATATGATATCCAGCTCAAGTGTAGAGTCGGGGGAGAAGAAGTGGACAAGAAGAGGAGGGGGAAGCAGTACAGCCGGCAGCATGACCCGGAGGAAGTACAGAGGTTTTCTTCAACATACGTAGGAGAACTATAAGGATATATCTTTTCACAATATGTCATCTTGTCAAAGACCCTTAATGTGACAACCATGTTACCGCGGTATCGGAAGACTAACATGTCATAATTTTCTAAGCCGTGTGTTTTGACATAATCCTCCCAACTCTTTCCTCCTATGTCGTAATCTTGCATTATTACATAGAACTGAAATCCGGTTGGAGGATTATGTCAAAACACACGGCTTATAAAATTATGACATGTTAGTCTTCCAACACCGCGGTAACATGGTTGTCACATTAAGGGTCTTTGACAAGGTGATATGTTGTGAAAAGATATATCCTTATAGTTCTCCTACGTATGTTGAAGAAAACCTCTGTACTTCCTCCAGGTCATGCCGTCGGCTGTGCTGCTTCCCCCTCCTCTTCATGTCCACTTCTTCTTCCCCGACTCTACACTTGAGCTGGATATCATATGCGGCTGAGAGAGTCAAATAAGAAGAAGGGAAGTAGGGAGGAGCAGATAGGTTCAGAGCCATGGTGGAGGAGAGGAGAAGGAAAATGCTTGATCAGAACTTGAGGTGGAAAAGTTGTGACGTTGATAGCGTGAGAGAGGGAGAGGGTGGAAAAGATCTTCTCCCCCGACTCTACACTTGAGGTGGATATCATATTTTGGTTTCTGTATTTTGGCTCCAGCTCCATTTGCATTAATTTACGGTACGACATGGTGATCGGGACATAGTTTCTGCAACCATTCGACTGACGAGGCAGAAATTATGTAGCCGTAGATAAAGTTGACTGTCCTCCGACTCTCATCCCTCGGCAATGATGATACGACAACCTATCACTATATCTTATATAGTAGTATGATGATGTCTTAGTATTATATTATGTGAGTTCATCTTGATTCTGTTACATTCTTTAGATACTAGATACGATAAGAACATATACTACACCATATGTACAGAACATAGATGATTCACACTAATGTATGCTAGAATGAATTTTGGGTTGTGTTCTGAGCCATTCGTTCCCATATTTTGTGTGATTGTTGTAGACTTGGTTATAGGGACTGAAACCTGTGTACAGCGAGAAATGGACATTTTGTGATTGTTTGGATCCTATTCTACAGTGAGAAATAGTTATCTTTTTAAACTGCAGGGAGAAATGGATATTCTGTGTTTTATTTTTTTATTTTTTTTGCAGATTTAGCGACGTTTACCGACGTCCTCCGACCCTCATCCTTCGGCAACGATGATACGACAACCTATCACTATATCTTATATAATAGTAGATGATGTCTTAGTATTACATTATGTGAGTTCATCTTGATTCTGTTACATTCTTCAGATACTAGATACGATAAGAACATATACTACACCATATGTACAGAACATAGATGATTCACACTAATGTATGCTAGAATGAATTTTGGGTTGTGTTCTGAGCCATTCGTTGATAGCGACTCCGAAAGTATGCGTCACAATACGTCGCTGATAGCGACAAACAGCGACATATTGCGACTACCTTTAGTGTAATAAAAACCAACGTCGTTGATTTGTCGGAAAACGTCGCTAGTTTTATTAGTTCAGCGACGTTTAGCGTCGCAAAGATTATTACGTCGCCGAATATTAAACGAATACCGACGCTTTGCGACGTATTTACGGACGTCGCTAATTTCTGATAAAAAGGGTTTCCTCGGTTCGACTTTTCATTTCTCCCTCTCCCCAAATTTTTTGTTCGCGGCCTTCTTCCCCGACCTCGACGACAGCCCGACCCCCTTTCCTCCGACGCCGCTCATCCTCCTCCTCTACTGCGAGCCCCTTCTCCTCCCTCCGGCGAGCACCTATCACTATATCTTATATAGTAGTAGATGATGTCTTAGTATTACATTATGTGAGTTCATCTTGATTCTGTTACATTCTTCAGATACTAGATACGATAAGAACATATACTACACCATATGTACAGAACATAGTTGATTCACACTAATGTATGCTAGAATGAATTTTGGGTTGTGTTCTGAGCCATTCGTTCCCATACTTGACAATTAAGCCATTCGACTGGCGAGGCAGAAACTATGTATCCGTAGATAAAGTTGACTGTCCTCCGACTCTCATCCCTCGGCAATGATGATACGACAACCTATCACAATATCTTATATAGTAGTATGATGATGTCTTAGTATTACATTATGTGAGTTCATCTTGATTCTGTTATATCCTTCAGATACTAGATACGATAAGAACATATACTACACCATATGTACAGAACATAGATGATTCACACTAATGTATGCTAGAATGAATTTTGGGTTGTGTTCTGAGCCATTCGTTCCCATACTTGGCAATTAAGCCATTCGACTGGCGAGTCAGAAACTATGTATCCGTAGATAAAGTTGACTGTCCTCCGACCCTCATCCCTCGGCAATGATGATACGACAACCTATCACTATATCTTATATAGTAGTAGATGATGTCTTAGTATTACATTATGTGAGTTCATCTTGATTCTGTTATATCCTTCAGATACTAGATACGATAAGAACATATACTACACCATATGTACAGAACATAGATGATTCACACTAATGTATGCTAGAATAAATTTTGGGTTGTGTTCTGAGCCATTCGTTCCCATACTTGGCAATTAAGCATGTGAAATAGAACTGATTATGTTTAGTTTGCCTTACGATACAGATTTGGACATTGCTAGAATGATTGTTATAGACTTGGACATTGTGTGAATTTCGGGTTGTGTTCTGAGCCATTCTGAGAACTGGACATTGTGTGATTGTTGTAGACTTGGTTATAGGGACTGAAACCTGTGTACAGTGAGAAATGGACAATATGTGATTGTTTGGATCCTATTCTACAGTGAGAAATGGGCTTTTTAAACTGCAGGGAGAAATGGACATTCTGTATTTTATTTTATTTTTTATTTTTTTTGCAGATTTAGCGACGTTTACCGACGTTTACCGACGCCTTCCGACGTAATTTTGCGTCGGTAAACGTCGATAGATAATTAATATTATCCAGGCTACCGACGTTTAGCGACGTCAATATATGTCGGAGGACGTCGGTAAACGTCGGTGCACGTCGGTAATTATCCCCAGAAATTCCGAGGATTTACCGACGCTTTGCGACTTTGTACATGTCACTAAATCACCGACGATTCGTCGGTAATACGTCGGTAATTGACCGACGCATAGCGATACGCATTAATACGTCGCTAATCCACCGACGTCACGACGGTAGACGTCAGTAATATACCGACGTATATATACGTCGGCAAACGTCGATAATTGCGACGTTTGGCGACGTTTAGAAGATTAGCGACTTACATTTCAGCGACTATCACGAAACGTCGGTAATTCCGTCGCTAAATCTCTTTAGCGACGAGATTTGTCGTTTTAGCGACGTCTTTATGCGTCGCTAAAACGACTTATTCTGGTAGTGCGCTCTCTCCAGTTTCCAAGGCTACTGAGTTTTTTAACATGGTACCAGAGCAACCCAAATTTGAATCTCCTATGGTGCGCATCTTAAACGGATTAATAAAAGTTATACACCTGCAAGAATCTAGCACCCTGCCGAGACATGGGTTTCGACCCTGCGGAGGCATTATTACAATTGTACAAATATAAATATATAACCCTCCACCCTCACTAACATTTCAGAGTTTCCAAGACTATTGAGTTTGAGGTGACATTTTGGTGAAGTGAGAAATGATGGAGACTTTAACATGATGTAGCCAACCTGGTTCAAATCCCTCATGTACCAGTCCAAAATATGCATTCAATGTTTGGTGTACTTTAACAATGTCTAACCATGCATGATAATGAATACTAAGATTGCCATGTGAAAATTGCCCAAAAGAAGAAGTAAGAAACTAAGACATGCATATATAACCCACCTCATCAAAATTGCTAAAGAAAATACATATTTTTACCATTGCAGAGAGCAACGAGCCACAAGTAAAAGAACTCTTTGTAGGGGTAGCCAGGATTGGAATCCTTCTTCCTGTCCAACTTACAGCCAGGGCAGTTGTCATGGTACACTTTCCTCAGCAATGGCTGCTGCAGCTGCTGCTTCTCCTCCTCCACTTCCTCAGCCATTTCCTCACAATGCTTCACTTCTTCCCGTTTGGTTTTCTCTCTTATTTACAAAAATGATCACAAATGGGTGGAGCACGTTTTGGCTCCAGAACTCTGTTTTAATCGTCAGCAAAGAATTGACTGTTCTTTTTGTTCTTTTGTGTTTGGTGGCATGGTGCACACTGTCGAGCTCAATAAACGAGTGGAATATATACTACTGTAAAATATGAATAGTTTAACTTCACTGTAAAAAAAAATAGTTTTAGAGCCTCACATATATATATAGATATGATATAGATATGAATTGGGTCTCAGAGTTGTTCGAGGTTAGAATTTGTGTCTCAAAATTACTATTTATTAACCTGTGTAAATAGTGATTTCGAGATCCAAACTCTAATATCGGTTAATTTTCAAATTCTAATATCCATGTATATGTGAGACCCTAAAACTAAATATCCCTAAAAAAAATAATTTACTGTACGGTGAGGTAATTTCATCTTCATTTTATTATTTTTATTTTTTTCCTGCAGACTCGGATTATGCCACATTTATCAGACGTCTGATGTTGTGGGATCGTGGGTGGGCCGGCCGCACATCCTCACAGCATTTCATTATTGTCGTTGCATCTCTGTCAACATTGGTATCCTCTCGGTCGTACACGAGATAAGGGACATCCACGGGCCGGTCACACCCGCTTGACCGCACTCACAAGGCGAGGTAACTTCTCTGACCTCGTGCCCGAGTCGAGGCACGTTCACGGACCTTTCGCATCTGCATGAACGCTCGTTCGGGACGAAATAACGTACACGAGTCCAGTGGATTTATCGAATTCTGGTTTCATCTCGTGAACGCTCACTCGAGACCAGTTTCATCTTCATTTTTAGATTGTATAACTTTTCGAATTCTGGTTCATCCCCTCGGACCAAAACCTTGTTAGCAATTCAGCAAACGGAAAAATTCGGGACAACTAGGTAACTACAGAAGCTTTTTACTTATATTTACTAATAAAAGTTATTCATTAAAGTTAATATGACAACTAGGTACTACAACAAATATGGCCTACAATAGCATGCGCGGAACGCTATAGAAAGCCTTCTATAGCATATTCTGTCTGCTATAATTGCCCACGCTATAGTATGTCCAGACATGTAAATGCTATAACATTATAGCGTTCATGAATGCTGTAGAAGGTTTATAGCGTTCGTGTATGCTGTTGATGGTTTACAGCGTTTATGAATGCTGTGAATACTTTATAGCATTCTAGAATGCTGTAGATGGTTTATAGCGTTCGTGAGTGCTGTGGATTACTTATATCGTTTATGAATGCTGTAGATTATTTATAGCGTTTGTGAATGCTGTGGATGATTTATAGCGTTTGATGAATTGATTGTTCATGAACGCTATAGATGGTTTGATTTATTATAGCATTCATCATATGCTATCGTGGTAGCTGCAATTTAGACGTTTTGAGTGCTATAAATCTGCTACAGAATTTCATATTATTTCATATCTGCTACAGAATTTCATATTTCATAACCTGTTTTGTATCACATATAAATAACCATAATCGCAAACAATTTCAATCGCAACTTGCATTTCGATCAATCAATATATAGGAAAGATTTGCCAAAATATGAAATGTTTCATTAGAACATTCAAGATGTACAAAAAGTAGTTGTCATTAAAACATTCAAGATGTAGAAAAAGTAGTTGTACGCCAAAATAAACCATTCCAGTTACAAAGTATCTGTAGTCCAAAATAAACCATTCCATTTACAAATATCTGTAGGCCAAAAAAACAACTCGATCGCCTCTTTCCTTCTAGCAGCTATCCACAACCGTCAAAAACATATACGCCAACCTACACAAAATTGAGAAGAAAACACATTATGATATAAAAAATAAGATAGAAATATTTGATACCATGAAATGAACTAAGAGATATCTAGCAGATACCTAGCAGTTTTTATAATAGAGTACTTAGATTTCATACTTCAAGTATCCTAAGGATCTTTTTCAGTGAGATTATCGTTTGTTGTCGCATGACTATTCAAGTAGGCCCTCTCTTAAGGATCCTTTTTCTTAGATTCCTGGCACAAAAACTATGATGCAACAGAAGCTCCGTTGCTTCAACTCTATGAAATGCGTGGGGACAAGTGATCACAATGTTCACCATGTAGCTCTGCTCTAGACTAAAAAAATACACCCCTGTAGATGATCAGGAGTATATACAACTAGCAACAGACTCCTAGAAGCAGAAATCATCCTAGAAGCAATCATGACACTACAGACATCATCCTAGAAGCATCAAATTAATAACAAAATCTATATCAAGAAGAACAGATACAAGTAAACTCCTCAAGCAAGTAGGCTCTTACTTTTCACCTTTTCAAAATTCAAATGGATCAACTATGAACTGATTAATACTTCAGAAATTTCATAACTTTCGAGCATTTGACAATTATGCCGGTAGATGCAAGTTTTCTTTATTTTTTTTAACCACCCGAACATTTTCAGAAAGCTCAAGGTTATACCATTAATTCATTGAAGTTGTACCCAAATCCAATCCAATTGTATCTGTACTATCTTACAAAAGTAAACAAAACCACAGAAGTTCACATGACAGAAATTCATCTAAGTGTAGAAATGTGAGCTTTAACTTAAGAAATGCATTAGGATTAGATACATCATAATTAGAATTCAAATGCAAAATTTGGTGTCAGGAATCTAAGAAAAATATAATCTTAGAAGGAGCATTATCAGTTTAGACTTTAGTATAGATTGGTGGCAAAATCAAAATGACTTGCCTAAGTGTTCACATAACCTGAATTACCTATTATCAGGGGACTATAATGATCTAACAAGCTAAATTGTTAGTACATGCCACCAATTTGCTAACATTCATCTTAATAAAAATTAACTAAAGAAACAGGCTCAAGTGCAAAGTGGACATGAGAAGAGGCCAATGGCCTAAGTGTCATTACCCTGCTACTTCTGAGATTCTTACTGCAAATGCAGCTGCATCTGCTATTGAAAATGCTACTGCTGCAAATGCAATCAGTGCAAAAGCTAACCTCGCTGCAAACTATGCTACGGCAAGAGCCAAGCATTCTAACTTAAAAGTTATAGAAGATACGGCTCATAAAAATCAACTAAAGCAACAGGCTCATAAAAAGTACCTAGTCATCCAACGTCGTAATGTGTTCGGTCGGCCATGCAGTAGTACTTCCAACGATGTCTTCTATTGTGTCATTACCGAAACATGGTCTAAATAGTAGTGCTTTGGGTTGTAAAGCAATATCTATCCAAACCCGAGAGACATCTTTTTCAAGAGGTGTACCATGAACCACCGCTTTCGAATCATCTGTCACCCATCGTCCAATTGCAACGATTTCATTCGGTTCCATCCAATTTAGCAACTTACATTTTTGGTCTTTCAACCAACGACGACTACTTCCTCTATGTGACTACAACAAAGAATGAAAGAATGTTATATTTGATACTAGTACCATTTGAGATAAAATAGTTTTACTTGTTACTAGTATATCTTACCTGTGGAGTAGTAGATGGAGTTTTTGAAACGATATTTGGTTCATTTGATTTTACAATCTCCACATCATCGTCAGTGTCCTCCTTGTCATTGTTCTCATAGTTACCATCTTTATCGTTATTCACCTCATCCTTTTCCTATAGGGAATAACCATTTTAGTTAGAAAAAATCAAAATTTTCCACATGTCAAATTGAAGAATTCTGCTGAGAAGTAGACTTCTTACTTGACTTTTCATTAAAGTATCAAGCAATTGGTTTTGTTGTTCAAGTAACTTCGATATTGAGTTAATTTGCCCTTGCATTGAATCAACTTTGCTTTGGGAATTCTTGTCCTCATCGACACTCACCTCAACATCATTAGCTTGTTCCTGTTGATCACATTTCTAACGAAGGCAATCGTCGGTGGTAATATGTGCCAAAAAAAATCAAAGGAAAAATAAGAACTACTTACCTGATTTTTCATTAAAGTATTTATCAACTTTGCCTGTTCTTCAACTAACGTTGACATTGAGTCCATTTTTTCCTGCATTGACTCGATCTTATTTTCAAGCCTAACTACTGTAGCTGAATTCTTCGCTTTAGCCACTAATTTAGATTTACTTGCCCCAGCTCCGCCTCCTCTAAGACTACCACGCTTTTCGGGTTGTGTAATTACTTGTGATAGTGCATCACCATCACAACCTGTTTTTGTCGATCCCTCAGATGACGGTGCAAGTAGGATATTTTTGGCCTTTTACTGAAATAACAATAAATGATACTCGAATTAGTCTCCTTTTGACACGGCGTGAATTGTCAACGCAAGAACACAGTAAATTAGCCAATATAAACATGATTGGGGTTATACATATGATGAGTTCATTGTCCTTTGGGTGTTTAGGTACACCTTCTTGATTAGTATACCCTCGAACCCAAGCACGAAGCCTTGCTTTGTCTTTAGGACATGGACCCTCTATTTTCTGCGTTGTATAAGATAAAATCTACTTGCAATTGACAAGTGGAGAAATAAAAATTTGAAACAAATAATTGTGTTACACGTACCAATATTTCATCCGCAATGCGAGCAAATCCTTTTCGACTTCCAAGGTAAGGCATAGTTTGTTTCTCTCTCATTTGCTTGAACTTTGTAGACTTCTCCTACGTACACTCACATGCATATTATTAGATAAAAACAAAGACTTTATATAAAACATTCGAAATATAACTGAAGGACTGTCAGATAATATAAGTCTGTATTAGGCAGATATCAAATCAATATAAAATTGTTGTATGTAGGCAGATATCAAAGAAATATAACTGAGTTAGATGTATGCTATGTTTCAGTCCCCACTTATAATTGCTTTGTCCACTGATACTTTGTGAGTATCAGTCCTAATTTTTCAAGGTTCAGTCCTTTGAAGTCAATTGATCAGCCCTTGTCTTGTAAAGTTAAATCCCCGACTCTGAGATGTACCAATCCCCTTTTTATCCAATTCCATGTTCAGTCTTCACATGTTCATTCCTCATGCAAGTCAATCTCTAATTCTTCTCAAATGTAGTCATTGAAGAAATTGTGCATTGCAATGTGCAATAACTGCAAAAATTGTAGTACAGTAACTGCAAAAATTGCAGTGCACTGCAATGTACAGTAACTGTAGAGGTGTGTGCACTGTAATGTGCAGGGGACTGTAGGGGTGTGTGAACTATCAGTGTAATTCCAAACATGACAAAGTATGAAAGAAGAAAATCAGGTTTGAACTATCAGTGTGCACTGCAATATGCAGGGGACATGACATCTCTTCTAAACTATCAGTGTGCACTGCAATGTGCAGGGGACATGACATTCCATCAAACTATCAGTGTGAACATGAAATTCCATCAAAAATCAGGTTTGAACTATCAGTGGCAGAAAGAAGAAAATAGAGCAAAGTAATGAAATTCCAAAATGTAATTAGAATGTAATGAATACGACTTAACCGAAGCCTTACCTTATATTGTTTTGAGCATCTTTTTTTGACAAATACTTCCCAATCTGCTGGGTCGACGTCATTCGGCTTTTTCTTCAGAATTTTTTCCAATTTTGATTTGTTTGTTCTACCTAGTCTTCCCATTTGTTGGAGAACGTACGCTTTTGCCTCGTCCTCTCGCTCCTTGAATGTAAACTTTTGCTACAAGTACAATAGGTCAGAAATAATTATTAGCAATAAAGTAGAAGCAAACTGTATTTTAAGTTGTAAGATTTAAAAGATTACCGTAACTGCTTGCCAATAATATTCTTTGCTCTCATTAGGTACATGTCTCCAATCATCATATAGTATCGACACCATTTCACGTGTTAAACATCCTACAAAAGTTGATAGATGTTTTGAGTTCTTCCCAATGGGTTGACCAAGTTCATTCAATTCCACCTCTAGCATATTCCCACTTTCCACTGGCAAAGCACTACACCTAGTAGGCCCACGGGTTCTTGCTGTTCTCTGTGTCACATTGGATTCATTGGATGGATTAGTGTCCAATCCATCATTTGAATCTTCTTGCTCGCAAGATTTTTCCTTGCCTCATTTTCGCTTCTTTTCTTTTTTCTGTCTAATACATCATTTTATTCTTCTTGCTCACAAGATTTTTCCTTGCCTCGTTTTTGCTTCTTTTCTTTTTTCCTTGATTGATTTGCACTCTAAAAATATGCAAGAAAAACATATATTAGAAATACAAATACATTTGAATCTTCTTGCTCATTTATACGAAGTCCACATTTGAATCTTCCCTTTGATTTGCACTCTACAAAAAATGACTAACTTACCACATTTGAATTTTCTTGCTCATTTATACGAAATCCAGCGTTTGGATCATTCATAAGAGCAGCCTCAGCGCCTCGTTTCTGCTTCTTTGCTCTTTTCTTTGCACGTTTTGAACTCTATGAATACGCAACAAATTAGAACATTTAAATTAAATGAGATTTATCTAAAGTTAGTTTAAAATACATGTAAGGGTACTTACCTCAGCATGAGCCATGTTGTGAACCACCTAAGAATATGGCACAATAATGAATAAATTAAGTAACCATTACAAAATTCAATATATAAGAATGAAAACAAGTACGACTTGTCTGAATCCAATCAGTAAAAATTCATGGTGTTTAGTACCAAGGAAAGCAAATTTGCTGGAGTTTCCTTCTTTCTGAAAAAGTACAAAAATACAAAAATACACCCCTGTAAATGATCAGGAGTATACAACTAGCAACAGACTCCTACAATTTCTGAAAAAAGTTTCTGAGAACCTAAAAAAAAGTTTCAACTTGGCCTTGAATCAGTAAGTCTAAAGATGCAAGTATATAATGATCAGGAAGAGACTTCAGCAACTACATCCACAGTAGCAATCATGACACTACAGACATCATCCTAGAAGCAGCAAATTCATGTTTTGTTGTCACATGACTACAAGTCTACAATATGAGCATCAGAGTCTTCCAAAACTGAAATAAAGTGAAAATGCTACAAGTCTACAATATGAGCATTCAAAATCCAAGCAAAGCATTCAATGCCTACACTGCTGCTCTCCAGTAAATCAAGCAAAGCACATCACTAGGTCTTCTTTGTTTGCATTTGGCACCAAAGAGCAAGACTTAGCATAACAGGATAATCTTCTGAATTAGTAACAACCCCACAACAATATATAAGAGAACTGAACAATATATATGAGAACTGAACATTAAACATATGTTCAAAATGAAGCATCCAATCATAAGATAATTGATAGAAATGTATTGGTTTAATTAGACTAACGATAGAGGGGAAAAAAGACTAATTATACATAAATGCCCTCACAATCATTTCTAAGGTAACTATCACTACCATCCTCAACATTCTCATCTAGTTTTGATACATCCACCGGTGCTAATGATGGTGTATAGACATTTTGATCAACTTTCATATCCATCTCTTGAAAACTACTTTGTGGTGCCTTTAACACAACATACCAATTAGATGAAGCAGTGTCCTTAGAATAAAATATTTGGGTTGCCTGTGTTGCTAGATCAAATGAGTCTCTTTCAAAGTGGTGTTTTCCTTGGGGAAGGTTAACCAAGGTAAACCCATCCTCTATTTTGACAACATTTGTTGTGCTAGCCCAATCACAATCAAAAAATAGGAATATGGAAGGTATGATAATCCAAGCAAATTATATTCTTGAGCACTCCAAAATAGGCAACTGTATCGGTGATTTGGTTCCTATCCTTCGAGCTGGATCTACAAATAGTTGTTGCCTCAAGTAACACACCATTGTTCTGTCTAGAGTTCTCATCGTCCTTCGTATGGTAGCAGTTACCATTGATAACAAATCCTGAATAAGACACAACATGTTTTGAAGGGCCATGTGCAAGCCCTCTTAACATGTTGGATATGTTTCCACTGGACTGTCCCTCAATCTGTTCAAAATCAAAATAAAACATAAGGTAACAACATTTGAAAATATACTTCTAAGGGTACTAAAACAGAATTTGTGACCTTTTGTTTTACCAGCCTGACAATTCCTTGGAATGGCGATCTTGAAACAAATTTTCATTTTGAACAAGGCGTCTATCTGAAAGTTTCAACTCCTTCAAGTGCATCCTAATAGGGGAAACACTATTAACTTGATATTAATTACAAATATAGAGAAGTTACTTTGGAGTTGTATGTTTACTAATAACTTACTCTAGATAAGGTTCAACTTCAGCCATATTGAACAATACATAACGGTGAGCACTTTGTAGTTTATGTTTATCCAATGTCATTATTGTCCCCTTCGAAATTGGTCGGCCATCAAAAATCACATCATTCTGAATATCTTCATTTCTACTTGGACGATTATCCATCTCAGCTACTTGTTTCATGTACCCACTAACAAATCTCATGCTTTCATCAGCAAGATAACATTTTACTATACAACCTTCGGGACGTGCACGATTTCTAACGTATCCTTTCAGCACCTTTATATACCTAGGAGACGAAAAAACAATTCTTATTTAAAGTAAGCAAATTAATGAATAAAAATCAATAGAAAGAAAAGCAAACAATCACCTTTCAAACGGATACATCCAACGATAATGGACTGGGCCACATAATTTTGTTTCATGTCCCAAGTGAATTGGTAAATGAATCCTGATATCGAAAAATGAATGAGGAAAGTACCTTTCAAACAAGCATAATATCTCAACAACTTCTTCCTCTAATTTTTCTATTTGTTCTCTATCAATGACTCTTTGGCACAAGACATTGAAAAATGCACATATTCGAAATATTGCATTTCTTGGTCCTTTTGGAAGAAGACCTCTCAATGCCACAGGCAACCACTACTAAAATACAACGATATAGCGACGGCCATATCCGTCAAAAATCCGTCGGTAAATCACGGATTTTCGACGGATACGGGCTAAAAAAATCCATCGGGAATATCCTCGTCGCTAAAACTAGCTCGTCGCTAGTCTGCCGCTTCGCGACTAATTAGCGACGGATTTCCGTTGGCAAAATTAAAAACTTTTAGCGACGGCTATCCGACGGCTTCCCGTCAACTTCGACAGTTTAAATTTTTAATATATTCATAAAATTAGCGACGGAGTATTTGTCGCTAAATCGTCGCTAACCGTGTATCCGAGGGTTTCTGATACGTAATATCCGTCGCTCAAAGCGTCGCTAACCTCGACGGATTAGCGACGGAAGAGCGACGGATAATACGTCGCCAACCTTCTGGAAATCTTCCATATATTCCAGAATATAAGCGACGGAAAGTCCGTCGCCCTTCCGTCGCGACATTTTTCCAGAAATAGGCCGACGGACAATCCGTTAGGAAACCGTCGCTAGCTGCAAAAGTCAGTTGGTAACCCGTCGGCCTTTCGTCGATACCTGCAACAGTCCGTCGGCAACCCGTCGGTAATCCGTCGCTAACTGAAATATTTTTGAAAAAAAAATTGCAGGAAAGAGACTATTCCCTGTAATATAACATATTCAGCATCCACCATACACAAATATAACATATCCGACATCCAATATATCCAACAAATATTCATATTGCCAACACAATATCTCCAAACATCCAATATATCACAACATACACAAAAAATATCCAACACAATGACCAACAAAATATCCAACACAATATCCAACACACTATCCCAACATACATAGCAAAATATCCAAACATAAACAACCCAATACAAATACAAAGGCTCAATCTGGTTGCGTTGAGGCATGTACCATTCTATCAGCCACTTTGCAAAATATCCAAACATAAACAATCCAACACAATGCCTCAGAAAAGACCGCAAGTCAGACGATAAATCCTCACATCCAGGGATCATAGTTGCGTTGAGGCATGTACCATTCTATTAGCCACTTTGCATACGAAGGCTCAATCTGGTTGAGGTCTTCTATAGGGACAGAAGGGTCGGTCCCGATGCTACCACTCTCTGACGGTGACTCCTCCTTAACTTCAACCTTGGGAGCAATATCTTCCCTGATGGTCATCGGTTCTTCCTTGACCTCGACCTTTGGTAACACCTCCTCCTTAACAGTCACCGGCTCTTGTTTGACGACGGGGACTTCCTCCGTGTCGACCTCCAAGGGTTCCTTGCCTCGGCCCCTTCCTCGGCTAGCAGCACCACCTCGGGAAGTCTTGGGAGCCATCTCTCTGACAACAGAAATTTTTATATAGGGTAAAGAAATTTACTTAAATTATAAAAAAAAATTAAGAAGTTTATCGAAATTTTCAGCCACATATGATATCCACCTCGGAGAGTCTTGGGATCCTTCTCATCTCCTCCACCATAGCTCTGGACCCATCTGCTCCTCCCTACTTCCCTTCTTCTTATTTGACTCTCTCAGCCACATATGATATCCAGCTCAAGTGTAGAGTCGGGAGAGAAAAAGTGAGCAGAAAGAGGAGGGGGAACCAGCACAACCGACGGCATAACCTGGTGGAAGTACAGAGGTTTTGCTGGAGGTGCTGGCGGATTTTCCAGGATGGTGTTGAGGAGCAAGTGTAGAGTCGGCCGAAGGAAGCTGTGGCTCTTTCGGCCGACTCTACACTTGCTCCTTAACACCATCCTGGAAAAATTGCCAACACCTCCAAGAAAACCTCTGTACTTCCTCCAGGTCATGCTGCCGGCTGTACTGCTTCCCCCTCCTCTTCCTGCCCAGTTCTTCTCCCCCGACTCTACACTTGAGCTGGATATCATATGTGGCTGTGAGAGTCAAATAAGAAGAAGGGAAGTTGGAAGGAGCAGATGGGTCCAAAGCATGGATGGAAGAGAACTAGAAAGCACTGAACCTTCCTGTTGTGAGAACTGTGAAGAGTGAGAAATGAGAGGGGGTCTTTGATTTTTGCGTTCATCATCATTAGAGGGAGCAGCACTGGAAAAGTTGTGACGTTGGTAGCATGAGAGAGTAAAAATCTGTATCACAAGACTAACAGAATTACTATGTAATCATGTACTCACCAATAACCGGATGTAACTGGAGTCATTGGGCCTATCGTGCAGTAATTGGTGGATCCGTTGGTATAGGACGGATGTACTTAGTATCTACTGTATCAAATTAGTATCGGTCTATCGGTTTGGTATATGACGTATCAGATTGGTATTGGCCTTAACAAATTGGTATCGTCCTATCCGATATGTACATGTATCGGCCGTATAGCTAGGATTCATATTGGCCTTATTGATTTGGTATCGGTCATATCCGATAGGTATCGGCCATGTTGGATTAGTATAGACCATTTCGGATTAGTATCGTGAAAGATTTAGTAACAACTGTACTTGGATTTCTCTCTTTTCGAGCTAGAATACCATTGCAAGAGAGTCACCAGATCGTGATTGGCCAGTTAGAGTAACATACATGCTTCCTTTTCCAACAAGAAAAGCGAGATTGAAAAGGAAGTATGTATGTTCTGTAACTGGCCAGCTACGCTCTCGTGACTCTCTTGCAATGGTAATCTAGCTCTATAAGAGAGAAATCTAAGTACAGTTGTTACTAAACCTTCCACGATACTAATCCGAAATGGTCTATACTAATCCAACACGGCCGATACCTATCGGATATGACCAATACCAAATCGATAAGGCCAATACGAATCGTAGCTATACGGCCGATACATGTCGGATAGGACGATACCAATTCGCTAAGACCAATACCAACCGATACGGCCCATACCAAAACGATAGATCGATACTAATCCGATACGGTCAATACTTATAAGTACCTACGGTCCAAGAGGTTGATCCGCTAGTACATCCATGTACGATCAACGAAGTAACGATCCATTTTAATTTGGATGTGAAAATCTGTATCGTAAGACAAACTAAACATAATCAGTTCTATTTCACATGCTTAATTGCCAAGTATGGGAACGAATGGCTCAGAACACAACCCAAAATTCATTCTAGCATACATTAGAGTGAATCATCTATGTTCTGTACATATGGTGTAGTATATGTTCTTATCGTATCTAGTATCTGAAGAATGTAACAGAATCAAGATGAACTCATATAATGTAATACTAAGACATCATCTACTACTATATAAGATATAGTGATAGGTTGTCATATCATCATTGCCGAGGGATGAGGGTCGAAGGACAGTCAACTTTATCTACGGTTACATAGTTTCTGCCTCGCCAGTCGAATGGCTGCAGGGACTATGTCCTGACCACTATGTCCTGATCACCATAGTTTCTCCCTACACCATCATGTCGTTTAAGTACATTTTCGAAAGCAGATAAAAGACAGAATATTCGATTTTTTGCCAAGTGTGAGAACGGATGGCTCAGAACACAACCCAAAATTCATTCTAGCATACATTAGAGTGAATCATCTATGTTCTGTACATATGGTGTAGTATATGTTCTTATCGTATCTACTATCTGAAGAATGTAACAGAATCAAGATGAACTCATATAATGTAATACTAAGACATCATCTACTACTATATAAGATATAGTGATAAGTTGTCATATCATCATTGCCGAGTTTTGATGGTCGGAGGACAGTCAACTTTATCTACGGCTACATAGTTTTCTGCCTCGCCAGTCGAATGGCTGCAGGGACTATGTCGGAGGACAGTCAACTTTATTAATAGTTATTTGTTTTTCGATACCAAAAAATCCGATACTCCGATCCGAAACCACCGATATTACCGATACCCCTGATCCGATACTCATAGGAATGTTCCGATACCGATTCTGATTCCGATTCCGATACCGATTCCGATACCCCCCTCCTCCCCCGATCCGATACTCATAAGATTGGTCCGATCCGAAACCACCTATACCTCCTCCCCCGATCCGATACACAGATCCGTAACCACCGATACTCATAGGAATGGTCCGATCTGAAACCACCGATACCCCCCCACCCGAAACCCTACCCCTGCCCCGAAACCCTACCCGCGTGTCCCCTACCCGACCCCCTCCCCCATCCCCACCCCCTCCCCCACCCCACCACCCCCTCCCCGACCCCCCCTCTCCGACAGCAGCCCCTCTCCCGACCCTCCCCCCCGACAGCACCCCCTCCCCCGACCCCCTCCCCGACAGCACCCACCCCCCCATCCCCCCTCCCCCGACCCCCCCTCCCCCCGACAGCAAACCCCCACCCCACCCCCTCCCCCTCCGACAGCAAACACCCACCCCCCTCACCCTCACCCCCCGACAGCAAACCCTAAACCCTATTCCTGCCCCCCGCCCCGCACCCAACACCATCCACCCCCCGTCCCCCTCCCTCCACCCATCACCGCCGGCCCCCACGACAGCCGACCCATCCCCCATGACCCGAAACCCTACCCCTGCCCCGAAACCCTACCCTGCCCCCCGCCCTCAACAAACTCCACCCCCCCCCCCCCCGCCCCCACCCCGTCGGCCCCAGCGACAGCCGACCCCCCCACCAACCCGAAACCCTATATTTTATGCTAAACAGAGAGAAAGAGAGAGAGGAAGGGAGAGAGAGAGAGAGCATACTTGAGAGAGCGAGAGATATCCCGTCGGAGAGAGCTTTGCCGAAGAATGGGACCCGTCGGAGAGAGCTCGTCGGAGAAAGAGAGAGAGAGAGAGAGAGAGAGAGAGAGAGAGAGGGAAGAGAGAGTTTTTTGGGGGGAATGAAAAAAATTTCCCCGTCGGTTCAATTTAAGTTAGGTTACAGTATTTAGCGACGGATTACCGACGGATATATCCGTCGACAAATAGTCGCTAAATACCCACTGGATTACCGACGGAATGTCCGTCGCTAGATAGACGTTAATTTAGCGCACCATTTTTTACAAATTTTGTAACCCCTCTTCCCGGAATTTCGAATTATATTTTTTATTTATTTATTGAATTAAATGGTGATTTTTAGAGTTTTTATAAATAATTATTTAGTTAATTATTACGGTTGATGATTTTAGCCATGATTGAGTTTTAGAGTACACAGTGACTGAAAATCGTGGCACGGATAGTGCAACAGCGTGCTTAGGCTAGTGTATTAGCCCTGGTAGGGAAGGCCAAGCCATAGTGATGCCCTAACTAGGAAAACCAGGCTAAGTTGTGACATGACCATTATAAATAGCTTAATTATTTATATTTAATATTATTTGACATTAGGAGACCCGGTTGTACCAAACCAGCCCAGACTAGACCCGTACCAAGCCCAAGCCCATGTAGTCATGCGGGACGTCCAATAACATTCGTGTTGATATATTTTGGGTATGATGGTGTCGTAATCCGTTTTAATGATCAATAAATATTTTCTAAGTATTTTAATAAATATTATAAATGTTATTATTAATTGATATTCAAGAATAATTGTATATAAAATAGGTCCTTGTACGTTTTGGGATTTTTAGACCGCACATGATGGTATATATACACTATTATTGATTTATTGGATTTTATTATTATTATTATT
Source organism: Iris pallida (assembly GCA_029216955.1). Classification (NCBI taxonomy): domain Eukaryota; kingdom Viridiplantae; phylum Streptophyta; class Magnoliopsida; order Asparagales; family Iridaceae; genus Iris; species Iris pallida. The sequence continues at coordinate 19,445,594 of JANAVB010006599.1, read as the reverse complement.
TTATTATCAACATTATTGAGGTTATTATTATGTAATATTATTTTTATTGTTGGTTATATTATTTGTGTCAAATAAGTGTTATACTACATATATTCATATGTATATAAATGAGCCCTACACTAGGAACAAATGCTATGGGGATTATTTGGGCTTTATCGAGATTATATATATATATATATATATATATATATATATATATATATATATATATATATATATATATAATAGAATAATATAGAATAAGTTTCATTTGTAAATGTAGATATCATGGAATATGTGTTATTTGTAAATTTATAATTACAATTGGCCTTACAAGGACCCAGAAGCAAACACTGATAATATAGGGACACATATTTGTGTGGATATCGATATATGTGTGTATAAATAAATAATATGTAAATGTGTGTATTTATATGTATATGTAAATATATTACACATAGGTATACATGTGAATATAGATATAGATATAAATGTGTATATATATATATTGTGTATGTGTGTATGTATAAAAATATACATTGTATATGGGTATATGTGTATTCATATATAAATAAACATTATGGTATATATAAACATAAGTATTTATGTGACTACATGTAAATATATATGTATTGGGTTATATTAGAAATAAAAGAAAAAGAAAAAGGAAGAAGAAAATACAAATAGGCAGCCCAGCCTGCCCAAGCACAGGCAGACCAGGCCCACTCCAAATCCCAGCCAATTAAGCATCCTCAAACCAAGCCCTTGGTTTGAACAGCAGCAGTTCCAAACCGAGAGGAACTCCTCTCAGCCGTTTAAACCGACTCATATACAAATATATAAATTGATCGACAGGGAGAAGAGAGAGGGATCTCAAACCCTAAACCACGCCGTCACCCTCTCCACGCGACCCCAGGCCCGACGTGCCGCCCAGGTGGCCGTGCGGCACCGCAGCCACCGCCGACCATGCGGCAGGAGGCTGCGCGCGCGCAGGCGCGCGCACATGCGCAAGATAGAAAGACAGCAGTGCAGTCGCAGAGCCGACTTCGTGGCCAGAGTTCTCCTTCCTCGGTCGACGAAACGTCATCCCGATTGCTCAGGTACGACTACAACATAACCGTCTTTGAATTCCAGTAGTTAGATTTCGAAATAGTTGTGCGACCGACCCAAGAAATCGACACGAAGTCGATCAAAAACATGTTCGAAAACAGGGCATATAGCAGTCCATGAACCCACATTTGAGGATCGTTTTCGATCAATCCAGTCCCATGTTAGAAATTCTATTTGAACACACTTTTAGATAACATGTAGGGCTTCACGACCATTTTTGTGGATTTGGAAATCATCGACTACGCGTCGAGAAATCGAATCCCAAAGATTTCCAAATATCTGTTTTCAAAGCTAGAAAATTGTTCCACACGACGTGCGTCCCGCCAAACCGGACGACGTGGTCGTGAACCGAAGGCATCGAAAGCTTTGTAACGACTTTGTGGTCGTGTGGACTTTGACAGAATTCAAATTGGTCGCGTGTGCGCGACGAATTTTATGAGTATCCGTCGAAATTCACCGTATCGTACACTTTGCAAATTTCTCAATTACTTCGTGCACGCTCGTCAGATCGAGACGAAACTTGCGCCAACAGGACCATATCATTTTTCTGGTCCTGTACGCCAAGTTTGGTCCAATTTTGAGACAGTTGATAAAATTATCGTTTTGCGGGCCCCACGGTTCCACTCAACGGGCAATTTTGTGCACGGTCCGCCAGAATCCAACTCTGGATATATGGTTGGGTTCGTATCAAAAAACTGGATCCGTAGACATATAGTTTGACGACTTTAGAGACCGTTGACTCTGGCACGCTTTTCGGTGCAAAGCAGGTCCAACGGCGGACATCGTTTTGGTCCAAAATTACCGTTTTGCCCCTGTGTCCAGAATTGGACTTAAGGACAGGCAATCCTAGCTAATTTGACTATTTTGAGAATATTGGTAATGTTTATTTCAGCTTCCGGGGACTGTTGTACGGGTTTTGACTATTGTGGCATATTGCATAGTTCAGACTGTCGGTTTCACCAGCAGAGGACCACAGGCGAGTACAGTTTATTGTCTGTATTTCGATATTGATCTTTACTATATTTCATTGATTAGTCATTGGTTATGTGATTATTTTCTATTATAAATTGTTGAGTCGGGAATGAGAAGTACCAACGATGTGTGATCTGACCTTAGACCGTGTAGACAGTGTAGACAGTAATTTATTTATTTCTTGTAGACAGTGTAGACAGTGATTTATTTATTGCAAAGTAGACAGTGTAGACCATGATTATTACTGTATTTAAACTGTGTAGATCGTGATTATTATTTTGTTGACAGTGTTTCTTTACTGCAATATTTTCTGTAGACCGTGTAACTGTAGACCGTGTAATTGTAGACCGTGTAACTGTAGACCGTGTAATTGTAGACCGTGTAACTGTAGACCGTGTAACTTTAGACCGTGTAGACCGTGTCGCATAATTGTCCCGAGACCGATCACATATCAAAGGTACTTCTAACAGTTGGGGAAAGTATTTTGTGTCTATTTATTGCTATTGGTTTTTCGTATTTACTGTTTATTTTCAAAACTCATGATTGATGTCTAACCTTTGTTTTATAGTCATTTTCTTTATTTGAAATTGCATTCAGTGAATTGTGCTCGTTCCATTCCTGACTGGAAATCATATTTTTCAGGATTAGCCGTGGATTTACTTAGCATGGGAGATACGGGGATACTTGCAGCCAGAAGCCTAGAGACTAGTTAGGTAGTTGAGCGGTAGCCATTCTATATTTGTACAAGTTTATGTTTCTACAAAAGTAAAACTTGTGATCTTTGTAAATTAAATCAATTTTGTGAATGAGTATTATTTGTGATTTGATCTTCATGGCCGTGACAGCGTTCTACCGCCGATACTGCGGCGTAGGCTGGCTTGGACACGTCATGTATCCGTTTAAAAAAAAATGGGTGCGGGTCGTGACAAGTTTTTGTGTTGGCCCATGCAGGTCGGTTTTCGCAAGTCATGCGAACTCGTGATAGTACTTAAGTTAGCCGTACTATTACGAGCCTGTGACTAGAACATGCTCATTCACGAACAAGAATTAATTTAATTTAAGAGAATGGCTAGGACTAGGAGTCCCTTATACAAATTTATCGATGGGTAGTCTAGACTATAAAATTTAGATGAGGGTTATTAATTTTGATAGTTTGTCAGATCCTTTTGTCAGACCCCCATAGGTACACTATTACCTCTTGATTGGACGATATGGTCCAGTGTAGATAGATTATTCACTTGGTGAGACCAGGACTTCCTAGGATTAATATTCTAACCTAGATGAATTATTCGATTCCTTCTCCTTGCCTCTAGATATCATCCTCACATCTTAGTCCAAATTGCCTATTTAGTTCCTCTCTTTTTTTGTCCTAAGAATTATTATTTTATATAATTTTGATTATGTTACCCATATAGGAACCTCAAGTTAGTTTCGATCCAAAGGTTTTCCTCTGTTGTTCGAATACACATGGAATAGATATTAGAATGTTGTATTTCTTTGTCCTCAGATATTTCTTTCCTGTGCAACCTTTTATTTTAAAGATTGTGACTGATAGGACAAATATTTATGCCTTATTACAAAGTCGACTTGTTTGAATCCTAGAAGCCCAGGAATTTTAGAGATATAGTTAAAGGAATGATGGTTGACTCATAATAGCAGGACAGCAGCGCACTGTCGCCATTTATTTGAATTAGGGAGACTATGTATTTACTGCAGCCAGCAGCGCACTGGCGAGGCACGATCCCTAGAGTAGAAATGGGTTTAAGAAAATATGGGTTATAGAATATTCCCAAAACTATAGCTAGTGGTCCTTTTGATCGTAGTTACCCTTGAGTCAATATTGGATAGAATTAAGAGGTGTTCGACTTTGTATCATATTTGAGTTACGAAACCAAGGGTTCTATCACATCCCGAGTATACGGGCGAGGCGTAACTCTCGGTAAAATGACTTCAAACGTGATTACAGGTTTAGGATACTATGGAGGATAGGACAATACCAGTATGTCCCAGGAGACCCGAAACCAATATTAGTGGAAGTTTTGTAAGTTGGATATCACGTCTCCCGATCTAGCATTCCGTGGTCCTTGTGACCTATTGACGAGGATATCGACTGACACTAATAGGTTTACCTAGAATATAGAATTTAGAATGTCCATAACCCATTAGTCGACCAAGTCCTTGTGGATAAGAAGATAGTAGGAAGACTGTATAAGTAAAAACACCGGGTAAGGTTTGATTCTCACAAAACTCGAACTACTTATGGCTCTTTTCAAAAATCTCGCGTACTTGTATCTTGACTATCTTGACCAACGCTGCTATTATAGCCTAGTTTTTGCAAGCTTACTCTATTCTCGAGCTTGATTCGAGGCATATGTTTAGTGGGGACGCCTGCTAACTTATTGTCTAATCAGAATCAGTGTATTATGGTCTGATCAACCATGATGCATTTGGTTCGCACTTTATTTAATTACCCTACGTGGATTGAGATATAGATGTCTCTAGGGTCTCATCCACGACTGCATTGACAATTCCTCTTGAATTATATGTTCGCCCTTGAATCACGAAATTGTATTCAGTAACATCTCCCTTGAATTCTTTATTATTTTTATCTTTCACCGATTTGGAAAGACGAAAGCTCGTGATGGTAAAGAGATACAGAGTATTCCCATGGCTATGATAATGGTAGGCACAAGTGTAGCTACCATCGGCCAGTCATGTGATTGAGTTACTCGTTCTTCCATCGACCCTCAAACTATTATTGAGACTTTCGAGCCATCTGAATTTGAGAATGATTAGGGTTTTACCCTTAGTCAGAACGCCAACCTAGGAGACTATCTATTCTCAAGAAACCAAATGTTGTGAGTCTCTAATTATTTGCTGGAAGCTTGCCTTAACTAGCAACCCTTAAGCCTTGAGCCAACCCTTCCTCGACCGAAGCCCACAGTTAGACATGAGATGAGTGGACAATAGGGTAATCATTTACCGTGACACTCATCCCGAGATTGGTTTCCAACAAATATTACTCTAGTTATGTAAAATTTTATTATTAAGACCTAACTAGTGTTGGAACACCACAGTCACTAGCTTAGCCAATACCATAGCTTAAATACCCTGTCATATTATGATCTACCAGTTGTCAACAGCAATACACGATCACTACAACTCTTGTGACGATAGTCTGGCAGGTTGACACGAATAGAAATTCGTGAATCAGTTGTTAGAAATCTTGTGCCTTAGAGTTGGTTACCCCGTCGATAACTCTAGTATACTATAGACGAGTAGATCACCCTATTTTATCGATCATGTGTCATTGTACACACTCGTTCTCCATTTAATTGAGAAACGATCCTTGACTTGACTTATATCTACCGTATCCCGATACGCCGTGCCTTATTCCCTATTAACAAAGAAGTCGAGGTACAGTATCTGGACTTTGGGAACCCTCTAACCTCAATATTTCTAAGACCATGTCCTATTTCTAAGGTGGGTAGACTGTAAGCCTCCTAAAGTTTTGGATATACGAGGATTATCGATTGATTAGAATAATTTTTCATTAGGATGATAATTAGTGTCTCATGGACTCCCACTTTCCATTAGATCATTTTGTGTCCCCGGTCGTGTCATTAATATTCGGAGCACGAGACCAACTGTTACCTTCCAACAAATTTCATATGCAAGATCTAGACGAGTCCACCTTCATCTAGGTATATCATGTCTCACTCAAACACGTCCCCTTGTGCTCTATTTTTAGGGTACGACTTTCAGGTAAAAAAGGACCAGCTATAACCCTTACCATGGTACCGGTATATTTCCCGACTTCCATTAGAGCCTCAACTTCGACTCATTTCCTTCGACCAAATATATGGTTGTGAACTACTCGAAGCCCACTATGCACATGCCACTAGTGTGCCACTCAATTGTGTCTTCTCGTGCTACTTAAACACAGAAGCCACCGAAAACGCACTTTTGGACTTTAGGAACCTAGCTAACCAACCCGACTGGCAACTAGCTCAACCACTTGGATTGAAATCTGTTTTAGGTTACCCCAACCTAGTAGAAATAGTTCTATCATAGGGATCTTATCCAGTCCATATAGATTGAAGTTCAAGGTTCATCCAACCGACGATTGATGCCAATTAGGGAACCCTTTAGGACCCAGTGAAACTCCTCCATATATACCACCATATTTGGACTTTAAAATCAAACTATTTGAAATAGGTCCCTATACCTATTATGTAGTCTCCCCTCTTAGATTGTGAAGTCATTCGTAACCAATATTCCATCTACCTGGAAGTCGCGATATGATCATATATCGCATTTTATCCTTGCTCGTGTGTTTAAGTAACCACGAGAAGGATCACAATCTTGATTTCTCAAATTCCGTTCTATTATGGAACTTTGTTCAGAATTTCGAGAACGGAACCCCTGTATTGCACGGATGGAAGGCTCCTATAAGAAAGGAAGGGTTTTTCGATTTAGCAAGTGACTAGGCTAGAGTAGCCCACTCTAGCAAATAAGTTAATGGTTCATGAATTTTCTTCTAGCTGCAATATTAGATATCCTCTACTGCCCTTGAAACTTCATTAATGCTCTTGATTATTCTTCCTTATCTTTCTGTCATTCCTATTTCAGAGTGACGAATGGTCACACTTATTAGAAGTTAGCAATATTTCTTAGCTACTGGGGTAAATTTATTGCATGTTAGATTTTGGGTGGTTTGATAGATAGGAGAGGATTATAGTGGCCATAAGCAGTAGATATCTATTGGTAGCAATTTTAGCAAGTAGTTGGATGATTTTAAAGTTTTAGTGACATGGGATTCGAGTGAGTAGTGTGACCAAAGGTGGGTAGAAGTCCTCGGAGTTTCGTAGTCACAAAATGGCTAGGAGGAGGATATAAACTGTTTTTGAGAAATTAAAATTCGAGGAGATTAAGATAATGGTAGTTTTCCTTGTTGAATTTAAGGAATAGTTATGAATTAGAATTTCGAGGACGAAATTATTTTTAAGGTGGGTAGATTTGTAACTCTCTTCCCGAAATTTTGAATTATATTTTTTTTATTTATTTATTGAATTAAATGGTGATTTTTAGAGTTTTTATAAATAATTATTTAGTTAATTATTACGGTAGACGATTTTAGCCATGATTGAGTTTTAGAGTACACAGTGACTGGAAATCGTGGCACGGATAGTGCAACAGCGTGCTTAGGCTAGTGTATTAGCCCTGGTAGGGAAGGCCAAGCCATAGTGATGCCCTAACTAGGAAAACTAGACTAAGTTGTGACATGACCATTATAAATAGCTTAATTATTTATATTTAATATTATTTGACATTAGGAGACCCGGTTGTACCAAACCAGCCCGGACTAGACCCGTACCAAGCCCAAGCCTATGTAGTCATGCGGGACGTCCAATAACATTCGTGTTGATATATTTTGGGTATGATGGTGTCGTATTCCGTTTTAATGATCAATAAATATTTTCTAAGTATTTTAATAAATATTATAAATGTTATTATTAATTGATATTCAAGAATAATTGCATATAAAATAGGTCCTTGTACGTTTTGGGATTTTTAGACCGCACATGATGGTATATATACACTATTATTGATTTATTGGATTTTATTATTATTATTATTTTATTATCAACATTATTGAGGTTATTATTATGTAACATTATTTTTATTGTTGGTTATATTATTTGTGTCAAATAAGTGTTATACTACATATATTCATATGTATATAAATGAGCCCTACACTAGGAACAAATGCTATGGGGATTATTTGGGCTTTATCGAGATTATATATATATATATATATATATATATATATATATATATATATATAGATAGATATAATAGAATAATATAGAATAAGTTTCATTTGTAAATGTAGATATCATGGAATATGTGTTATTTGTAAATTTATAATTACAATTGGCCTTACAAGGACCCAGAAGCAAACACTGATAATATAGGGACACATATTTGTGTGGATATCGATATATGTGTGTATAAATAAATAATATGTAAATGTGTGTATTTATATGTATATGTAAATATATTACACATAGGTATACATGTGAATATAGATATAGATATAAATGTGTATATATATATATATATATATATATATATATATATATATATATATATATATATATATATATATATATATATTGTGTATGTGTGTATGTATAAAAATATACATTGTATATGGGTATATGTGTATTCATATATAAATAAATATTATGGTATATATAAACATAAGTATTTATGTGACTACATGTAAATATATATGTATTGGGTTATATTAGAAATAAAAGAAAAAGAAAAAGGAAGAAGAAAATACAAATAGGCAGCCCAGCCCGCCCAAGCACAGGCAGACCCGGCCCACTCCAAATCCCAGCCAATTAAGCATCCTCAAACCAAGCCCTTGGTTTGAATAGCAGCAGTTCCAAACCGAGAGGAACTCCTCTCAGCCGTTTAAACCGACTCATATGCAAATATATAAATTGATCGACAGGGAGAAGAGAGAGGGATCTCAAACCCTAAACCACGCCGTCACCCTCCCCATGCGACCCCAGGCCCGGCGTGCCGCCCAGGCGGCCGTGCGGCGCCGCAGCTACCGCCGACCGTACGGCAGGAGGTCGCACGCGCGCAGGCGCACGCACATGCGCGAGGTAGAAAGACAGCAGTGTAGTCGCAGAGCCAACTTCGTGGCCTGAGTTCTCCTTCCTCGATCGACGAAACGTCGTCCCGATTGCTCAGGTACGACTACAACATAACTGTCTTCGAATCCCAGTAGTTAGATTTCGAAATAGTCGTGCGACCGACCCAAGAAATCGACACGAAGTCGATCAAAAATCTGTTCGAAAACAGGGCATATAGCAGTCCATGAACCCACATTTGAGGATCGTTTTCGATCAATCCAGTCCTATGTTTGAAATTCTATTTGAACACACTTTTAGATAACATGTAGGGCTTCACGACCATTTTTGTGGATTTGGAAATCATCGACTACGCGTCGAGAAATCGAATCCCAAAGATTTCCAAAAATCTGTTTTCAAAGCTAGAAAATTGTTCCACACGACGTGCGTCCCGCCAAACCGGACGACGTGGTCGCGAACCGAAGGCATCGAAAGCTGTGTAACGGCTTCGTGGTCGTGTGGACTTTGACGGAATTCAAATTGGTCGCGTGTGTGCGACGAATTTGATGCGTATCCGTCGAAATTTACCGTATCGTACACTTTGCAAATTTTTCAATTACTTCGTGCACGCTCGTCAGATCGAGACGAAACTTGTGCCAACAGGATCGTATCATTTTTCTGGTCCTGTACGCCAAGTTTGGGGCAATTCTGAGACAGTTGATAAAATTGCCGTTTTGCGGGCCCCACGGTTCCACTCAACGGGCAATTTTGTGCACGGCCCGCCAGAATCCAACTCTGGATATACGGTTGGGTTCGTATCAGAAAACTAGATCCGTAGACATGTAGTTTGATGACTTTAGAGACCGTTGACTCTGGCACGCTTTTCGGTGCAAAGCGGGTCCAACGGCGGACATCGTTTTGGCCCAAAATTACCGTTTTACCCCTGTGTCCAGAATTGGACTTAAGGACAGGCAATCCTAGCTAATTTGACTATTCTGAGAACATTGGTAATGTTTATTTCAGCTTCCGGGGACTGTTGTACGAGTTTTGACTATTGTGGCACATTGCGTAGTTCAGACTGTCGGTTTCACCAGCAGAGGACCACAGGCGAGTACAGTTTATTGTCTGTATTTCGATATTGATCTTTACTATATTTTATTGATTAGTCATTGGTTATGTGATTATTTTCTATTATAAATTGTTGAGTCGGGAATGAGAAGTACCAACGATGTGTGATCTGACCTTAGACCGTGTAGACAGTGTAGACAGTGATTTATTTATTTCTTGTAGACAGTGTAGACAGTGATTTATTTATTGCAAAGTAGACAGTGTAGACCGTGATTATTACTGTATTTAAACTGTGTAGATCGTGATTATTATTTTGTTGACAGTGTTTCTTTACTGCAATATTTTCTGTAGATCGTGTAACTGTAGACCGTGTAATTGTAGACTGTGTAACTGTAGATCGTGTAATTGTAGACCGTGTAACTATAGACCGTGTAACTTTAGACCGTGTAGACCGTGTCGCATAATTGTCCCGAGACCGATCACATATCAAAGGTACTTCTAACAGTTGGAGAAAGTATTTTGTGTCTATTTATTGCTATTGGTTTTTCGTATTTACTGTTTATTTTCAAAACTCATGATTGATGTCTAACCTTTGTTTTATAGTCATTTTCTTTATTTGAAATTGCATTCAGTGAATTGTGCTCGTTCTATTCCTGACTGGAAACCATATTTTTCAGGATTAGCCGTGGATTTACTTAGCATGGGAGATACGGGGATACTTGCAGCCAGAAGCCTGGAGACTAGTTAGGTAGTTGAGCGGTAGCCATTCTATATTTGTACAAGTTTATGTTTCTACAAAAGTAAAACTTGTGATCTTTGTAAATTAAATCAATTTTGTGAATGAGTATTATTTATGATTTGATCTTCATGGCCGTGACAGCGTTCTACCGCCGATACTACGGCGTAGGCTGGCTTGGACACGTCACGTATCCGTTTTTAAAAAAAACGGGTGCGGGTCGTGACAGATTTTACCGCCATAATGTTCGACATATTAGCGACGGACATGAATCCGTCGCTAAAGTTTCGTCAAATGAGCGACGGATGTGCGACTGGTTTTGACGCAAAAAAACTAAAAAAATTATCCATTTGTTTTCTGATGGTAGCCCGTCACAAGGTAGTCGCGAGGCCGTCGCTATGGCCGACGGATACGGTCCGTCGCTAATCTTTCGTCGCCAAATTGCTGTATTTTAGTAGTGAACAATTGTTGCATTAATACGTGATAATCATGAGACTTGAGTCCTATTATTTTGCATTCTTCCACTGATATACAGTTCCCAATATTTGAACAGTAACCATCGGGCAACTTCAAGTTATATAATCTCTTGCAAAAAGTTTCTTTTTCTTTCTTTGGAAGTGTGTGTGGTCCTGGTGGAAGAAAAATTCTCTTATTTTGTCGTTCTGGATGCAAAACATGTCTGATTCCCATATCTTCCAAATCCATACGTGATTCTATGCCATCCTTTGATTTTCCTTTCAAATTTAGCAACGTACAAACAATGCTATCACACCAGTTTTTTCTATGTGCATTAGATCCAAATTATGGCACAAAATATGATGCTACAAAACAAAGAAACGTATTTAGAAAAATTGTTAAAACAATGGAAAGCTCAATTGAAAGTATTTACAAAATACATAGAAAAATAATATGATATTACCTCCCAATACGGTAGTGAAAAAAATATTGACTTCTTCTTCCACATCTCTGGAGTTTCCTTCTTTCTTTTGCCATTGTTTTTTCCCTTCCCAAAATTATTTCTCATATTTTTCAGCCCTTCTAAAAATTTTGATCCAGTCATTAGTCTAGGTGGCTCCCTGTGCTCTTGGTTACCATCAAACCAACTTTTTTTCGACCGAAATGGATGCTTGGATGGAAAAAAATGCCTGTGTCCCATGTAAATGGTTTTCCTACTACATTTTAACCATTTTGAACATGTATTCACTCCACATATAGGACATCCTAATTTTCCTTTGGTAGTACATCCATCTAGGTTACCATAAGCCGAAAAATCATTTATCGTCCACATCAAAATTGCTTTCAAGTTGAAAAAAGATTTGGTGAATGCATCATAAGCATGCACTCCATTATTCCATAGCTCTAGCAAATCATCTATGAGTGGCTGTAAATAAATATCTATATCATTTCCAGGTTGCTTCAGTCCAGGAATTAGTAGTGTCAATATTATATTTTCTTTTCGCATGCATAGCCACGGTGGAAGATTATATGTCGTGAGCATCACTGGCCAACAAAAATATGAAGAACTAAGATTGTCGAAAGGATTAAACCCATCCGCAGCAAGACCAAGTCTAAGATTGTGTGCCTCTTCTGAGAAAGAGGGCCACTTCATATCAATTGTCTTCCATGCCAAGGAATCCACAGGATGACTCATGATGTCATCTTCACTTTTGTGATTGTGATGCCACCTTAAGTTTTCAGCCGATTCAGCTGACTGAAACATCCTTCTGAACCTTGGAATTATCGGAAAGTACCTTAGTACTTTTGCCGGAACTCCTTTCTGAATTTTACCAGTCTTATTTTTCTTCCACCGTTCCAATCCACATTTGTTACACTTTTTTTCATTTTTCAATTCTTTTCTATATAGACAGCAATCATTGGGACACGCATCTATCTTCTCACAATCAAGCTCAAATGTCTTAAGCAATGAAGAAACGGCACGTGAAGATTCTGGAATTGTATTTTCAGCAGGTAACATGTCATGCAATATTTCCAAAAGATGACTAAAGCATTTATCAGAAATTCTATACATAGACTTGTGCTTGTATAAAACAACGGTTGCTGATAACCTAGTATATTTTATGCAAGTTGGGTATAATGGATTATTTGCATCCTTTAATAAGGTTGTCAATCCATCCTCTCTTTCCTCTTTAATAGGTTCAGGATTGGGTTCATCTTCAAATATTTCAGTTATCTCAGTCTGTTCCACATTTGGAATTTCATTGTTCAACCCTTCCCCATGCCAAATCCAAGTGGTGTAGAAGCAAAATCATATCTTCATTTCCACGACACAAATTCTTACAATCAATGCAAGGACATAACATGAAATCTACATTTTTTGCATTTGACTTGGCGAATTCCACAAACTGACGGACAGATTGCTTATACAAAGTTGTATTCCTAAAAACAAATGCAAAGGAATTATCAAATAAATAAGTGATACAAATTGATTTAATTTAGGTGAACACATTAGTATAGCGATGGATTTCAATACTTGTTAAGATGAACCCAATCTTTATTCATCATGATGACACCTACCATGTGCTTATATCCAACTTGACAACACCAAAAAAATAACTCAGACTTTACAAAACAGCGTATATTCAAACTTAAAATAAATGTTAGGGTTTGTTATGCCATACCTTGGTTGGAAAGACACGACTGATAGATGCACAATAAACCTAAAAAAGAAAAGAAAAACAAGTACTGGAAGTTAAATATTGAAAAATTAAAAATATAGCTTCTCCAAACTTTTCGAGAAATTAGGGCAGATGCCTCTGTCCGCAAGAATGTCACAATCGTGCCATTACGCCCTCTCGAAAGCGAAGAAGAAGATCGAAGAATTTTTGGGTTTGATCAGCAAACCTAAAAGGAGTATTTCAGGGTCTGATCAGCAAACCGAAAAAAAATTAAGGAGGAAGAGAGGTACCTGAACCTCGACGAGAGATGGATTAGGGTTTGATCAACAAACCCTATTAACCCTACAGCTTCCTTCGTGCGCAGGAGAAAAACTTTTCGTGGGGCTTAAGAAGTTTTTGTGGGATGCATGGGTTAGTTTTTGTGGGAGATTCTTCTCTTAACTGAAAAAAATTAAGGAGTGTTTGCCATTAAAATCTTTTGATTGTAAATTTCAATTACAAACAGAACAGTATTACAATGTAGGACTTAGACGTAGTCCTAGTAGTACACTTTTGTTTATCTGGGTCCCTTGTGCCGATGGAACAAGTGGTAATGCATTGACTCCGTTGACGATCTGACGACGGTTCTCGGTTCTCTGAAGGTCTGAGTTGCTCTGGGTGCTGGAGCTTACGGAGAGGAAGAAGACGTTGAGTGTCTGTATCTGCCTCTCTGTGTGTGCTCGTAGGTCTGTCTCTGTATATGTATATCCGTGGATGTGTGTGTGTAAGAAGGAAATGATCCCTCTATTTATAGTTTTGCAGGCTGGCTGCTCATGCACGCATATATAGGATGCGCCTGTACGTGGGGACGCCACGTAGTGATTGCAGATGGAGGCACATGGACGATGCGCTCTGATTGAGAAATTGAACCCTTCATGTTGCCTTTGTGGGCTGTGGCTGAGCTGACACGTAACAATGGAGAGGATCTTTCAGTTACTGAGATCTTGGGTAATTAGCACCCCTTCATAGGCTGAATCGAGTCAAAGGACACGTGTCGTAGGTCCATGGCTCAAAGATCTCAGATTTGGTGGGGAGTGATCTGATAGGATGCGCCTGGGATTGGGCGCATGAGGAGACTTTGGCTTGTAACCTTTAGGAGTCACGAACCAGTCTGGGCGCACGGCTTTTGAGGTGCATACGAGGCTTCAGTAGTGACTTGACTTCTGTCTTTAGGGATCAGAGAAAAGTCCGAGGCGTACGGCTTTTGAGGCGCATGCAGAGATTTAGGCGCATGGCTGCGGCGGCGCATGCGAGATGGTTGGGCGGCCACGCGGCTTGTAACCGCCGAAGGAGAGTAATGATGATGCTGACGTCGGCGACGCTTCGTCTTCTAAAAAAGCTGTCAATTGTTCAGTCATCGGGGGACGTGCTGCCAACTCTGTCAGACTTCAGCATTTAATGTTCTTTGACAGCTGATGGGCTGTTGAGTGGGCGCATCGATCCGCGTTCTACTAGGCGCATGGGGACGCATGGGGCGCATCCTCGTATGGCGCTTGGTGCTGATGGGCGCATCAATATGATGCACGGTCTGGCCGGCGCATCTGTTTGCATGATACGTCTTTATGGGCCCGACTGTTACGTTCTTCGAGTGCTTTAGATAGCCGTTTTTGACTTGGCTGAATTCGAAGCGTCAGGTTCATCACCATTAATACAAATTCATTGCACAGGATTCGGAGAGCCAGCCACTTGGCGCATGGGTTTGATTTGCCCGACCTATAAATAGTGGCATGGAGAGGGTTTGCTTCTCGTTCTCTTACGTCCTCCCGAAATGAATTTGTTTGCTCGAGCATATTCTGTTGACGATATGCTCCCGAGGGTGAAGATGCAACGCGTTGTTTTCATTGATGCACTTGAAGGTGACTGTTACATCCAAAAGTCGGAGTCGAGGGCTTCTGAGGCAGGCGGAAGGTGGCTGTTGCATCCAAAGAACGGGATGCTCGAGCCTCGTCTCCGTTATGTTGGAAGAGCCGCAGATCGGAATTGCGGTGCCCCGATCATCTTCCTTGGGCTTTGGAAGAGCTCCTCCTCCCGCTAGAGTGGGTGTTGCCCATTCTGGTTGGGTTAAAAGCTGCTCCTTTAGCCGCGGGTTGATTGCGGTGCTCTCCTCTTCCTTGGTTTGAAGAGCTCTTCCTTCAGCTAGAGTAGGGCTGCAAATGAGCTAAGCCGTTCGCGAGCTGCTCGAAGTTCGGCTCGATAAAAGCTCGTTTGAGCTCGGTTCGTTTAGTAAACAAGCTGAGCTCAAGCTTTATTTTTGAGCTCGTTTAATAAACGAGCCAAGCTCAAGCTTAGAAGTACTCGGCTCGATTGAGCTCGCGAGCTGGCTCGTTTATGAGCTTGTGAGCTGACTCGTTTAGAAGCTCGTTTGTTCATATATATATATATATATATATATATATATATATATATATATATATATATATATGTGTGTGTGTGTGTGTGTGTGTGTGTGTGTGCGTGTATTATATATTTATGTCCTTAATAAGTGATATTAAGGAACCTTTTAAATTAATTTTTTATAAATAAATTGTTAATATTTCAGATACTTGAATTCAAACTTAACTAGCTTGAAATCAAGCTCGTTAAGCTTTAAATCAAGCTTAATGAGCTTGAATTAAAGTTGAGTGACAAGCTTGATTTCAAGCTTATCGAGCTTGTTTATCAAGCTTGAATCAAGCTTCTTTATCAAGCCAAGCTCGAGCTCAAACCAAGCCAAGCTCAAGCTTAATGTAAACAAGCTCAAGCCAAGCTCAAGCTTCAAAATAAAAAACTTATCAAGCTCGAGCTCGAGCTCGAATAATTCCAGTCAAGCCAAGCTCAAGCTTACAAAAGCGTGGCTCGGCTCGGCTCGGCTCGGCTCGTTTGCAGCCCTAAGCTAGAGGGTTGATTGCCACTCTCGTTCTGCTCAATAAATGCTTCATTAGTCGAAGCATTTGATGGCGCATATGCTGAGACTTCACGATGCGTCTGGCTGAAGGGCGGCACATAACTGAGCTGCTGAAGGGATGCACATAACTGAGGATGCACATAACTGAGCTGCTGAAGGGATGCGCCTGGCTGAGAGCGCATGGCGAGATGCGCCTGTTTGAGAGGCTGAAGGAATGCGCCTGGCTGAGAGCGCATGGCGAGATGCTCCCGTTTGAGAACGTATGGCGAGATGCGCCCAGCTGTAGACTTAGGGTCTTTTCTTTGTAGAAGTTCTCCTTTGTACAACTCTTTTTTAGACATGTAATAGACTTTTATATGAAATAAAAATCTTCTTTTAATGTCTATACTTTTGCTATTTACTGTGCCAAGTACTTCATCTGAGCTTCCTGGCGCATGTGATGTTAGGCGTATAGAATTTTCTGGTCCTGAAATTCCATGCTTCTACAAGGAGAAGGGAGAAAGGTACCTGAAACTCTGCGAGAATATACCTCCCAGAGGATCAGACTTTTGATGCAGTGTTAAGAGCAGCCCGGAGGCATGAATATACCTCCCAGAGGATCGTGGATAGGACCGGAGGTCGGAAGCGATCCCACGGTCAGATGGATCAGTCATCAGTACCAGCCCCGGCAGCCAGGGCTTTGACCATTGAAGCTCCGAGACGGGCGGCCTCAGTGACGTCGGTTCAGCATTCCACCCCGACGCACCCTCAACAGCAGAAGCAGAAGCAGTCTTTCGCAGTGGGATGTTCACACTGCGGGAAGCCAGGGCATATGGTATCAGAGTGTCGCAGAGCACAGGGTTTGTGCTTGGTTTGTGGTGCCCCGGACCACAGGGTTGGGAACTGCCCGAACAGGGGGAGTTCATCGACCTTCTCTAGTCCTTCAGTTAGAGGACCAGCACCAGTCCAGCAGCAGCTGCTGCAGTACCCGTTCCCGAGGCCATTGCCGACGCAGGCCCAGGCATTCCAGTAGCAGAGACCGCAGCAATATGCCCAAGCCCAAGCTCTGATCCAGAGCATACAGAGAAATTTTTAGCAGAGGGGACCCGCACCCAGAGGACATGGTCAAGTGTTGGCCTTGACCATGGGAGAAGAAGGATTAGCACCAGGAGAGGTAGTGGCAGGTACTATTCTCGTCAACACTTTTCCGACTTCAGTGTTATTTGATTCTGGTGTATCGTATTCATTTATGTCTGCACGATTCGCGATACGGATAGGACTGGTGCCCGAGTCATTATCAGTAAGGCTCAATATACTTACTGGTAACAGACTTGTGGGAGTAGATAATTCCCCGCTAGATTGATAGATTTCCCGATGGCCGATTATGATGTGGTCTTAGGGATGGATTGGTTGAGGGACCAGTATGCTAGGATAGACTGCCACATTGGCAGGTTGTTTTTAGCATTCCAGGCGAGCCGGAGTTTTCCTTCTCCCGAGGCGAAGTTGAACCTTCTCCTCCAGTGTTGCGGATGGCAGTAGCAGCAGTGCAGTTGCCTCGGATAGTCGAAGAGTTCCCGGATGTTTTCCCAGAAGAGCTTCCAGGGATGCCGCCAGAGCGGGAGATCGAGTTCACCATCGACTTGATTCCCGAAACAGCACCAGTGTCAGAGAGAGTCTACAGGATGGCACCGTCAGAATTAGAGATATTATACAAGATGATTGAAGAACTTAGAACCAAGGGATTCATTCGTGCAAGTGGATCGCCTTGGGGAGCCCCGATGCTTCTTGTGAAAAAGAAGGATGGTATGACCAGATTATGTGTAGATTATCGTACCTTGAACTCAGTGACAATCAAGAACAGATACCCTCTTCCGAGGATAGATGACTTGTTTGATCAACTCAAAGGGGCGTCAGTATTTTCGAAGATTGACTTACGATCAGGATACCACCAGATCAGAGTCAGAGAGCAGAACATCCCGAAGACAGCATTCAGATCGAGGTATGGGCATTGGGAGTTCCTTGTTATGCCATTTGGAGCAACCAATACGCCAGCCATATTCATGGACCTCATGAATCGTATCTTCATGTCTTATTTGGATCAGTTCGTGATTGTGTTCCTAGACGACATCCTACTCTACAGCAAGAGTGAGGCAGAGCATGAGCAGCATCTCAGAGTTGTCCTCCAGATCCTCCGAAAGCACCAGTTGTATGCCAAGTTCAGTAAATACGAGTTCTGGCTCGATCGTATTTCATACTTGGGTCATATCATTACCAGAGGTGGAGTGGAAGTGGATCCCCAGAAGATCGTGGCTATCGAAACCTGGCCAGTGCCCAGCACAGTTGCAAAAGTCCGTAGTTTTCTTGGATTAGTCGACTATTACCGAAGATCTGTTTGAAACTTTGCTCGGATATCAGCGCCATTGACACAGTTGACCCGTAAGGATGTGCAGTTTGCTTGGACAGCAAAGTGTCAGGAATCTTTTGAGAAGCTGAAGCGAGGCTTGATGACGGCACTCGTTCTCACACTTTCAGATGGGATCGAAGGATTTTCAGTGTACTGTGATGCTTCAGACAGAGGATTAGGATGTATTTTGATGCAACATGGGAAGGTAATAGCTTATGTGTCACGTCAACTTCACGATCATGAGAGGAATTACCCAACCCATGACTTGGAGCTGGCAGCAGTAGTGTTTGCATTTAAGCTTTGAAGGCACTACTTGTATGGAAATAGGGTGGAGATTTTCACCGACCACAAGAGCCTGAAATATGTTTTCATCCAGAAGGATCTTAACATGCGTCAGAGGAGGTGGTTGGAGCTACTTGTGGATTATGATGTCAACCTGCAGTATCATCCTAGGAAGGCCAACGTTGTTGCAGATGCATTGAGCAGGAGAGCTGGAGTTTATTTTCTCACAGCACAGCCGGAGTTATTAGCCGATCTTCATAAGATGGGAATAGAAGTTGTCCTTCCTACCAATGTGGTATTGATGGCCAGCATGCAGGTTCAGTCCAGCATAGTCGAGAGGATGCAGATGGCACAGTCGGCAAATTCTAAGCTTCAGCGACTCAGAGCAGAGTGTGAGGCAGGACAAAGACCAGAGTTATGTATCCATGAAGACGGTACACTTCGACATGGGAAGCGTCTTTGTGTACCCAGTGGAGATATCAGACAGAAGATCATGGCAGAGGCCCACAGTTTACAATATTCTATTCATCCCGGTGGCACGAAGATGTACCGTAATATCCGCCAGCACTTTTGGTAGAATGGCATGAAGAGGGAGATAGCCCGGTTTGTCTCTCGTTGTTTAGTCTGCCAACAAGTTAAGGCTGAACATCAGAGACCAGCTGGACTACTTCAACCATTGCCAATTCCAGAGTGGAAATGGGAGCATATAACCATGGATTTTACGACTGGATTACCTAGATCCCCAGCCAGTAGAGATGCTATTTGGGTTATAGTTGATAGGCTCATAAAGGTGGCTCACTTTCTCCCGTTCAGAGTTGGTCAGTCGACAGCTCAGCTAGCAGAGATGTATCTCCGGCAGATTGTTAGATTGCACGGTGTACCATTCAGTATCACCTCGGACAGAGATTCATGATTTACGTCACACTTTTGGCGTAGCCTGCAAGAGAGTTTGGGGACTCGCCTCCAGTTCAGCTCAACATATCACCTACAGACAGAAGGCCAGTCAGAACGCACGATCCAGACTCTCGAAGATATGTTGAGATCTTATACGCTCGACTTTGGTGGTTCGTGGGAAGATCACCTGCACCTAGTGGAGTTCTCGTACAACAACAGTTTCCATGCCAGCATCCAGATGGCACCGTTCGAGGCACTGTATGGTAGGAAGTGCCGATCCCCGCTAGCATGGGACGATATCGGAGAGAGGCAGATGCTCGGTCCAGAAATGATTGCTCAGACCGTTGAGGTGGTCATGAGAGTCAGAGATCATCTTCGAGTTGCCCAAGATCGCCAGCATCATTGGGCCGATTCTCATCGGCGCCCTCTTGAGTTTTCTGTCGGCGACCATGTATTCCTGAGGATTTTGCCTAACCATGACGTCATTCATTTCGGCGTGCGGGAAAAGCTTAGTCCTAGGTATATAGGGCCATTTGATATTCTTGAGCGAGTAGGAGATGTATCCTATCGTCTCGCTCTTCCACCATCGCTACGTGAGGTGCATGACGTATTCCATGTATCCCAACTGCGACGGTATATCCCGGACCCGAGCCACATCCTAGATCATTCAAAATTGGTTGTTGGTACCAATCTTTCGTATGAGGAGAGGCCCGTGTCTATATTGGATCGAAGAGAGAAGACACTCAAGAACAAGACTATCAAGTTAGTCCGAGTTGCTTGGGGTCATCACTCTTTGGGTGAGTCAACGTGGGAGCGTGAGGATGATATCCGATCACGATATCCCGACCTGTTTGACTCGTGAGGTATAATATCTTTCTTATGCCTTACACTTCGAATCTTTACTTGTATATTTGATTGCTTGATTGATTGCTTAGCTGTAGATTGCATCTGATAGTGTAACTTGTCCCGACACCTCTAGCCTCTTTAATTAAATTTCGAGGACGGAATTCTTTTAAGGTAGGTAGAGTTGTCACCTTCGAAATCCGTGTTACGTATTTTCGTATACGTGTACATATTTCGGGTCCGTATTTTTATTAGTCATGGTTAGCTAGTCATGATTTTATTTTTAGCATATTGCATTGGCATGGTTATTTTGGCATTTCATTGGTTATGGTTTAGCTTGGTTCGGTTTAGCTTGGTTTGGTTTGCTTTTGGGTTCATCATGAACTAAAAGAAAATTCCTACCTACTACCACCATCATCATTTAAAACCCAACCCCCTTTCTCTCTCATCTTTACTCTTCATTTATTTCTTCCTCTTAACTTCTTCACCTACCAAGAGAAGCTTAGGCAAGTGCAACTTGCTTCATGGAGAAACTCTATTTTTGTTGTTCTATTGTCTTCCTCGCGAGTTTCTAAGATACTTTAGAACTTGGCCTTTTTCATTTTGATGGATATTTTTTTGTAGATCTAAGTTTATATTATTTTCGGTTTTCTTGGGTTTTGATCTATTAAACTTTATTATTTTCATGTTTTGATTGTTCCATGTTGTAGAGAATTCGATTTTACCCAAAATAGACCTTTGAAAAGTTAGATTTTGACTTGTTTTGAGAAAGTTATGGCCAAAAGTATTTTTGGCCATTTCTATGTTCATCTGTCCTGATTTTGGCAGGGACAATGAATAGTGTCGTATGAATAGTACCGCAGCCGTAGGAATGAATAGTATCGTAGCCGCATGAGCATGAATAGTACCGCAGCCGCAGGAATGAATAGTGCTGCAGCCGCATGAGCATGAATAGTACCGCAGCTGTATGAATAGTACCGCAGCCGCATGAATAGTACCGCAGCCGCAGGAATGAATAGTGCCGCAGCCGCATGAGCATGAATAGTGTCGCAGCCGTATGAGCATGAATAGTACCGCAGCCGCATGAATAGTACCGCAGCCGCATGAGCATGAATAGTACCGCAGCCGCAGGAATGAATAGTACCGCAGCCGCATGAGCACAAATAGTACCGCAGCCGTAGAAATAAATAGTACCACAACCGCATGAGCATGAATAGTACCACAGCCGCATGAATAGTGCTGCAACCGCATGAGCATGAATAGTACCGCATGGAATAAATAGTGTCACAGAATGCCGCATAGGGCCTATTTTGGCTGTTTTTGGCTGTTTTAAGTCCTATTTGGCTGAATTGTGGCCAGAATTTCTTCCAACTCCCAACATGAAAGTTGTAGATCTTTTCCTTGGCTTTAAGAATATGTTATTAGTTATTTTATGCAATTTTTTCTCATTCATGATAATGTTATAATAGAACACGATAGTGGCCCGCTGTGGTGCACTCTTGACAAGTAAACTGACATGATATATCTCGACATGCTGTTACGACAACTAGCCTGACATGATAAGTAGGAACGACCTGGATACCGTGGGCGATTGTATTTGTACAAATAAACTGGCACTGTCTTGCATCATGTCTAGGATGGGGATCCCTGAGTACCACGGTCAGGGGTACCCACTGTAATCGACTAAGGCTAATAAACTAGAATAATTCAGTAGTCATGAAAAGATTTTCCAGCTACAGGCAATCCCGTTATCTGGACGCACTTAGTGGACTTGTAGCCTACCGACGAGTAGGGCACATTTCTAGCACACTGTCACGTGTTGCATCCTTCATAAACGGACATTCGACCTGGATAACCGGATGGTCTGCAGGGCTTATGGCTGTTGGGATAATCTCATTGCATCTTGCTAGTAACTAGGCTTGTGATAACCCTAGTTAGTTAAAAGTATCAAGCCGTACTCTTGATTGGCCGTGATTGATTGGATGGAGTTTATTCCAGCTTAGTCTTATCCTGATCCTGTGTAAGATTGTGACATGACATGATTATTAATGCTTGCCTTAACAATAACGATCGGGGGTCCAGTTTTATTTAGGCGAAGGGTTACAACCCCGGTCCTTGTTTGGTTTAAGGGTTGTAACCTGGCTCCCGGAGCAGTTCTGTATCCTCTCTTCATTTATTGTCTTATTTCAACCCCATGCCATGTTCGTCATGTTTTACCTTACCTTAATACCATGATTATTTATACTAGCCTTAGCAATAAAGATCAGGGGTCTAGTTCTGTTCAGGCGAAGGGTTACAACCCCGGTCCTTGTTTGGTTTAAGGGTTGTAACCTGGCTCCCGGAGCAGTTCTGTGTTCTCTTTTCGTTTATTGTCTTCACTGTACCAATAGTATTTGAGACGGGTTTCTATTCAGGTGAAGGGCTGCAACCCCGGTCCTTGTTTGGTTTAAGGGTTGTGACCTGGCTACTTGAATGGTTTCCTCGTACTCAGTTTACTGTTGTTATCTCTATTATTATCAGTTCTTTATTTATTATCTTTAATATTCTATTATGATATGCTCGTTTTAGTTCCTAAGTGAAGCCTCCTTTATGGCACTTGCTCTTTCTGGGGTCTGACCCAGCTGGTTTTGTGTGGCCAGATATCGGAGCAGCACCAGAGGATCCACCTGTCTTCCAGCCAGATGGTGACCACCAGGCGTAACCCTGGCAACGAGTGGGTTTCTTTTTGTCCTCCCACTTTATTGTAAAAATTATTCTTTTGAGGCGTTTAGCCGGTGAGCACGTGTTAGCTCGTATTGTACCTTTAATTACTGTCTGCCTACGGGCTGTAACATGATTGACAGATCCTAGGATTGATCATGTATGACTGAACTCTTGCTAGTCTTGACATTTTGTACGACTAGCTTCATGATCATCGAATATGTAATGTATGGGACGCCTTGCTATTATATATTTGGTGCTCTGACATCTTGTAACTATTATTGCTTGCTTGAGATTGAGACAATAGGCTTGTTCATGACTATAGGAGACTGTTGGCTTGTAGTTAAACCCTTATGGATCTAGACAGCCGTGATCGTATAGCGAGGTGGGTTACACTTCAATATACGTAGCTGGCTATGTACGCTCCCGCTCTCCAGTATTCTGGTTCTGGGGCGTTACAAGTGTATCTAGCAAAATGATCTCTCCGCCCTGATAAACGCGGAAAAGAAGTTGATCGCTGAGACTGAGTCCTCTTATCAGGCCACCGTGGGTGTCTGGGAACGCGAGGTGGCTGAAACTGAGGCTGCGATGGAGAGGGTATCTCAGTCCATGCAGGAGAAGGTGGAGTTGTGAGCTGCTTTGGACGTTAGTATAGCGGAGGTTGATGCCAAGATTCGCCTCCTTGAAGACCAGCGGGCCCAACTCTTATTAGATGTTGAGCGAGTCCAGGCAGAACATGTAGCATCTAAGGAAGAGGAAGCAGCTTTCATCCGCCAGGCTCTTACCCTGGCCCAGCAGCGGCAACAGTTGGACGAGAAGCATGAGGATGACACTTCTCCTGAGGCCATAGAAATGATGCGTCAAAAAGCCGAACGGCGGGTCCTGGCGACCGTAGAGACTCGGGCGGCAGACTTGAAGCGTCGGATTGAAGAGCTTTCGGCCAACCCCGGGGATGTTTAGGGATTGTAGTCTCTTCTTTTTGTATAATTTGCAACTCTTGCTGGGGGTGTAATCCTTTACTTTTGAATAAAGAATACAGAGTTTTTGTGGTGTGTTCATTTTTGCTGTCATGAACTTGATGATTTGTGTGGACCTATTATCTTTTGTGCACCTTGGTTTTTAGGTACAGATAATAAGTTCGAGAGAACCGACATGTTTGCTCAGAGGTGATGTGGACATGGCAAATATGGGATTCAAATGATGGAATCTTCCTACTCAGAGGTGTTATGGACGTGGTAGGAATGACTCTGGGGGATACGCGGAACTACTCAGAGGTAATATGGACGTAGAAGTTCTGCAATCAATGTACGGCAACGCAGGGGTTGTCTGTACGGGATATTTACTCAGAGGTAATATGGATGTGGTAAACATGATGGGTAGCGTAGTCTTACGGAGTGTAAGATTCCGCTTTGTAGGGTGTAGGGGAACAACTCAGAGGTAATGTGGATGTGGTTGTCCTTCTACTGGAGAATGCCACGGAACAGCTGGGTTCCGAAAGCATAAGATTTTGTGGAAGGGAATTGTATGTGAGCCCTGATGATTGGGTCCACAGACTCCCTTGTTGGGTGGAGATAGAAGTACATGTCTGAAAGATGTCAAGAGTAGTACTTCTTTAGGAACTTGCCGTTGATGGGCATCATGAACAAGTCCCCATTGGGTTTGGCGAGGCGGTAAGCACCGTTCGAGTATACCGTCTCTATGATGAAAGGTCCCTCCTACTTGGGCTCGAACTTTCCTGGTGTCTTGTGAGTCAACACCATCGGCCTTCTGACTTCCAGAACTAGGTCGCCTACTTGGAAAGTCCTCTGCTTGACCTTCTTGTTGAAAGCCTGTGATATACGGGCTTGATAGAGTTCGATGCGTTGTTGAGCTAGGAGATGTTTTTCGTCAAGTGCCTCCAATTCTCGCAGACGGCGACGTTGATTGTCTTCCTCTGTTAGTTGATTTGTGATCACTACACGGAGCAAGGGTATCTGGATCTCGAGAGGCAGTACCGCTTCGCTCCCGTAGACCAGGGAGAATGGTGTGTTGCCCGTCGGGGTCCGTACCGTTGTGCGGTAGGCCCAAAGGCATTCGCCGAGCTTTTCATCCCAGTCACGTTTGTTGGACGACACGACCTTTTTGAGTAGCCTGACGATTGTCTTGTTAAATGCATCGACCAATCCGTTCGCTGTCGGATTGTAGGCGGTCGATGCCACGTTCTGAATGCGATTCTTGTCACAGAATTTGCTGAAAACATGGCTGATGAATTGTGGACCGTTATCGTGGATAATCCTTCGAGGTACCCCGAAACGGTAGATGATATGGTGCTTGATGAAGCTGATCACCCTAGAGCTCTTCACTTCTGTCAGCGGAATTGCTTCTGTCCATTTGGAGAAGTAGTCAGTGATGGCTAGGATGAAGCAGTGTCCCCTTGATGAAAGAGGGGTGATCGGTCCTACAATGTCCATGCCCCAAGCTTCGAAGGGCCAAGAGGCGACCGTAGGATGTAGTGGTTCTGACGGTGTATGGATGAAGTCAGCGTGGAGCTGGCACGCATGGCACTTTTTAGCATAGTCGACAGCGTCGGCTGCCATGGTTGGCCAGTAGTAGCCCATGCGTCGCAGTCGATCCTGCAACTTAGGGCCAGGTTGATGGGCTCCGCAGGTTCCGTCATGAGCTTCTCGAAGGGCTTCGGCTACTTCTTCGTTGGATAAGCATCAAAGGAGAAGTCCATCGTAGGAGCATCGGTACAGCATTTTAGTAGTTGTATCGTAATAGAATCGAAGGGAACGCCTCCTGACTGAGACGGCTTCTTTCGGGTCCTCTGGGAGAATTTCGTAGACAGCGAAGTCGATGAACGGGAACCACCAATCTCGGACATTAACACCAGCACTTGTTGACATGGCATGGGCCATTTGTCAGCATAGGTTGTTCTTAGGACAGACCAAGTCTCGACCAACTACCGTGACGTAGTGTTGAGTCCCGAGGGGTGCTGCCAATGAGGCTGCGAGGCAAGCCATAGCGTCAGCCTCCAGATTTTGTAAATGAGGTACATGTTCGATGAAGAACTTAGTGAAGGTTAAAATGATGTTCAATACAACTTTATGGTAAGGAATCAGATCTTCATGGCGAACTTCGTATTGTCCTCTGACCTGGTTAACGACGAGTTTTGAGTCGCCGTAGGCTTCCAGATGATCCACCCCCAGCTGTTGCGCCAGCTGGAATCCCATGATGAGAGCGTTGTACTCGACAACATTGTTGGAGCACGACTTCGAAAGGGAGTAGGCACGCTGGATGACCAGCTGATCGGGGAAGACTAAGACTACCCCGACTCCTGCGATGATTTAGCCTTTGGGGCCTGTTCTTGAAGCGCCATCGAAAAACATCCGCAAGACGGAGCTTTCTTCGGTGACATTTGATTCTTGGACCTCATCCGGGATGTCTTTATAGAGTCTTGAGGACTCTGGGATGGGGTGTGCAGCTAAAAAGTCGGCCAGAGCCTGACCCTTAACGACTTTTTGTGGAACGAACACCATATTATATGGCATTAGCAGGATCGCCCATGTAGCTATCCGAGAGTTCAATGACCCTGGCTTCGTCATGAGAACTCTGAGTGGATTGAATCGGGAAATGACATGAATTGTCTGGCCCGAGACATAATGGCGAGTCTTCTGGATGGCAAATACCAAAGCCAAACACTCTTTTTCAACGGGATTGTACCGGTGTTCGGCCACGATCAGTGTTCTACTGAGGTAGTAGATAGCTTGCTCATAGCCTGCATCGATGTTCTGAGCCAGCAGGGCGCCGAGGAAATTATCCATGGCACGGACGTAGAGGAGAAAAGGTTTGCCGGCGACGGGTGCCACCAGGACTGGCGAGCTCATCAAGTAAGCCTTGATATCGTCAAAAGCTTTTTGGCATTCCTCTGTCCAGACGTAAGAGACTCCCTTCTTCATGAGTTGGGTGAAGGGTTGATATTTTCCGGAAAGGTTTGCTATAAACCTCCGGATGTATGCCAGACGCCCTTGCAGGCCTCGAAGTTCTCGAAGATTCTTCGGAGGGTCCATGTCAAGGATGGCTTTGGTCTTCTCGGCATCGATATGAATGCATTTCGTCGTGATAATGAAGCCCAAGAACTTTTCGCTAGAAACCCCAAGGAAAGATTTAGCGGGGTTCATCTTGAGTTGATGCGCTCGCATGAGATTGACGACTGTCTTAAGGTCTTGTAGGTGATCTCCTTTGAGACGGCTCTTGACTGCGATGTCATCAACATAGCATTCGACTGTCTTGCAAAGATGCTGACGGAAGATGGTGCTCATAGCTCGTTGGTATGTCGCACTAGCGTTCTTCAAGCCGAAGGGCATCACTGTGTAACAAAAAACCCCTTTCGGAGTCCTAAATGACGTGTGTTTTACGTCATCGGAAAACATCTTGATCTGGTTGTAGCCCGAATACCCGTCCATGAAAGATATGTGTTCGAAGCCACATGTGTTGTCGATCATCACGTCGGTGATTGGAAGCAGGAATTCGTCCTTCGGGCAAGCAGTGTTGAGATCCCTGAAGTCGATACAGACTCGTATCTTTCCATTCTTTTTGGTGAAAGGGACGACGTTGGCCATCCAATCTGGGTGTTGTTCTTCACGAATAAATCTGCTGGTCAGGAGTTTATCTACTTCCTGATCGATAGCGTTCATGATGTCAGGACGAAAACGTCGCTGTTGTTGTTTTATAGGCTTGGCATCAGGTAAGATGCATCGCGATCTGGGGATCAAGTCCCGGCATATCTTCGTAGCTCCAGGCGAAGACATCGATATATTCTTTAGCCAGTTGGATTAAATATTCCCGGTCTTCTCCTTTTAGGCTTTTGCTGATGAAGATGGGTTTGGAAGAAGATTGTCACGACCCGTTACCCAAATTGTTTGGCCGGGCCGAGTCATGTCCAGCCTACGCTTGGTCAAAGCGTAGTAAGTTGTTCTAAGAATAGACAATAAAGGATCTAAGCAGCTAACAGTTCTAAAATCATATTTAAAGTTCATCACAACACAGCATCTATAAGCGAAGGTAACATAAGCACAGACTTAAATAATACACTTCCAAGTATCTAACTGGAGACAAAGTCCAGTATCCAAATATAAGTACAGACCAAAGTCTAAGTCCCAAAACACAAGAAAGATATCTAAGCAAGGTTCCCCGCTGGGGCCTCTACTGGAGCAAAGGCCAGGTCCTCGAAATCAGTGTCATAATATGTAACACATAGCATTTCATCCTCAAAAAGTGAACCTACAACGTTATCCTGTCAGGACGGGAGCAAGTACAACCTCTACAACTAAAGTACCGAACATATAATGAAAGAGATGTACAACAAGAAACATGGTGCGATAAGTCTATAAAACAGGAAATACTGGAAAATATGGCCTCATGGTACAACTGGGATCACAGTATCATAGTAACATAGAGAACATGGCATATCTGGAATCATGGTATAACTCATAATCTATCATGGCAAGGATACATATGTCATAGAGACAGATGTATATGTAATATTTAAAAGTTTAAAATCGTAGTATGTACGTGAATCGGTCAATAGGTGAATAGGATGTACAGCGGTACATATCAAGTTTTCTGGTATGCACATACGTGCACGAACGGCATCGGTGTATATCCATACACAAACGCGAGATCAGAAACATACGGCAAGGTCACATATAGAATGTCACCGAGCGCGGTAAGTACATACGGAGAAGGGGGTCACGTTCACGTACAATACTAACAGTTTTCTCTTAACCTATTTTTATTAACATGTGAGTGATACGAGAACAGTAAAAACATGTGATAAATACGAAAACGACATAAAACATGTGATAGATACTGGGGGCGGTATAAGTATGGCAGGTACTGGGAGCAGTATAAAATATGTGAATACTCGGAGCAGTATATAGTATAGTGAAACATGTACTGAGAACCAGTAAGAAGCATGTGAAGATATAAGAACTGTCCTAAGCATGGCAGGTACTGATAGTAATACAACATGTGAAGACATAACTTGCTACCTCAAGGATCAGTATTTTAACAGGGTTAATACATGTTCTAGCATTAAAAGACAGTAAATGAGTTTGTAGATATACTTGCCTCGAGCAAAGCAAGAATACTAGTACGAAGATATAGATGCCTGGTGTCCTGTCAATAATGATATACAAACTCAGTTCTAAGCTATGTTCAATATTACACTAGTGGTGTGACACGACTCCTGACTGGATACTAACTAAGTGGGGACCTACCATAAAAGTCTAATGTGGAGTGCCAATATACACAAACTAACTTCCTAGGGTCTTTACACTAGTACGGGGTGAGGTCCAATACGACTAAAACACAAAACAACATAAAAAGTTGCAAGTCGTAATTATTCAATAATTAAATCTACTGTACACTATGTTCCAACAATTTTTGAGATTGACAAAAAGCTTAAATATATATAAAATAAAGTACCAAAATGATCCTTGTCAATTATAGAAATTTATACTAATTTTTCTGGAATTTATAAACCTTCATAAATATTTATTAAAAATCAGCAAACATAAATATACTGAAAATAAGTTCTGTTTTCCTATTTTAATAAAATACCAAAAGCACTTAATAAATACTGGAAAAATTATAATAAATTATCTAAATTAACATAGTATTTAAATACAATTTTTCCCAGATTTTTACAGAAATTAAAATATATATAAAAATTCAAAAACAGAAAGTAACAATTTCTGGAAAAATAATTAATTATAAATTAAGGATAATACATAATCAAAATCTACAGATGTTGTCGGATGATAAAATAAATATCACCAACGTGTCCAGAATGGTCAAATCAGCTAGGATAGCCTATCCATAAGTCCAATTTGGACACAGGGGCAAAACGGTAATTTTGGGTCAAAATGATGTCCACCATTGGACACACTTTGCACGGAAAAATGTGTCGGGATAGAAGTCTACAAAACCTAGCAAATTATATGTCCACAAATTCAGAATGATGATACGAACCCAACGGTATGTCCGAAATGGAATTTCGATGTGCCGATCTCAAAATGATACGTTGACGCGGACACTTGGTATCCGGTTTGCACCAAAATGCATGCCAGAGCAAATGTCTTCAAAACTCAGCAAATTATATGTCAACGAGTCCAGAATGATGATACGAACTCAACGGTATATCCGAAACTAGATTCCGATGAGCCGATCTCAAAGTGACCCGTTGACTCGAAAAGTGGGACCCGCTTTGCACCGAAATGTGTGCCAGGGCCCACGTTCTCCAAATCAAGCAAATTTTATATGAAAACATGCCAGAACGACACCACGAGTCTATTGGTGGTGTCAGAAATTGAATCTGGAGTCCCGGGTTCAAAAATAGAATTTAACAAGTATAATTTAAAGAATTCGGACGGCCAACTTTGGCGTCGAATTCGACCAACCGAACGTGCTTAAAATGAAACAAAATCTAAAGGAGACAGGAAGATGGTTATACCAGCTGCACACAGGAACTGGTAGCGTGCCAACCGGAGCTGCGACGACGAAGTTACGAGCTGACGAAGTCGACTCCACGAAACTGTCCAAAAACAGTTCAATTTAAAACGTCAACTTGGTGGCCAGTTTTGAGGTATCAAACGACGAAATTAACGGACGAAAATTGACAGGAGTGAATTACTATATAACGAGATTGAGACGGAGCAAGGTGTTCGCAGATCCAACGGTCGGATTGTCCAAAAAATTAGCACGAAGTCGCTATCCCGAAACATAATTTCTAAAACTTTCCTCCGCGCGCGTCGACGGAATTTCGTTCAAAACGCACGAATCGCCTATTTGGCTCGTCGGGGAAGGTGGTGGTGGACTCGGGGGAGGTCACCTAGGGCGCGCCGAAGCGTGGTAAGCTCGCGGGGGCGGGCCGGCCACGTGGTGGCGCACGGCCACGCCCATACGCGCGCGCGCGGGGTGGCGCGCGTTTGTGTGCGCACGCATGCGCATACTGCTGCTGTCGCAGCTGCTGCTGCCTCGTACGGCCAGGGCGGCGGTGGCGCGGTGCAGCGACGGTGGCATACGGGTGGCGGAGGTGGTGGCGTTGGTGAGGGTGGTGGTGATGCATGGTGGTGGAGATGGAGTTGATGATGGTGTTGATGGTGATGATAATGGTGGTGATGATGATGGTGTAGGAGGAGGAGAGGGTGGAGCTCGGGAGGAGGAGAGGGAGGAGCTCTCGACCATGGGGGAGGGTTCGGCCGAGAGTGGGCTGGGGTGGCGTGTGTGTGTTTTGTTGTGTTGAGAGAGAGAGAGAGAGAGAGAAAAATATATGTGTGTGTATGTGTTTACTATAAAGAGAGAAAGAGAGTATAAGAATAGAGAGAGGGAGAGATATTAGAGAGAGGGGGCTTGTACTGTCGGCTGCAAGGGGGGGTATGTGTGTGTAGGTGTAAGGTGAGGTGGTGTGTGAGTGTGGGTTTGTTATAGGAGAGAGAGTGTGTATATATATATGTATATATATATAGGAGATATTTAAGAGAGAGAGAGAGAGAGGAAAAGAGAGATATTTTAGTGAGAGAGAGGGGGGGTCGGCTGCCATTGGGGAGAGAAGAGTGAGAGTGTAGGATATTTGTTTAGGTAGAGAGAGAATGAGAGATGTATTTATATATATATGTGTATATATATACAAGAAATATAAATGAGATATTTGTAAAAATAGAGAGAGAAAGAGATATTTTCAAAATAGAAAAAATAGAAAAATTATGTGGGGTATTTGGACAATCATGAAAGAACAATATGGTGCTTGGGCTCGGGTCCGGTCGAGCCGGGTCGGGTCAAAATCGAACCGGATGCAATAATAGAATTTAAAATGGGTATTTATAATCATGGGAAAATAAATAATATGCGGGGACTCCAATAAATGGGACACAAGCGTCATGCGGGGTAGTAGGTTTCATGTGGGCCACGTCCATACTTTGGGTCGACTAGGTTGGATCGATGTCGGGTCCCGAAATTAAATTGGAAAATAAATCAGGTTTTACGATAGAAAATAAATCGGCCTAAATTGACCCGGAAGTTGTGCGAAGAAAATAGAGCACAAAATGGAGTGTCTGAGTGGGACACGAAGGTCATGGGTGAAGAGCGTCTCGAGTAGATCATTTATGAGAAGTTAGTTCTGGGAAAACGACTGGTCTCGTACTCCTAAATTAAAAGTCACGGTAACGTGCAAACGACGATCAAAGATAAAAGTGAAAATAATTATTCAATGATTAATTGGTCTAAGTTGACCCAAAGTTGCGCGATACAAAAAGAGCACAAGGGAACGAATTCAAGTGGGACATGATATATCAAAACGAAGATAATCTTGTCTACTTCAAAACTCGTGAAGAGAGTTTACAGAGATTGGTATCCCTGATGCTCCAGAAGTTAAAGTCATGGAAAGGTACATTAATGATCTAAACAATTAAATAATAATATATTTATCGAAAACAATTCATTCAGAAAAATAAAAATAAATCCTAAAATTCAGGGGGCTTACAAAGATCCATCCCCAAGGTCGATCTGCTCGACTTCGTCTTCGGTAGGGGGTTCGCGTAATTCAAAACGAGACTCCCACTGTTCTCCTAGACATTGAGCCCAGGGTTCTTCCTCAAAGAATTCTGGCGTTTGGTCTCCGCCTTCATTTTCTTGAGATTGTGCAGATGTCATGTTGGCTGATAGCACTTTCTTGAAGACTGAGCCGATACTGGTATCGAAATCCCAAGTTGATGCTTCGGATGAATGAGAATGTTCTACTTCTTCTGCCTCCGAACTCTCTGGAGTTGACGACGGCGTGACATAGCCCACCCCCCGTCGAGTTCGATGATAATAGTCCTGCGGCTTTCCTTTAGGTGTTGGGAGCCGGAGAGGAAGACGTCGACCCTTGCCGTAGTTCAGGCCCTTGTTGCTTTTTAGGTCGTAACCCATCTTTTGGATGAGGTACTTTGCCTTGTCCGTGTACCGATAGACTTATATTCTGCCGGTATCTGGTTCTCGCTCGAGTGGCGAAAGGTCTTGATGACGCTCGACTTTGCCGAAGATGATGGATTCCTCGTCTCGATTTCGCGGTGGGACTACAAAACAGACCCCTTGGGACGGGACTACTCGATTTACATGATGGACGGTCGTTATTTGTGTTTACAACAACCATAGAGCGTTATCTAATGTATACATGACATTCCAATGTGGAAGACTAGAATAATTAAAAGATACTCTATTATTGATGAAACACGAGATTTTATCCCGCGGGATTACATTGTCCAGAGAGGGTGCATCTATATCAGCAGATATATATTTCCTTAACTCTTCATCTGTGAGTACTGGGGTTGGATCGGGAGAGTCCACCACAGCTTTGTCCTTGGGATCCGAGAGGGCTATGTGGGACTTCTCCGGTAGCTTGGATGAGACGGATGATTGCGGAGGCTTGCCTTTAAGATGCACCTTCAGAGGTGCCTCAACTGCGCCTTCAGTGGCTGGTGCCTTCCCTTGTAGTTTTGCCACAAGGGGAGCCGATGTTTGAGGCAGCTTTCCC
This sequence comes from Iris pallida, assembly GCA_029216955.1. NCBI lineage: Eukaryota > Viridiplantae > Streptophyta > Magnoliopsida > Asparagales > Iridaceae > Iris > Iris pallida. The sequence continues at coordinate 19,411,863 of JANAVB010006599.1, read as the reverse complement.
TTGAGCCGTATCTTCAAGGGAGCTTCAGTAGGCATTTTACCTAGAGCAGTTGGTGCTTTTCCAGGTAGCTTGATAGTCATAGGAGGCAGTATCTAAGGCGGTTTTCCCTTGAGTCGGATCTTCAAAGGAGCGTCGGGAATCATCTCTGGCTCCATGTCCGGCTCTGCCACTGTTTCTGCTTCATCATCAGCGTCGTTGGCTTCTCCTTCGTCGAGTGACTTGTATAGGGTAGCATCAGTGAAGTAGGCTTCGACCCCTTTGAAAGGGTCAATGTCTGCAAACTCCGTCCGGATGATATCGTTGGTGGATACGTATTTCATACATTGGTGGAGTGTAGATGGCACCACCATGTACTCATGCAGCCACGGACGACCCAGTAGGAGGTTGTAGTTGACGTTGGCGTCCACGACATAGCAAGTCACCTCGGTTCTGAGGTTACCGATATGACACTTTAGCCGTATCTTGCCTAGCGGCTCACTTTTGCTAGCATTGAAGCCACTGATTGTTGTGTTGGAAGGCGCCAGTCGGTACATTGGGATCCCCAGTATTGAAAACAGCGTCTTCGGGATGATGCTGAGGGAAGACCTCGGATCGATCTGAATCCGCTTCACCTTGACGGAACCGACATACCCTGTATAGTACAGTGGCCTGTTGTGTCGGTTGTGCTTGAGCAGCATGTCTTATTGGGTGAAGGTTATGTTGGGGATAACTTCATCCGCACAATGACAGTGCGCACATGTAGTCGGAGTATCCTCAGGCTGCTTGACCTGACTGATGAAGGACTCAGCATCCTTCAGGGCTTCACAAAGAGCTTCACGAGTGTCCTTGGAAAGACGAAGGAGCTCAAACAGAGATAGGCGGGCAGGAGTACTGGCAAGTTGTGCTAGTATGTCGAAGTTGTGGGACTTGGCAAGCCCCGAAGCATTCTCCTTTCGCAGAGGCTTATCGAAATGGGCCTCTACATGCTTCTGTTTATTGGCTGCTGGAGGCTTAGATGGGCCCTCTTTCTGGGCAGCAGAGACGGTGCAAGGAGGCACCACCTCGGCGGCAGCTTCGTCAGGTTGGGCGTTCTGATGTGAACGCATCTGTACAGGAAGTGCCTCTTCCGCAGAGGAAGAGACCATGCGGCAAGACTTGATCTTTCTGCCTTTGGTTTTGGAGGCAGAGCGTACCTCCGGTTGAGTAACCTCGGAGACGAGATCAAGGTGAACCCATAAGACCTCTCCCCGAGATGTGGTGAGCGGGATGAGTCCACTCACGTTGTAACGAGTAGGTGGTAAGTTAACCACTCCATTGTCACCTTAGGGATGGGGACGACGCCATCTTGTGTTATGGTTGGCGGCAAGGTGCCAAATTGGAGTGACACCAGGTTGGCCGAGACCGTTTTCTCCTCGTAGTCGACGGAGATGACATCCGCATTGATCATGCACTGGATGTAGTTTTTGAGGACGTAGCAGTTCTTAGTTGGATGTCCAACAAATCGATGGTAGTGACAGTACCTCGGATTATCCACTTTTCCAACCTCGTCGGGACGCTTCGGGTCCAGAAACTTGATCTTGTCACCCTGCTTCAGTATCTCGAAGAGTTGCAGGGTGTCTTCATCGTTGAAAGAATAAACCTCCTTTGGCCTTGGTGCAAGTGGAGGCTTCTGAGTGGGTACTGATGCACCCTTGGAGGCATTGACAGTCAACTCCTGTTTCCCCTTCGTCTCTCATCCGGAGTTGTTGTCTGCAGGCCGTTTCCCCTTGTCCTCAAAGGCAGGGAAACTAACTCCCAAAAGACGAGCATTGGATGCCTTCTTTTCTGCTGCTTCGGCTTCGATGATCAAGGAACTCCAGTCGGGATGAGGAGTAGAGTTGAGCCAGAGTTTGACTGCAGGCAGTATGTTCATACTGCAGGAGGAGAGGAGTGCATGTTCTGGCATGCCCGGGGGCAGTCTGAAGCAGGCCTGTCGGAAGCGTTCGATGAATACTCGAACTGTTTCCTTCTCCTTCTTGCGTATCTCTATGAGGGACGCCATTGTCATGTCCTTCCCGCCGTCGTAGAAATGGTCAAGGAAGAGACGCGTCAAGTCGTCGAAGGAAGATTTAGAGTTATCGGGGAGACTACAGTACCAGTCGTACGCCACTCCTTTCAGCGCCCCGACGAATATGCTGGTGAGTAGTGCATCCTCCTTCGGAAGATGTCCCGTTTGAGACTGGAAGTATATCAGATAGCGACGCGAAGAGTCCTTCCCGTCGTATGGCGTCAATATTTGTGGTTTATACTTAGGAGGATAAACCACTTTGTTCCATTCGAGGGGATATGGTTGAGGGATCCCCATCTTCTGGCGCTCCTCTTGCCTGTTTTTGGACTCAAAGCACTCGCGCAAGTCCCTGATCATCTCCACTACGTCTTCTGTGGAGCTGAGAGTCGGAGATGGAGGTACAGCCTGGAGTTGAGCATTTGACGGCTCCGACGTCCGAGGTGCTTCGCGGCGATCTGTATCCAAGGATACCCGTTGAAGGGGTACGCTTGATTCTCCATTGGCCCCGGGGTCAGGACCAGTAGACGATGCCCTGGCCAAAACGGACCGTATTTCAAATACTTCTTGAGTTAGTGTTTGTATAGAGGCAGAGAGGATTTTGAGTCCTCCCTCCAAGGTATCCATGCGCTGGACGAGGTCTGCTGGCGGCGCATCAGGCTCGGCATCACCCCCAGTCATGTATACTGTCATGACATGGCTGGAGTCGGATGGATCAGTTGAGGCTTTGCTTTCGGCCTCGCTCTCTTGTAGAAGAGAAACTTCTCCCGGAGCCTCGTCTAGGCTACCCCCAGCTACATTCCGGAGGACATCCTCGTCTTCAGGAGCATCCGTAAGGGCCTGATTACCCCCAGTTCTGTCTTGGAGGACTTCTTCATCCTCAAGACGCAGGACCACAGGGGCCAGACTACCCCCAGCTACGTCCGGGAGGCTGACTTCGTCTCCAGGATGAAGATCCACCCCAGTTGTGCTCCTGAGGACATCTTCGTCTTCAGAAGGAGGATCAACAAGGGCTTGACTACCCCCAGCTTCCTCCAAGATCTTCTTTCTCCCCCGAGTGCCTTCAAACACTCCGGAGGACGGGACAGTTGTCTTGGTTTTCCTCGGCTGGCTCTTGGACGAGGACGAGGAATTGCCAGTCGCCTTTCGGATTGACGAGGAGTTAGAGATTACGTTGCATGAAGCAACCTTTAGTTCTGGCTCCTCTTTTATTGACACCTTCTTTCCGAGGCGACGTCGGAGGGGTGTTGATGATTGCAGCCACTGGAACACCGACTGTCTTGGTGAGACTGCTGTCTTGCAATAGCAGTTGATGGTGACTACAGCACAGGTGTGCCCTGTGAGGGGTGTATTGTGTTTGTCAATCGACTCTCCTGATCGGCGTTTATGAGTGATCACATTACGCAGATCGTTGGAGGAGAGTGCCACCTTCGCACCCCCATCAGGCGTATGGCAAGGCCAAGCGTCGAGGAGGTCAAGTGAATGCTGCGCCCCCTGATCCAACACCAAACAGGCGTTCAGATCAGTAGTGGGAGAACAACATTTACAGTGACTTGAACGAACCTCAGACGCACAACCAGTGGAGACGCAGGAGTTCAAGACCACAGGGTTTGCCTTGCTCGACTTGGTTGCGAACGCAACAGATGCGCCCAAGTGAGACAAGGACTTTGAAGGTCGACTCATTTTCGGTGCAGAAGCACCCGAGTCGACCTTATAAGGCTTACCATCAGCAGCGCGCATGATTGTGAGCGCATGCTTCTGGTTTGCTGTCGGCATAGCACGTTTGAGGCGCATGGCCCGTGCTGTCTTGGTCTTCTTTGTACCAGCCCGCTGGGGTGCGTAGTACTCGAAGTCCAAATTCTCCTCGCCACTACAGCGAGTGAGTCTGTCAAAGACAGAGACCTTCTGTGGTGCATCAGAGATGATGCGCAGGGTATTAGCTGCGCCCCTGCTCCGTCGACGCATCTTCCTCGCCTAAGAGGGAGATGGCTGGGGAATGTAGTCAGCCGCACGTTTCTCCGAGAGATACGTTACACCGGTGGGCGCATCTTGGTTGCTGAGGACGTCAGCAGGAAGGAAAAGGTGCATTGGCGCATCCCCTTCGGTGGTGGTGCCAGAGGCGTCGACCTTGCGCACCCAGACTTGGCGAGTCTTCTTCGGCTTCGGCAGCCGTTTCGAAAGACTCGCACTGCCTTCAGAGATGAACTCCTCATACGCCTGTTGATTGAGGCGTACGACCAGCATCTTATGGGAGGAGCCCACCTTCACGTCGTCGGATTGCGACACAGCTTTCTCGGTGGAGGAGAAAGAGGTCCCCAGCAGAGTCGCCAGCTTGTTTGCCATTAAAATCTTTTGATTGTAAATTTCAATTACAAACAGAACAGTATTATAATGTTGGACTTAGACGTAGTGCTAGTAGTACACTTTTGTTTATCTGGGTCCCTTGTGCCGATGGAGCGAGTGGTAATGCGTTGACTCCGTTGACGATCTGACGACGGTTCTCGGTTCTCTAAAGGTCTGAGTTGCTCTGGGTGCTGGAGCTTGCGGAGAGGAAGAAGACGTTGTGTGTCTGTATCTGCCTCTCTGTGTGTGCTCGTAGGTCTGTCTCTGTATATGTATATCCGTGGATGTGTGTGTGTAAGAAGGAAATGATCCCTCTATTTATAGTTTTGCAGGCTGGCTGCTCATGCGCGCATTTATAGGATGCGCCTGTACGTGGGGATGCCACGTGGTGATTGCTGATAGAGGCGCATGGACGATGCGCTCTGATTGAGGAGTTGAACCCTTCATGTTGCCTTTGTAGGCTGCGGCTGAGCTGACACGTAACAATGGAGAGGATGTTTCAGTTGCTGAGATCTTGGGTGATTTGCACCCCTTCATAGGCTGAATCGAGTCAAAGGACACGTGTCGTAGGTCCATGGCTCAAAGATCTCAGATTTGGTGGGGAGTGATCTGATAGGATGCGCCTGGGATTGGGCGCATGAGGAGACTTTGGCTTGTAACCTTTAGGAGTCACGAACCAGTCTGGGCACACGGCTTTTGAGGCGCATGCGAGGCTTCAGTAGTGACTTGACTTCTGTCTTTAGGGATCAGAGAAAAGTCCGAGGCGTACGGCTTTTGAGGCGCATGCAGAGATTTAGGCGCATGGATGCGGAGGCACATGCGAGATGGTTGGGCGGCCACGTAGCTTGTAACCGTCGGAGGAGAGTAATGATGATGCTGACGTCGGCGACGCTTAGTCTTCTGAAAAAGCTGTCAATTGTTCAGTCCTCGGGGGACGTGCTGTCAACTCTGTCAGACTTCCGCATTTAATATTCTTTGACAGGTGATGGGCTGCTGAGTGGGCACGTCAATCCGCGTTCTACTAGGCGCATGGGGCGCATCCTCGTATGGCGTTTGGTGCTGATGGGCGCATCAGTATGATACGCGGTCTGGCCGGCGCATCCGTTTGCATGATACGTCTTTATGGGCCCGACTGTTACGTTCTTCGAGTGCTTTAAATAGCCGTTTTTGACTTGGCTGAATTCGAAGCATCAGGTTCATCACCATTAATGCAAATTTATTACACGGGATTCGGAGAGCCATCCACTTGGCGCATGGGTTTGATTTGCCTGGCCTATAAATAGTGGCATGGAGAGGGTTTGCTTCTCGTTCTCTCACGTCCTCCCGAAATGAACTTGTTTGTTCGAGCACATTCTGTTGACGAGATGCTCCCGAGGGTGAAGATACGACGCGTTGTTTTCATTGATGCACTTGAAGGTGACTGTTACATCCAAAAGTCGAAGTCGAGGGCTTCTGAGGCAGGCGAAAGGTGCCTGTTGTATCCAAAGATCGGGATGCTCGAGCCTCGTCTCCGTTATGCTGGAAGAGCCACAGATCAGAATTGCGGTGCCTCAATCATCTTCCTTGGGCTTTGGGAGAGCTCCTCCTCCCGCTAGAGTGGGTGTTGCCCATAAAGGGTTGATTGTCACCCTCTTCCTTGGTTTGAAGACTCCGGCAAACTTGGCCAGTTTGTTGAATTTGGCTGCATATTGTCGTACCGTCATATTCCCTTGCCTTAACTGCATAAACTCATCTTCTTTTTCCTGTCGTACGGCTGCAGAAAGATATTCGGTCTCGAATGCCTTTTTGAATGTCGTCCATGAGATCGCCACTGTCTCGTCTTCATGTCTAATGGTCCGTTTCTGTACAGCTCACCAATCATGCGCGTTCATTCGAAGTAGAAGTTGAGCACACGCTACTTTCTTTGAGTCCTCGACACCTAGAAGCTCGAACTTATCTTCCAGCTCCTCCAGCTAGTCGATCGCCACCGAGGGATCTTCTGTACCGTTGAAGGAAGTGCGACAGCTTTTAGTGAATTTTGACAGGTCGAAGTTAGAACTTCTTGGTGCCGCAGGTGAGAGCACGGGCGCCTCTGGTTCAGCTTCGTTGGACCGAAACGCAGGCTGGGTCACGGCAGGTGTCATCGTTGAATTTTTGTTGTTGCCTACGACCGACTGTACGATTTGCTGGAGGGTATTCAGCTGCTGCTGCTGCAGCATGAATTGAGCCTCGAACCGATTCTCAAATTGGGTCTGATGAGCCTCCGCTTGCTGACGATGGAGCTCGTTTTGAAGTTGCTGCATTTCAAGCATCTGCAGCATACGTTGCATCGGGTCGCCGGAAGGTCCGGCTGCGATAGGCGTAATTCCCGTTGGGTTGACGGAATGCTCGGGTCTGGAAGCACTCGAGCCGCTGAAAGCGCTCGTCTCGCTTCCGCCTGAGCTCCCGTAACTGCAGGGAAAAGAAAGGCAACTCTCATTAGTTTAGAAAATGTCTTGGGTTCAGCGTATGGAACAACTCATCTCATCGACACGAGGTCAACGGTTGGAGACTAGAACTCGACATTGGAGGCCAAGGACGTAAAGCCGTGCTCTAATGCCATTATGTCACGCCCCGATTCCGTCGAATCGATAGTCGTCCCCCGGGTGTGATGTCGTGCGAACCTAATTTGCGATCGCACAAGGCATAGTCATAAGGTAATCCGAGACACGAGATCTAAGAGAGTACGCAGACAAATTGATTCACACAATAAGTGAAAAAAACTTGATCTTTATTGATAATGAACATCTTTTATAGACTCCGATACAAGACTCATCACCGCACGGGCTACAACATGACTCGATTACAAAAGAGTGTCGATGAGATAGCCATTTCATACATTGCACACATTCCTCAATATACAACAAGGTACTCAGTGACCTGGATGGGAGGGACGCTGGGTCATCTTTCTTGGACTGTCGAGAGCCTTCAAAAGGGGAGTCGCAGAGAAAGTCTTCGACGCACGGCCGAAGCTTCAAAAGTCACGAACGTCGCCGAACTAGTTGGCACGTCCTTCCTGGTTCGCGGGACCTGCAAGGAGCGAGGATCAGCACAAAACACTTGTACTGGCGAATGGCTAATTAAATCCAAGCTCTGTATTTGATTCAAGAAGTTTCGTAAACATGTCAGCTAACTATTTCAATGATCTTTCTAACCATCCTGCTCGATTTGCATGTTAACATATTTTGAGGCAAGCATATGAAACTGTATAACATTAAGCAACTATCATGTTCATCCCGTGTCCCGTGCACTTGTTAAGCAGTGGAAAGGGTGTGAAGGCCACTGGCAATGTCAAGCCATCGCGGACTATAGCTGGGTTAGACGGAGACCCTTTCGCGTCGGGTAGCGAGCCATGTGCGAAAGTTCCCGCCTAACTCGCGTCGATGAAGGGCTGGCGCCTGCTATAAACACGTTCCTCCCGGGCCGAATCGGTCCCTTGGCCTAGGTAACCGTTCGAGGAAACTACACCTTGTCGACAAGTTGTCCAATGACCGTTTTGCTTACTTAGCCGTATCGTTTCGATAAACGTTAATCGATTCATTCTTTTGCTTTGCATAGGCTAAGTGGATTTGCATAAAGAACATGTTTTCCATTTTCAAAACCGACAGTTTGATAGCAAGTGTTTCGTGAAGAATCGTGCTACGATTTCTTTGATTCTACGCTATTATGACAAGCATTCATTTTACTTCACATATTGATTTTTGAAGTAGAGGGATGAGGCGAAGGAGGTCAGCCACTCACCTTAGCCTTGCTTCAAGCGAGCGACCAGTTGGCTGCGCTGACGTCGCCTACGCGATCACCTGCAATCGCATAAGCAATTGATTAGAACACTGTATAATTCAAGGAATTTCGATATGAATGCGAAGCTCGAAAACGCAAGTCACGAAAACTCATTCGGAAAACATTCACGAAAATGCATTCACGAAAACCAAAGCCAAAGCCAAATCAAGTGCGGCATAAAAATCAGAGCAATGGGAGGTCTCTTCCGGCTCAGCCGCAGAGCCAATCCTCGAGGCGCAACCCGCTGAATATGGGACTTGGTTCCGAAGAAGCCATTCCATAACGTGGAATGGATCTTAATTCAACCGTTTTCGTTCGATCGACTCGGCCGATTCCGACCTATCGGTCCCGACCGAATCGATAGCAGCAGTGTTCCTTTCTCGTGCACCCCGTGGACGGAAACGGGACACGATGTAGGGACGGGGCACTACACCTTGTTTAGCCGGCAGTTCTGGACACTAGTTTCCTTTGCATAATTGTAATTAAATCAGACTGCAGCTGACTATAGTTATGTACTATTGACTCTCGGAACTAGCTCATCATTTTGTATAGCTAGACTCATGAATTATTTTGATGAAGCGTCGGAGACGCCTTACTGCTTTGTCTTATATGATCATTATTTGCTGCTTCTTGTTTTGATTGATTGAGACATAGATGCTCTGTGGGACCATAGGAGACCTGATTGTAGCATGCACCCCCTTGTCTCTTGACATCCACGATCGCCGTATGACGTTTATATACCTCATACGGTGTAGCTGGCCTAGTCCGTCTCAGTATTCCGGTACTGGGGCATGACATCCCAGGAGGCAAATCGACAAGACTCTATGTCCCATTATCTTCCAGAGCCCGTATTTCAGTTTGCATAGCCGCACGCCAGTCCGAATCTCGCGAGGCCTGGCGATATGAAGTAGGCTCAACACCTGCAGCGATAGCTGCAAGAAAATCTCTGTGTCCAGCAGTAAATATATCATAACTTAGAAATTGTGTTAGAGGATACGAAGTACCTGAGGAAGTGACAGGAACAGATGAACTGTGGTGAAGGGGGGACTTTTACTTCGAACAGCATTTGTCACAAAATCTTGTAAGCGCACTGGCTGTGATTTCTTTCTCATGCCTCTTCCCAATACTACCTCGTCAGGCACCTCTGGCAACACTGTATCCCCTGTATCATCAGTAGTATCCGCATCACCCCCAACGGACTCTCCTGTCAATACTTCTGCATCTACCTGTGCATCCTCGCTACTCGGTGCCGAGCCATCAACCACTCCGGCCTCAGCAACCGTAGCTGGCACCATCCCAAAAGCCTCTATATCGTCTCCCGGCACCTCAACAGATGTATTGCGTGTTGCAGAAGACATCTCGCTAGCAGATCCACACCCAGGAAATTCTTTTTCATAAAAATTAACATCACGGGACACAAAAAATTCACCAGTCTCCAAATCATACAGTTTCCATCCCTTTTTATCAAGTGGATACCCAACAAAGATACATTTTCTGCTCCTGCTAGCAAATTTATCATGTCGGGATTTCAAATCATATGCATAGCACAGACAACCAAAAATACGTAGATAATCATACGAAGGAGCCGAACCATATAAAACTTCATAAGGAGACTTAAAATGCAAGATACTAGAAGGGGTTCTATTTATCAAATAACATGCACCCAGAACACATTCTCCCCAAAAATCTACGGAAAAAGAACCCTGAAATCTCAATGCCCTGGCTACATTTAAAATATGTCGATGTTTTCTTTCCACCCGTCCATTCTATTGAGGTGTCCCAACACAGGATGTTTGGAACAATATACCTTGAGATGAAAAATAATCTCGTAAACAATTAAATTCAGTGCCATTGTCACTCCGCACACGACGGATATCAGCCCCAAACTGACGCTTCACCATAGCAATAAATTTAAGAAACATAGAATAAACAGCACACTTACCCGTCAATAAAATAACCCAAACAGCTACAGAAAAATCATCCACCAAAGTCAAAAAATATCGTGCCCCATTAGATGACGGAACACGATATGGTCCCCACAGATCACAATGTATAAGTTCAAAGCATCTCAAAGCACGACTACTACTATCAGAAAAAGCATCACGAGTCTGTTTAGCTTGATGACAAATATCACAAGCCTTATGAGAAAACACACCACTACCAGAGAGAAAAGGTAAAGTCTGCATTACTTTATCTGAAGGATGCCCCAGTCTACTATGCCAAACCTCGGAATCACTCTCTTTGCATGCCAGGATCACCGAAGCCAAAGAAGCTGGAACCTCCCCCAAGAAGTAAAGTCCACCCCTTTGTTCACCTGCTCCAATCACCATCCTCGTACTTTGGTCCTGAACAAAACACAAATCAGGAGTAAATAACATATCACAATTTTTGGCACCAATCAATTGGGAGACAGAGATCAAATTGCAAGTCAATGTCGGAACATAAAGAACATCCGTCAACACCAACAAAGCAGTCAAAAATACTTTGCCTCTCAGAACAGCCTTAATAGTGCTCCCATCAGGCAAAATCACAGGACAGACAGGTCCCTCAAAGCAATCAACTAAACAGTCACGAGAGCCTGTCGCATGAAGAGTAGCCCCAGTATCGAATATCCAAGGGACAGAAGAATTCTTACCCATCAGACGATCAGAGTTTGAAGAACCAGGGTTGGAAGAACTGTCGTTACCCAGCAAGCTCATCAGTTTTTGCCATTGTTCACCTGAGAGTGGTGAAGGATACCCTCCATGCATAATATCCGCCGAACTTCCAGCAAGACCAGCAGGGACACCATGACCAGCAGCGGCGACATGATGAACCACCCCTGCTCCTCCAGCACCACGTCCCCCATCACGTCTCTGCGGTGGTGCCGGGCCTCTGTGTCACGCCCCAGAACCAGAATACTGGAGAACGGGGGAATGACTCAGCCAGCTACGTATTACGGGTAGATAAATATCGTATAATACGATCAATGCTGTCTAAAAGACGAGGGGTGCATACTACATAAAAGTCTCACTATGGTCACTTCTCATCTATTGTCTCAATCATTCAAACAAGAAACAGAAATAGAGAACATGTGAGATAAAGCAGTAAGGCGTCCCAAACGCTCAGTCAAAATGTTCTTGATATCTGGCTTTACAAAACACAGCCAGATGATGTAGTCAGTATACACAATTGTTATCAGCTGCAGCCTGACTTAGTTACAATTATGCAAAAATAGGTACAAGACAATCCGACTAACATGTCGGTGCCCAACGGCAAAGTATAAAGTATTTAACAAAACGAGCGAGGAAGTAAGAAAACCCACTCGAGCCCTCCTGCGATCATCCCTCTAGTATTGACCATCGTGGAGGTAGAAGTAAGCTGGATCCTCGGGGACCGGCTCTAAATCTGGCCATGCAAAACCAGAGATGTTAGACCTCTAACAGCAAGTACCGCAAGGAAGCACGATATGAGGGATTAAAACCAGTAATGAGAAAATATGATAAATAGATCTCTGCTTTCTACTGGGATTCACATAGTATCACGACACTTCGAACCAACCTCCCAACCAAACAAGGACAGAAGTTGGCACGTCATGTCCTGACATTCTGATCATCTCAGTTAGGTAACAGAGGACATACAGTACACAAACAAGTTAATTTAAACGGCCATTCAACTACTACGGCTTGCTACTATGAGTTCCAAGTTATCCTGGAATTATGCAATAGAGATTCCTCAGTTCTTAGTATGTGCAAGCAAGGCTAGCTTATCCAGTCAATCAATTGCGCCAATCATGAATTAGACGAGTCCCAGCAGGACGCCCGTCATCAATATATAATATACAATAGATAATATAACCAGATACCGCTCCCTGCCCGTGTGGCAGATTTGCAGTATTTGTGGGGACCAGCCGGCCTGTCGGGCACTACTAGTCCCAAGAGGACTGCCATGTAAGAACTCGGGAATCCATTCTCTCCATGCAATCATTATTTTATTTAACTTAATAGTCTCTACGTTAAGTAAAATCTCATGCCGTGGGTCATGGTCATTCAAATGAGTACTTTCGTACGGGATACGATATGCACAACTCTACAACGATACTAGTGCGGTTAGGTTGCAGATCTTACATAGCGTAATGCAACAATCAGAACTAACCACGGAGTAATCATGCCTTGACCATAAAGTACACATGCTGCTTTTGTAAAATAAATAAATAAATAAATTGAAGCCTGCATGTGCCTGTATGTCAATATTCGGGATCAGCCAGTCGATTACAATAGTTCATAATTAATATGAACGTGTCTCATTCATTCAATTCAATAAGACGACTAGTCAGTCTCTTAGTTCCAACTAGGAACGCATGATCAATTATTAGTCAAAGTAACAGTCGGGGTCAATTCGTGACAATGCATGAAAGTCAAATTAGTATTAAGCATGGTCGAGTCTATAACTAGCATAAAATAGTTGGTAACACATTCTTGAAGCCAAAAAAAAGATCTACAACTTTCATGTTGGGAGTTGAAAGAAATTCTAGCCATAATTCAGTCAAAATATGACGTATAACAGTCAGAAACAACCAAAATAGGCATATGTGGCCTATTCTGCGACATGCATGCGGACCAACTGCGACATGCGGCCTATGCGGCCAACCGCGACACCATATGCGGCTCAACTGCGACATACGACCTCATACGACCCAACCGCGACATCTATGCGGCTCAACTGCGACATGCGGCCTCATGTGGCCCAACCGCGACATCTATGCGGCTCTACTGCGACATGCGGCCTCATGCGGCCCAACCGCGACATCTATGCGGCTCTACTGCGATATGCGGCCTCATGCGGCCCAACCGTGACATCTATGCGGCTCTACTGCGACATGTGCCTCATGCGGCCCAACCGCGACATCTATGCGGCTCTACTGCGACATGCGGCCTCATGCGGTCCAACCGTGACATCTATGCGGCTCTACTGCGACATGTGCCTCATGCGGCCCAACCGCGACATCTATGCGGCTCTACTGCGACATGCGGCCTCATGCGACCCAACCGCGACATCTATGCGGCTCTACTGCGACATGTGCCTCATGCGGCCCAACCGCGACATCTATGCGGCTCTACTGCGACATGCGGCCTCATGCTGCAGATGAACATAGAAGTTTGACCAAAATTGTTTTCGCCATAACTTTCTCAAAATAAATCGGAATCTAACTTTTCAAAAGCCAAACTTTAGCAGAATTAAATTCTCTACAACATGGAACCACTTATTTTTGAAAACAACAAAGTTTGATAGATCAAAACCATAAAATCCATATAAAAACCAAAACTTGAAACTTGGATCTACACCCAACCATCCATGGAAATCAAGAACTTCAAGACCTAAACTTGTAGAGGATGAGAAGATGAACAACATAGACTAAAAATAAATGGGGATGCATGAAATCCCTCATGGTGTGCAAGATGTACTTGCCTCTCACAGGTGGGTTAGGGTTTGGTGGAGGAGCAAATGTGAATGAATGAAGAGAGAGAATGAAAGAAGAAGTTTTATATCAAGGTCAAGTGGATCTCCACCATTCATTCTCTCCACCAAATCCAAGCCATCCATTCCTTTCCATGTTGAACCAAACCGAACCAAGTTGGTTTACCATGAACCGAAATGAACCAAGAGCCAAAAAAAAGCAGAAAATAAAATACAGAAAAATAATTAGCATGAAATTAAAAGAATTAAATATAAAATAAATGCATGACAGATACTAAATAAATTCGGGCAAGCGGTATACGTATAAAAATATGCATTCCAGGAACGGTGAGTGACACTCTGCCACCACCAGCACCACGTCCGCCCTCACGCAGAGGACGAGTCTCCCACCACTCTGGATAGCCAATCTTGGCAAAGCAAGTTGCAACATCATGACCTGTTTTCTTGCAATGAGTACAGATCATACCTGATTTGTCCCTGAAATCTGAGGTTCTACTATTAGAAGTAGTAGAAAGACGAGGTGAAGTCTTGATAGCCAGCGCCAATACCTCCTCAGTAGCGGATTGGACCTGAGATTTTCGCATATCCTCCTCCTCACGGACTGTCTGATATGTCTGATCTAAACTTGGCTGAGGATCCTGAGCCAGAAGATTAGATCGGGTATGACCATACAACTCAGCATTCAACCCATACATAAAGTCCTGAAAGTGGTCTTCATCCCTCATAGCCTGTAGCTTTGCAGCAAGTTCACCACAGGTACAAGTAGGCAATAGAAAATAAGCAGCTTGTTCATCCCACAAAGACTGCAAATTTTCAAAGTAGGTTTCCACAGACATCGAAGTCGGTTGTTGGCACTCAGCCAAAGCCACCTTGATTTGTTGCTTCCGAGTGCCATTGCTAACAACAAATCTTTTCTCCAACAAGTTCCACAATGGATAAACCTCCTCAAAGTACGGCAATGATTTCTTCAGAGATGGATCAATGGTATTAAGAACCCATTGAACCAATAGCGCTTGCACGCATCTCCAATCAAGCAATTTACTAGCATCATTAACAGGTTTGACTTCAGTACCTTCCAGAAAAGTGATCTTTCGCCTAGAGATCAGGGAGAGACGTGTCGACCGAGACCACTCAGCATAGTTCGGTCCACGGAAAACAATAGGAGTAATGATATTTTCTGGTTGATCAGCAGAACTCAGAAAATATGGATCCTTCGGATTAGGATAATTTGGGTTGTGTGCACCGCCACCGCCAGTCGCGACGGAGTAGCTGGACGCAGCATCATCTGCCATCGCGGATGTCGGGTGTACAAAAATTTTGTACAATTCTGACGAATCGGCCGCTGATGGACGGGGTCGGCGGCGAATTGGCCGCAATCAGGGGCGCCGGATATGGCGCGTAAGGGCGAGCGGATGTCGGATGTACAAAATTTTGTACAACTCCGACGAATCTGCCGCAGTCAGGCGCGTAGGGGACGGCCGGTGCAGTCGGGCGCCGGGATCGGGCAGGAAACTTTTGCTGCTTTCTCACAAACCGAAGAAATTTTAGCTTTGCTTTGTTATATAAAAAAAAACACCAAAAACTCCCAATAATAATCTAACAAAGTTGGGTCAGATGAAGCAAAAACTCCCAAAAAACCAAAGACTCCCAATAATAAACTTTAGCTTTGCAAAGCAAAGTATTTCTGGAGATTATATAATACGGGATGGTGCCGGCATATTTACTGCTGGACGAAGCAAAGCCTCTATATCGTCGCTTTGCAAAGTATTTCTGGTTGGGAGTTGCCTAACGAAGCAAAGTATTTCTGGAGGAAGGGATCGGTCAGACGTCGGCGCGAGCGGTCACGCGTTCAGTCGGCTAGAATTTTTTTTTTTTTTTTTTTTTGGAGGCTCTGATACCATGTAGGAAATAATAATATCTTATTCTCATTGCTAGAATTTGTTACAATATATATAGTGTCTACATTTGGACTTATAGACCATGGGCCATATTTACATTACAAATATAATCTAACAATCTAACACAAACATTCGTTCATTAAAAGACTTATTACGTCTCTGAAAATCCAATTCCGTCACTCAAATGTGGCACTAAATTTTTTTGAGTATCCAAAGTCTAAACGGACAAACTCAGTATCCAAAATCTAATTAGACACTAAACCCGGTACCCTTATACAAAATAATCCAAAATTTTATATAACTTTGGGATAATTAAATTCTTTGTTCCAAAATTATTTAAAAATTAGTATTTGGGCTATGAAGATATTCAATTTAGAATTGATTGTAAGATGACGTCCGTATTGACCATCTAAAATCTGTCAATAAATAAATTGACTCAGAACTAAAAAAAATACAAGAATGCTTTTGGGATCCAAAGTTTTATTAACTCTAAATTATTTATAACAGATTTTGAAACCCAAATTCTAAATTCAACATCTTTATAACCCAAATGCTATTTATTTTTTTTAGGATCCAAAGTCTAATCAACTATTATTATTCTTCTTTTTCCATGCTTTGTAAAATCTATGATAGAGGCCTTTCCAAATATTGTGTTGATAGGACGGGAGACCCTACACTTGCACTAGACCCACCCCTTTCTTGAATAGTCAAATGGCTTGGCTAATGGCTTAGCACATGCATACGACAAGCACTATTTAGTCTTTTGCTAGCTTTTGAAAGCACAGAAAAGACTGATTTCAAAAGTTTTCTGATTTTGCTTCTTTCAAAAATAGTCCTACCAAACCTATGGTCACACAAATTTTTGGATGAAGTAAAATACAAGGGTTATTTATTTAGTAATAAAATTTTATATAATTTTTGATATTAAGATTTTTATTTTTATAATATTCAACATACATTATTGACCTCCTAATCAATCCAAATTATAATATTGAATATTATAAAGATCCGAATTATAATATTATATATTATACGAGACCCATTACTAAGTAATCCAACTACAATACGGGTCTGATTCTTGTAACTCTAATTCAAACCCAATGACAAATTCCGGTTCGAACTTATTTGGTGTTCCAGCTAGTGGCCCTTAACGCAATTTTCATATTAAAAAAAAAAAATCGGACTACATTTTCATAGTACAGTATAATTAACTATCGTGCTAATCTTTTGGGATATTTTGTAAAACCTCCCCTAAATAATGGGCTAATTTGCGAAATACCCCATAAAGATTTCGAATTGGTAAAACCTCCTTTCCGTCAAGACGGTGTTTAATTTTGGGTGACGTGGCAATTGTTGCATACGTGGCCACAACTCTGTTTTCCAAATTTTATGAAATTTTCAAATTACCCTTCCTCCATCCCCCTTCCCCTTCTTCCTCCTGGAGCCACGTCCCCTTCGAGCACCCGGCCACGTTCGACACGCTCGCGATGGAGCCCCGCCGGAGCAGCCCACGCCGACCCAGCGCGAGGAGCAGGCGTCGGGGCCGGTCCAGTTGGAGGCCAGGTTGCCGTGGGCGTCGACGAGGGCGCGGAAGGCGGAGAGGGAGTCGGTGTCGCTGGTGGACGAGGAAAGTAGTGCCGTGTTCGACAACAACAAGAAGAAGAATGTGTGTGAGAGTTTAAGTTTCAAAATAAAAAATGTCCAACAGCTTTGAGCTTGGCTGGGCTGACTTTGGTTGTTTTTTTCGCTTGCTGCTTAATTTGTGTTTTCTCCTTACTGTAAATAGAAAATTTGTGTTTCCTCCTTACTGTAATTAGAATAATTTGTGTTTCCTCCTTTAATGGCAGAAATTGCCTCCTTCTCTAGAGATGAAGAAACACCCCCATGCTTGTAGGAACCTGATCTTTGGTAGACAAGTTGTACGCTGGAAGAGAATCAAGTGAAAGATGAGGAAGATGATCGGTATAAATAGGTTAGAGGAAAAGTAAGAGAGGAAGAAGATGACCGTTAGAGAGAGAGAGGAGAGAGAGGGGGAAAAGCCACGTACGCAGGGGTATTTTCGTCTGACTGGGAAAAGCCACACACGGATAGCCACGTCACCCAAAATTAAACACCGTCTTGACGGAAAGAAGATTTTACCAATTCGAGATCTTTAGGGAGTATTTTGCAAATTAGCCCATTATTTAGGAGAGGTTTTACAAAATATCTCTAATCTTTTTAATGCATTGTACAAATTTTGTTACAACAAGACAGATAGACAGTCCACATGCACGTTGATTGTATTCTTTATATGTTGAATGATCTGTACTCTCAATAATTTATGTACCAATTTTGTTCCTTTTCTATTGTCCATCCTCCAAAGTTTTTTTTTTTTTCCCCTTATATGACAGCTTATGTGCCATTTGATATGACAATTAATATGACAGCTGATAAGACAAAATTAAAATTAAAATTAATATTGAATGTTTAAATTAAAATTAAAATTAAAAAGATTGAGTAATTAATATTTTGGATTAGAATTTGTTATGTCAACTAATATGTTAGTTGCCACGTCAGCTGCCACATAAAAAGTGCTAGTTTGGAGGAACATTTAGAGGTACAAAAAGCATTACTCTTTCTATAAATACAACAGCTCATCTATTTAAAATGTTAATATTAGAGCAAATATTTATTCGGATTGCAAGTTGTTTGGTTCTACAATTACGATAGACAATCGAACAGAAACCAACTACAATGTGGACTATTCTAAGTCTAGCTATAAGAGAAATTATTCTTATATGTGGAGCTCATCGTGCACCTTTTGGCCTTGTTTGCTTCACGGAAAGAAAATCAATTCCCATGTATTTTTCATGGGAATGGAAAAGTAGAATTTCTATCAAAAAAAATTTCCTATATTTGGTTGGTGTAGGAAAAGAAAAAAAAAATATATCTTTGTTCCAACAATATTCAATGTCAACATAATTATAATGAAGAGTTAATTGGTAAAATAGGTAATAAATCAATGCTACTTTTGTCATAATATTTCGTAATTAATGTTGGAAAAGGAGGAGCGAAAATGAATCCCATGGATTATGAGAGGAACCATTTTCTCTCCTATTTTCTCCCATGTCAGAAAAGTGTTTCCGAAATTTGTGGCTACCAAATAAAGGAAAGCAACATGAAAGAAAAAGAAAAAAAAACTCAAGACACATGTTGTGCGATTCAGATGAGATCCCGATCCTCGCAGTAGGCCACGAGTTAGACTACACAAACTCAATTAGTAACTCATAATAACAACATGTAATCACATTACAACATGTGTATCAATATGTAACTTGGGCCGGGTTGGGCCGATCTGACCCAGTTTTGACCGGATTTGACCGAGCATGGGGCGGGTCGGGCTCAGCCCGGATTGGAGGGCGGGCCGGTCCGGCCCGGTTCAATGAACCTCGAATCCATCTCGGACCCACAGTCTGACTTTTATCGGGACGGACTGAACCGGGTATGGGATGGGCCAGGGTTGGACCGGCCAGTCCGGTTTAGTTTAAGGAAACCAAATTCTTTTATATGTTTAAAAAAAACTTTAAGAATAAAAAAAAATTAAAAATTAAAAAAATATCTAAAATAAGTTATCTAAAAAATAGTTTTCTAAAAAAAGTTCTAAAAAAATTAAATGAGTACAATAAAAAATGTATAATTTTAAAAAACTAAATTAGTATAATAAGACTAAAAAATTGTAATAAAAATGTAGATAATGAAAATTAGTACAATTTAAATTAGTATATTTTAAAAATATTTTTATTAATGTTTAGAAAATTTCTAAAACAAAACATATCAAGTATAATAAATTTTAGAAAATTTGCAGAATTAATTTGCTAAATGAAACATGAATTGCATTACTAATACAATTGCATAATTTAAAAATTAATGACTAATACAAGATTACTAGTATATAAACTGCAATTAATAATTCATACAAGATTACTAGATGTCCATAAATGATTTTAAATGTCTGTGTAGCTTTCATTTATGATAGTTATGGTCCCATTTGAATCGTTTCCTACAATGTAAATATTCAACAAGACTTTAGTGGAATATTTTCTTTCGGTATCGCCACTTGCACGCTCATTGTAAACTCCGCTAAAATGATGCCAAATTTTCAAGCCTGATTCAACCTTTTGTTGCGGTGCATATTGAGGTTGCGGTGTGCAGGCTGCGGTTGCTAATCTTGTGGTTATTGTGATAGTTGATCATTATCCGTGATATAAAATAGCCTCTTCACACTAGGTTACTTGTAAATATTGTAAGAGGAAAGAAATTGTTGGTGTGATTAATTTTGAAGATTTATGGTCTATTTATAGATTTTTTTTGGGTACAAAATGACCTATTTTACCCTCAAAATATAGTTGCTATAAGGTATTTTTATCATTTTCAGCAAAATGACCAAAAATACCCTTAAAACGGTTAAAAATAGCCATAACAATTAGTGTAAAACGGTCTTTCGGCCCTCCCAAAGGTAAAAAAATCAAAAAAAAACCGGCTGGACCGGTCGGGTTCGTCGGATTTGATCGGTCCGGACCCGCGGTCGAACCGGACCGGTCCGGACTTGCGGGTTCGAAGTTGGAATCCAGTCCAGACCTCCTGGGTTAGGGGGTGGACCGGTCCTGGTCGTTGAGCGGTCTCGGGCCGGCCAGACCGATTTTGATCGGGCCGACCTGAGCTGAAAACCGGTCCGCCCGGTCCAAGTCACACCTTGACATGTTTATAAATTTTTCTATTTAGATTTTCTACTCATTTTTTTTGTTTTTACAATCAAAAGAAGAAATATAAGTAATCCAACGATTGTTAGTGGCTGAGTTATAAAAATTATGAACTCATGAGTTCCTCGGGAAGGAAACAAGTGTGAAGTGTCTACGCCAAGTTCGATGAAAAAACACCCTGAAGCACAAAGAACCCACCCAACACCCCCCACCCACCGTCACACACAGGGTGAAATTCTGAATAGGTAAAGTAACCCACCATGAATTTACGACCAGCCAACTTTTTTTTAGGTTACGAAGATTGCATAAAAGTCTAAAAGAGAGGTGCTTTTTGTTGCTGTCTGAAACTCTAAATAGACTTCATCCATAGAAGGGTAAATGACAAAAAAATCATTTCTAGATTGGCCATTTATGCAAAAAAAAAAAAAAATCTTATGCTCTTAAATTTTTTATTAGTTGTTTTTTGTTGTAAAAAATTTTTAAATGACAATTTTATCCCTCCCCCCTCCTCTTTCCTCGACCGTTGGTGGAGGGGCTGGGTGGCCGACGATGCCACGTGAAGAGTCGCAGGGCGGGACGAGAGCGGGGGAGGGCCGCAGGGGGGCGGCGAGTGTGGGGGAGGGCCGTGCGGGGCCGGCGAGGTCGTAGGGGAGGTTCGAAGGGGACGGGCGGAACTGGAGGCTCACCGCCGGGGGGAGGGCCGGCATGGGGAGGGCAGGGTGGGTCGGGCGGGGGGAGGGTGGGGGGTCGGGCGGGGGGAGGGCAGGGGGACAGGGCCGACGAGGGGAGGGCAGGGAGTCGGGCGGGGCTGGGGGGTCGCCGCCGCCACCGAGGGAGAGGGGGGCAGGAGCATTTTCGGGATTACAAATTTTAATTTTGGCTGAAGGGGCCTTATTGAACGGATTTGTAATCTAAGGATGGACGAATTGCTAAAAATGACTAATAGGTCTTAATTTGCAAAAGTCGGATATCTAACGAGAGTATTTTTGTCATTTACCCTCCATAGAAAGTTCACCTGTTTCCATTTTTTCTGAAATAGTCCATCAGAAAAGAAACAGAAAATTGTATATTTAGCATCAAAGTTTGTTAATATTACAAATTGTATTTTTAGATCCAAAACGTCCAACGGAAAGATATGTTTAAATGATTCACCGGTGATAAAAAAAAATTGCAATCAAGAAATACGCCACTTTGGAAGGGCATATTTTGCACAAAAATACCATTCCAAAGGGCATATTTTGTACATAATAATTTTATATTCAAAACACAAATTCGTCACTAAAGCAAAATTTCATACTAAAGGTCCAATTCGTCAGTAAAAGCCAATTTCGTCACTAACTATCGTCGATAAAAAGTTTCGCATAATAAAACGTTAGATTGTCTCTTGAGAAAAAAAAACAACCGTTAAATATGTTAATAAATATATGTGCAAAAAAACGTCCTTAAGAATGACGTTTTGGGACTCCTATCACAATTTCACTTATTATATCCTCTCAGCACAATTTCAAAGAAGTTTGATGCCATACACGCAGTTTTCTGCAAAAGAAACCAACTTGCTGATTTCAACTAGTATTCTGACCCCAAAAAAAACACATTGAACTCTTTGCGTGTATCGGATACAGCTACTACATACAACAATCAGCACACAGCCAACAATACCAGCTTGTGGCCCATCTTCGTCAACAGTACATTAAGAAAACAATGGAAATTTGAGTTTGATTTCCAACTTCCTTACTGGCCTGGTTCGGCATTACAATACAAATGGATGATGTCATATGTACCAGTACACACATCAGTGTGACCCTTGTATTGATAAACTGGGCCCTTGTTATTGTGTTTGCTCTGCTGGAATTAGGAAGGGCTTGAAGGTCAGGAGGAGCCCAATGAATTCTACCGCATTCAAGATGAAGAAAACCATCTGATCACCTGCAAAACAATACAAAACCCAACCTACGGGTGAGAACAAGAAGCGAAAGGTGTTGGGAACGTGGTGTGATCCGAACCAAAGTTGACCTATGAAGTGTGATATTAGATTGGGCCCATATGCCTTGGGCCTCGTTTGGTCCGCGGAAAGGAATGGAAAGGAAATCAATTCCTTGGCATTTCCTTTCCCATTGATTTTCCTTTCTGATGTTTGGAAATGCCAAGGAATTTGAAAAGGAAAGTGAATATTTCAAGGTGGGAAAGTGATTCCTTGATTGTATGGATGGAATCATTTTTTCTCCTAATTTTTTTTTCTATTGGAAATTACTTTCACTTTCCTCCTCAATTCATTTGGCATCCAAACATAAAAAGTAATTACTTTCCTTTCCCAACCTCATGATTCCGCGAACCAAACGAGAAATTTTTTTTTTTCCATATAAGGCCTGAACCAATCCTAATTATCTATCCCTCATGTGAGACTAAACTCCAACTCAGAATATCACACCTTTTTGAACGTTCAACCAGAAACGAGATACAACCCAACAAAAAAGGAGATCAACAATCACAGGGGTAGTATTGTGGCCAAAGAGTCATCAGTAAGGATACAACAGGATCTTAAGTGAGAACCATACAAATGTCTTGAGGTCGTCATAAATAATGTAAGGTCGTACAGTGTACTTAATCAAAGCCAAGTCATACCTGGAAGAAAAGGAGTATTTTGGTGCTTTTGTGCCCATGAAAATCTGTAAAACAGGTAATTAAAACAAAGATTAATAATTTAGATAAAAATGAATGCAACTCATACACTTCTCAGGGAATATGAGAAACAAAAGAAGTCGAAACCACGGTTCTAAGCATGGATCGATACGAAAACGTATTGAAACAACAGAAACTAATGGAGCCGGCCAATTCAATACCATCCGAAACCCCCCCTGAAACCGCCGATATCGATACTCATAAAAGAGGTCCAATACCGATTCAGATACCAATGCGAACCTTGGTTGAAACTCCTGGGCTGCTTCTTCCTCAAATACAAGAATGCGCTCACAATAGTTTAACAGTGTTAGTGAAAATACCTATTTCAGCTCCAGAGATCATGTGATAGGTTGATAATGTTTTCGTAGTTGATACTGAATTCAACTGTCAATATGCTCAACTATAGGTTAATCAACTTGCTTCTTTATGCCACTGATTAACAGATCACATAGCATGATAGCAAAAGGGTGTTGGGAGTCAGGGGTCAGTCACTTCAAGTAGTGTCTTTAGTTCAAATCAATCAAAATGCTGCAGGATTTGATAAGATTTGTGGTGCTACCTTCCACATTAATTTTAACCTAACTCATATAATTTAGAGATAGTGGAATTGAATAAGTACTTCAAAGGTTCTACCACACACACATAAGAAACTTACAAGACTCCTCCACCTGCTGGAGCTGCAGCTTTAAATAGAGATTGTCCCGTCATTGAAATACCATTCGCTGCTCCTCTTTGGCACTGTGACTGTAATGGAGTAAAAATGCCATCTCAGTATATGGTTCTTTGGCATGTAAAATTGGATTCAACTTGCCACTAAAATAAAACAAGAAACTGTAAGAGATGCATTTGGAGTAAATTACCACAGCGTTGTTTTGCAAAAGGAACAAACCAGTGATGACAATAACCTAATAACAGCAGAAGGATGCAGTTTAGAGAAGCTGGATCAAGTTTCATGGGAACTGTTTTAAAAAATGGATTTTCTGTTGAAAAATAACTAAAAAGTGTGACAAGTCTGCTAAAAACAGCACATACAACTAAATTGAAGGCTTGCAGAAATCAACCATAACCATAAAAGCTTATTGGAACCATACTTTATATAGCTAAACTAATGTCTTTAGGTATTTTTAGGACCTTTTAGAGAATAACTTGAGATCTAAGCATTTTTGTATGATCCTAAAAGGTACACAGCATAACTCAGGGGAAGCATGTAGTTTATACGAGTATTGATCAGTTGGCCTTTTGTGTAATTAATGACGATGCCACTGATACTCAAACGTAGTTGAATAAAAAAGTTAAATCATGTCAATTGCAAACTCTAGCCCTTACTTTCCAGGTCCCAACATATTGTTGGTTGTATAATATACTTGACCATTTAGCAGAATTTAGCCTTTTACGTGGCAGGTCAATTAATAATTGTGATCTATTCATTATATAGTAATCAATTGCATCTTCAGAAATAGCATGGCACAACAACTAGATCTTGTCTTCTTTAGTTCTCCTTCGTCCTAGAACTCCATGGATTCAAGTTTTGATCGGGCCAATGGTCCTACTGGTTATTGGTCTACCACGGGCCAAAATTTTCACAGCTAACTTGTTATAGACTTAGTTCTTTGATGAACAAGAAAAATGATTTCACTTTATCTACTATGTGTGCATCTTTTGACTCTTTTCTTTAATATAGGAAACTCTACATCTATCTGGACACCTTCCAATACTTTAAGCAAGCGTAAGTTACAGACATAACAAAGAATGCGTAAAAATAAGCTCTGAATTTGAACATGTTTTCCATGAACAAATCCATAAAATAATGACATGCATTTTACTATAAAAGTTTAGATGGACTATATTATTTTTACTAGGAAAATTTTGTTACAAGTACTGTGCCGATAAGAAACTTCTGCTAATCATTAACTGTATTTGTACTCACAGAGAGAACATTCTTGAACACAGATGAACAAGTCACCAGCAACATCAGTTCAAGTCCTGATAGTTTAGCCATAAATGGATAGGCGGCAAGCAAAGGTATGGATATAAACTGTAAGTCAAAAGAAGAAAAGAAGTGTTGGGCACCAAGTAAATCCTTGGAGGAAAAAGATGGCATTGGATGCATACCGCAGCAAGACGGCATGAAGTGACAGGTCCAAGGAGCTTCTCAATGGAGGGATAAAGAAATAACTGAAATAATAGAAGACTGCAACCTAAAAAAAGCAATCCATCAGAATAGTTTTATCATTGGAAGAGTTATTCATTTACATAACACATGATATATTACAACAGAATAATGGAAAGATCATGTATGCTAGTTATC
Source organism: Iris pallida (assembly GCA_029216955.1). Taxonomy (NCBI): domain Eukaryota; kingdom Viridiplantae; phylum Streptophyta; class Magnoliopsida; order Asparagales; family Iridaceae; genus Iris; species Iris pallida. The sequence goes on along the minus strand of JANAVB010006599.1, from coordinate 19,386,618 downwards.
TTCACCAGAAGATTTCAGGGAGCTACAATGGTCAAGTTTTCAGGATATGGAAGAGTTATTCATGTATCTGTGCCAATCATGGAGCGACAATGGTCTAGCGTCTACATCTGGAGTCACACTCACTGTTCTCAGAATTTCAGGGAAGTTAGTCATATACTTTTTCATTTGTATTGTTTTGACATCGTAGTTATCTTTAGCAATGCTTAACTTGTAATGTCTGCTGCTTGTATCCAATGTTTTATCTGAGTAAAACTTGGCTGGAATCTCCTTGATCCATCCTTTATCTCAAAAATATATTCACCAGACAGAGACTACTTAAGAGAACAATAAATAGATTTCACCTCCTAGAACGGCATAGACAAGTCTATCCTAATCTGAGCTCTAGAATGCAAGTCCATCACCCTTTCATCCACTGAAGAGCTCAAGAAATCTTGCAGAAAAATCTGGCTACTCTTTCTTCTATCAAAGAAACTCCACTTCTTGGTTTGTAGATTATGAACGCTGACGTGTTTGTTTTATGAAAATTTTCAGCTGACTAACTATTTAGTATTTACTTGACTTTGTCTAAGCAAATTATACATACAGAATAATGAAAGTCAATAAATAACTATACATAACCAACATCTGGTAGTTGAAAATTACATGAATGTCTTTGGTTATGCTTGCAGATTTAGTATTAAAAATGCAATAAGGATTGAATTTATCAACAAAAGGACCATTTTTTTAAATGCTGGCCTAGTGGTCTAGTAAACAGGTAACATCATAATATCTCTCAGCAAACAGTACTGTTATACAGGAGTCAAGATTTGCATGAATAAAAAAAAGCCATTCACTTAAAGTTACAACAGCAAGGCAGCACAATAAATTCTGCATCGCCCGTTGTGAACCAAGGACTTACGTTCACCTATTTTCAGATTCTACACTCGTACATAAAATCACAACTTCAGAATTAGCGCACTTGGCAAGGCCAGAAAAGCATAAATCAGGATAAGTTGGAAAAAAAAAGCAAAATCAATATAAGAAACATACACAAAAGTGTTTTAACAAATTTCACAAAAATTCAAAAGCACACTTCAGAACGTTTTGGAAGATTCATAGACAATTTAGTGAGAACAGTCAAGTTTTATAGAAGGGGAATAAATGCCTGACGATAGCAACTGAATAGCTTTTCTATAAAAGGTCAAGACTTCAGGAGATTATTAATAAATAAAATCTTAGAAGCTTTTAGAATGATTCATGAACTACTAACAAGACTAGCAAATCTGAAAGTAGAATATATGTGATAGCAATTGGATAGCTCTTTGATGAAAAGTTAAGAGTTCCAGGATATTCTTATAGGGAACTTCTATAAAAAAAAGAATATCAAATAAAATTCCTTCTAATGAGGAAAGGAAAAGGAAAGAAGAATTTATCAACTGCAACTTGATGGACATTGATTCTTGTTCCACTATAGAACTGAACATGTTACAACTTACACGATCATTTGCCTGACTGTAAATTTAGATGTTAGTCATATAAAGTTATAATACTTACATAGATATGTAAGTTCTACGGAGGAATGAGAGTTACCTCACAGCCAATATAGTTAAGTTTTAGAAATAAGGCAAGTATTGAGAGATACAGATGCTACTTAAGGCACCCACATGGGGCTTGATGTCATCCGAGGTAACCTAACCATTTAACAAGCTGTGGATGTGGAAACTATGACCATGAGCAGCAACTAAGCAGTTGAGCAGCACAGGGCTGTTGCTGGGCCAACATACTGTGCGTAGAACATATTGCAACTGTACATATATCATTTAGCGGGATTAAACGAATTCTTACAACCAAGCACACACCAAGCTAGGTGTTGAACTATCTGACACTAATTTGATGCGGACACTCAAAATCAGTGTTAAGTCTGTGTTCATGTCTCCGTGTGTCATGTATGTGTCTGTCTCGGTGTCCATGTCCATGCAACATAGAATCGCAAGTTGAAACCTTCTCATTGCTTATTTAAGGTCACAAGGAGATAAGAGACCTGAAGTTATAGCATTTACTTGGGCACTCTTCGTAGGATATATTAAAGCACAAAGAAGATGCTAACATATTATGATAGGACACATGAGTTACCTGAAATTGCAAGAACCACTCCAACATCCTGGGATGAAAAGCTTAACCCTCCATATTTTCTATCGCTCACAGCCCATAGAGAAAAAATCTGGAAAAGTGAAAACAGTGTGATATATATAAAAAAACTAAAATAGTGTTTAATATGATTGGCATCAGTGTGTAGGACCAAGTATTACTAACAAACAAAAACAATGGAAATGTCAACACTGGGTGTTAGATTCTTTATCAAAGACTCATCCATATTCTAATTATGACAGTTATATTGCCTAAGATCAGAATAGAAGTTAAAATGAACTAAGCCTCTGACAAATAAAATAACTTCTAGTAGATAAAGCTCTTATTCTACATAAGAATTTCAACTGGTTGAACTACTGGCTACATTGATATATATTCTGTTAGAGTTAGTGATTGGCACAACAGGTCTAGCCCACACTCAGCTGACTTGTTGAGTCTAGGGCTTCTTATGCATTGGGTATATATGTTCTCCTATCTCAAATGAAAACTCTCTCCTCTTCCACATGATATCAGTGTTTCAAACTCTAATGGCTGATCTCAGTGTCCAGTATACTGGGCCCTTACCCATGCACTGTAACAACCAAGCTGCCATATCTACTTCTAGCAATCTTATTCCCTGAGAGGACCAAGCACATTTAGGTTGATTCTCACTCTATTCATGATGAAGTTATGGGAAACAAGTTCTATACTCCCTTCATTTGCTTCGAGGATCATATTGCCGATCTGTTCACTAAGCCTCTAACACCTTCCCGTTCTTTTGTTTTATGTACCAATCTTGGCATGCATGATATGTGCTCCAGCTTGAGGGGAAGTGTTTGAGTCGGTGATTAGCACAACTGGGTCTAGCCCACATTGAGATTGACTTATTGGGTCAAGGGTTTCCTTATGTATTGGGTATATATATTTTCCCATCTCAACTGAAAACTCTCCCTCTCTTCTTTCCACATATTCATTGGTGCTACTAGTCAGTCACAGTTGATTTGGGAATCATTTGTCACCTCATACTGGACACCACAGAACTCAGTGGGTGAATGAGGTACACCGTACAATTACAGGTTGCAAGTCTTAGCCTCTCCGATTTATACCTTCTCCTCTTATCTACACAGGTGAGAAACATGATGCTCCACATAGCATAGCAGTGCCTGGGGCATGCCTAGAAGCATAAGCATACATGACTTTCCAACAGTTTGGTAATCTGGAAGCAGCATGATTAGCAGCATATTTTTGTAAACATTTACATAATACGAATACTCATACTACAGGAAATATCATTCTTCACAATTTTCTACATACCAGCATATGCATGCAATCACAAGCTTTATCACAAAATTATGCAATGAAAATACCATAATAGTTTATACTTTCGGAACCTTAATGTAACAACACAAATTAACAACAAATATTACCTCAGTATATGCCATATCATGAAGTGAAAAAACACAATATACGATGACAGAGGACATTAATGGCCAATTCTTGAAAAGGTTTTCCTTCGGAGCTGGAGGTCCGACTCCAGTTTCTTCATCTTTATCATTGTGCATGTGTAGTGTTTCCTACAGGGTAAATTAAAGATAAAATGAGCCAAAAGACAACTATTAATTTGATCATAATCAGAAAAAACCCAGTCATTCACCTGCGTAAGTGATAGATAAATTTGTATTAAAGGTAACTCTGGTAAATTTGTTAATGATAACTTAGTTTCTTTACATGAAAGAGTAAATCATGTTGTGAACCAAAGAAGTGAATGATTTTTATTTGTTGAGGCTTCGACCAGAAACTAGTACAGTTCTGTCAACGTCATGAATGGATTTTATTCAAATTATAGTGTATGCTAGATACTTCTCAGATGATTAAATGGAAAAGGGAAATAAACAGGCAGGTATAAAGAAGAAAGGAGCTTCTGATAATGTTCCCTCTAATTTTTTGTTTTAACTTAATAAAGTTCGCTAAGCTAATTAACTAGAAACAAGAAGATCAGTAAGCAGTTAAGCTAAATAAGAATAAGATAGTTATGATAAATTTATTAATTATTAAGTTAATATATGAAAACTTTAGGTAATAAAATGGGAACAGTGATAAATGATGAAGCTAGGATTGAGTTAGTCGGAGATTTAGTGATATTCTTAATACTAATCATAAAATCTAATAAAGGATTAGTAACTAAGCTGATTAGTGATGCCATTAAGACTACTTACAACATTAACGGACCCTAATGACGGGTTAGGGACTAAGATAATACTCATGTTATTCTTAGAAATTAAGGATACATTAAAGGAAAAGTGAAGCCCTGAACAAATCCTAAACAAATGATCACATCCCATATCATAGCAAGGTGATTTACATGGTGTCTTTTTACTCTTGTGTAACTAATATTTAGCATTATCGAAGACTGATAAATAAATTTGTGTTTTGCTGATTCTCCTACGAACTTACATGTGTCTAGTGCTCTTGTATTGAGATGTGGATTATATTGATAAAAAAATAAAAATAAAAATAAAAATTGATGTCCTAGCATGTGCAGGATGGACGTTTAGTAGATGTCCTGGGAAGAGTAGTGATTACATGAATGCTTGGTTGGGTAATATAAAAGATTGAATCAGTGCTACATGGTGGGATATGGAGATTGCACCTAGTACACTAGGGAGTAGGGTATCCAACGGGGACCATGATTGAAGCTGGAATACTGGAATATTAAAGGATACCCGCTACAGTACCAGGATAAAGACGGGCATGCCAGGGAGATATTAGGGGTACTAGGTATGGCGTACTCAAGCATACTGGAAAGAATTTGATGGTTCCCTAACTGGTCTATTCGACAAGTTTGTCTGCCAGAAACAGCCATATAAGAGACTACTGATGCTATAGAATCACCTAAGAAACACAAATTAGTATGGTCTTTTAAAAGTGTGGCAGGTGAAAAAATACTGATCTGAAAAATCATAAAGTATTAGTATGGTCTTTTAAAAGTGTGGCAGGTGAAAAAATACTTATCTGAAAAATCATAAAGTATTGCATGTAGCAGCAATTAGCATTCGCAGCTTGCATTATTCACTAACCTCAATATGCATTATTCACTAACCTCAATAGTCCACACGTGACGAATTTTCCACTATTGAGCTGTGAGAACAGATGTGATATGTGAGAGAGAAAGGAGACACATGAAGGGAAGAGGGATCTGGAAGCTGCAACTGGCAGCAGAAAAGCAGAGGAGCTGTAGGGATGGTCACACAAAGAGATGAACGCACAAACATACACACACATGCACAGAGAGAGAGAGAGAGAGAGAGAGAGAGAGAGATGAGTTCAGAAAGCAAGGTCAAAACAGAGGAAGCCAATGTTGCCATTAGGGAGTGGGGGCTATGCAGGGAGGAATAGAAGAAAAAGAGGAAGAGAGGGCGGGGGGGGGGGGGGTTGTGTGACCTCTCCCTCCGCATCTGCCAATGCTGCAGTCACTACCACCGGGAAGGGGAAGAGGGAGAAGGGGTTTGCTTTTGAATTTTTCCTTTTTTTCAAATATTATTATAAAAGGAGGGGATAATTTTGCCCTTTCTAAATTTTCAGGATTTTGTTTTATATGGGCGCAAAATGTCAAAAAATAGCAATTTGAGAGGTTCTCATTTAAATCATATTTGTGAGGATAGACCTTCAAGGTTTAGCAGGAGATGCAAATGACTGTAAGGTAGCCTCCAACCAGAAATTCACTGATTGATAACTGTGGCAATTCATCCTCCAAAGACTGAAGTAATATGCCAGATCTTGGAGTTTCTACTGGCATAAAAAATGTAAACGAAGAACTCTGTGTATTAAGAACAGATATAATTTCCTTATTGCCTACAAAGCCATAAAAGGAGACGATATGCAACTTACCGGGAGCCAAAAACAACTTATGAATGCACCAACAGCAAAGAGAGAGATACAGAAGCAGGGTAAGAAGTATGGAAACCTACAAGAAGTTTTGACAATGTGGTATGTATAAGAACAAGTAATTTTGGAAGTGCACATATAAGTAAACTTTGCATCCATACCTGCCAAAAAAGGACCCTTCGGAAAAAATATGTGGATACTTCTCTGCTGGCTAATATAAAATATGCAAAGACATTTAAAGATGAATTAAAACATGAAATACTTTGCACAAAAGAATGAAGACAATCAAACAGAGGGATTGTGTCTATTATTACATAAAAGAACGGTACAAAGTTGCCAAAAATTTAACTTCATACAAAAGAGATAGTGTCTATTATAGGAGTTAAAAGAGATCATCACCTGTGCAAAGAAGCCACCCAAAGCTGGACCAACTACCAACCCTATGCCCCATGCTGTGCTGACCTGAAATGGGTTGACAATCAAAGTATTCACAGTCCAAAGTTTTGCAGGAAAAAGGGATAATTCAAAAAAGTAAGCGAAATACAGAGGTATAAAAATGATGAAATTCTTACAAGTGATACTCCTAGTGCTTGATGTTCTGCTCGACAGACTTCTACAGCATACGCCTGACAAGAATTTAAAAGACACATTTACAAGAATAAGCAAAAAATAGTGACAAACTGCATAAATTTGAAAACAATTAGTATATAAACATAAGTATACACCTTAATTGGACCAAGTAAACCATTTAAAGATCCTAGAAGGAATCTTGTTGAAATTGCCATCCAATAACTAGTACTTAATCCGAATAGTGTATTAAAAATTATCCTGAAATAATTTAAAGAAATAATAAGTCAATCCTAAAAAACAACCAGATATTTATTTCATAACCACGGAAAATAAACAGTGATACTAAATAGGCCATCTTGTAGTACTGACACTGAGATAATGCCAATCATAATGACAGGTTTTCTCCCATAGTGATCAGCCACCATTCCCCAAAATATGGAAGTCAAAGCTCTTCCAAGCATAAATGCAGACCCTTCACATATCAGAGAGAGGATAACAGTTTAGTACCATATAAACGTTTAAAATGACATTTATTTCCAAAAGCAATAAGCCAAGAGTCAAACCAACAAAGCCTGCATAAAATCCTATATCTTCATCTCTTTTGGCAACGTGTAAGTCTCGTATCTGTATGAATAAAAAAATGAAGAATAGTTTATCAACTCTATTTGATTTTAGATGTAAACTTAATGGTAAATATTATATACAACATAGTACTAGTCTATCAAATACAAGATGTATAAACCCCAACAGTCGTAATATACACACCATACCACCATGTCATCACCAGCTATTCTCCCCACCCCACCGCCATGTTGGACAATACTAGAGAATGACAAAGGGTTTCCAAGTGCCATGAGATTCCCCTTATGCAAGGCTTAGGAAGTTCAAAACATACACAACCTCAGCCCATCTACGAAGAGCAGCTAGCATTACTGTTGCAGTAAGCAACGCTCAGAACTCTCTGATTTATCATCTAAAAAAATTCATGTATCACATACATGTTTGTGGAGAGTTGGTGAAACTAAGGATGATATAGAAATAAGAGCACCAGCAATGATGAAACAAGTTCTGGCAACAAGGTTGAAAGTAAAACACTCAATATTGAAGCTACAGAATGTAATAGCTGGTCACGAGTCAACACATCGATCCAAGATATTCAGGGCGGAAACTGGTAAGAGCCGGTGTAATGCCAGAAACTATTTGTTGATTTGCATTCATTGAACATTATTTCTAATTCAGAAAAATGGTGATAAGGGCGATAACCAAGGATATTAATGGTCTTACAAAAAATGGGTACAAGCCTGAAAGAAAGAAAGAAGATAAGATACATACTTTATCGGATTCTACAAAATTATTTTGGAAAGAAGAAGGTAATCAAATGATTCCCTTAATATTTTGTAAATGACGTTCTACCTAATCAATTTGCAAAAGGGCATTGAAATTACTTAATGAGAACTATAATGCTTAGGGCAAAGATATTTTAACACTTAGGTATTGTTTGGGAAGAGGGAAAAATGGGGGGAAGGAAAATTTTGAGGGGAAATGAGTGGAAAATTAAAAGTACTGGTGTTTGGGAAGGGGGAGGGAAGATGAGGGAGAGGATTTGGGGAGGATAATTCATGCGGGTCCCACTCAAAAAATTTCCTCCCAAAAGTGGGAGGAAAATGGAGAGAGTTGAGAGGATTGTGGGAGAAATTATCCATCTACCCTTCAAAAAAGTTAGTTTCATTTATGATTTGAAAAAGTCAAGGATTGAATGGTAATTATATCTATCTCCACAAACAAATAAAATATATTTTTTTTTAATTTCTTCCTCTACTTTTTGGTCATCCAAACAAGTGAAGGAAAAATTAATTTTACCTTCATTTTACTCTCCTCCATTTTCTTTTCCCTCAAATTTTCCTTCCCCTCCTTAAAAATGTTCCCAAACACAGTGTTAAGGTAGCAACCTAACAACTGAATGCACATTGCAGACATATATTATACATAATACAACAAAAGATGATCTATATGTTTTTAACTTGTTTATTCTATATTCAATAAAAATAAGTTATTTGTATGATATTGTGTTTACATATCCGTTGCAAGGTTACTAAACTCCATAAACAAGAAAGGAATGACATTTTCAGGAAGGAGCAAAACAGCATTATCCAACTTTTGTCAATTAACTGCAAAATGCTAACCGACACAACCTGAGTAACAAGATGACCTGAAAATAACATATTTTCCAGTACGTACCATGAAGTACAAGAATGGGAACAATGACGATATTGGTAAAGCTGAAAAGGACAATTAAAAAATGAAATATTAGGAGCAAACATAAGAATAGTAATATGTAAAAGTAAATGTTATTTTGTAAGTCAAGCAAGATATTCATATAGTTGACAAGGAGGATAACAAATGTCAGTAACATTTAGCTAACTAGGAAGACAACTGAAACAGAACCAAACTTATTGGAACCAGCGCATATCCAAAATATGGGCGTACAAGTTGATTGTGGTTCACGTATCCGATGGTCATCTCATGTTTTAAATAGAACTCCCACAGTAATCTTGCATTTTGGAAACCTTGAGGGCAGACGAAATAGATATGACTATTCCCACCAACAATGGTTTCAACCCATGAAACTTGGATCTGGACAGCCTGAACATATATACCATATCTAAACACAAAAGGCAGAGCCAGTATGATTTGGGTATAACCATTTAAATCAGGAGGAAAATATACCAAAGCTAAAATTATTTAGTGTGATAAAAGTTGATTTGAGATAAAACTTTAGTTAAGCAGCAAAAAAAAAAAGAATAAATTGAAAGAAGATGGTAGCATCAAGGATAACCCAGCAAACTCTGAGATTCTTAAAATATATTGAATATTGTCAAGATGTCATAAGAAACATGGTACAATGTTCAAGATAACCAACGAAACCTAATGGGCTAGGTTGTTGCCCGTTGATGCTATTGTTTGGTCATACACACTTAAGGCCAAATATTCTCCTTCGTCATGCAATTGCAGAAATTTGAACTCAGACCTCAAAATTTTATTGGACCGGTCAACCAATTGGACCAGTTGACGCTCATGTGTCATACTTCTCTTGTTTGACTAAACTCGTCCTCGAGTGCTCTGAAATTTGAACTCAACCCATCCAAAAGAATACTACTTTGAGTAAATAGGAGTCCTCAATCTGTGTTGTTCAGCTTGTAAGTTGATCGTACTTGTCCATAAAAATAATTATTTAGAAATGTCGACTACTACCCTTCAAATATCCAAATCCATAGAGCAACTTGATTTTGATCTTCAATCGTCTAGCGAGCCCATCAGGAGGTAAACGGAGGTAGGGATCATGATTAACGAGCAACTATAGCGTACTCGACCAAAATGATTGCTCATTAATATAATTGTAAGAGTTGGTGCACATAAAGTAATGATAAGAGCGACCCATAATAGGTACATGACATGGATCACATGATGGAAGCGTATCAATCAAATATGGCTCCCTCCGTTCGCTAAGTAGCTTCTCCCATAAAGATTGTAGCAGGAACGCTACCCTTGTTATGAGCGACAATAAGGCCTTCGAAATCTTCGGAAAAGGATAGTCGCACAATAAAATAGATGTGGAAGCTAGCTCGAACAAGTCTCTGACAATAATCAATTGCCGAATCCATAGTGGATTGAAGGAACCCTTAAGAAAAGGATCAGAGGTGGTAGGACCACGAAGCGGAACGGCCTAGATATAGCGCATTGTCTCAATCTCAAACATATATTAGCATAACATTAAAGATAGAGCAGTTGAAATGAGTCTAATATCTCAGATAGATTTATTGAGGGCTACTGCCTACTACTTATAGAGGGTCCAACCCCTCTTCATATTACATCTAACCGATGTGGGACTAAAGTCCCTTATTTACTCTCAACACTCCCCCTCAAGATGGGCGATAGATATTAATCATCCCCATCTTGTTACATAGCTTTGACAGACTCAATGAACTAAGACCCTTAGTCAGACAGTCTGCCACTTGTTCTTCTGAGCGGACATAGTCAATCTTCAGTATCCCTTGTTCCAGCTTTTCTTTGATGAAGAATCGATCGATCTCGATGTGCTTCGTTCTGTCGTGCTGAACCGGATTGTTCGCTATACTTATCGCAGCTTGACTATCGCTCAGAAGGTGCAATGGTGTCCCCTTGTCTAGCTTCAACTCTGTCAGCAGCGCCTTTACCCATAGCATTTCTGATACTCCTAGAGCCATTGCTCTGTATTCTGCTTCAGCTGTCGACCGTGCTACCACTGACTGTTTCTTGCTTCTCCATGAAACTAGGTTTCCTCCTACAAAAACACAGTACCCTGTGGTAGACCTTCTGTCGTCTATGCAGCTTGTCCAGTCTGCATCGCAGTATCCCTCAACATCTGTGCATCCATTCTTCTTGAACCACAGTCCTTTTTCCGGCGTCCCTTTCAGATATCTTAGGATCTGAAATACTGCATCCATATGACCCGTTCTTGGATCATGCATATAGCGGCTTACAACACTTACTGCAAATGAGATATCAGGACGAGTATGCCCTAGATAAATCAGTCTGCCTACTAGCCTTTGATATCTTTCGCGATCAACAGGCTCTCCTGCTTCTGCTCCCATCTTGCACTTTTGGTCAATTGGAGTGACTGCTGCTCGGCATCCCAGCATTCATGTCTCCTTCAGCAGATCTAGTGCATATTTTCTTTGTGAGAGAACAATTTCTTGTTCACCATCACACACCTCGATACCTAAAAAGTATCTCATCTGTCCTAAGTCCTTCACCTCAAACTCCTTAGCGAGTTTCGACTTCAGCTTAGTGATCTCATCAGCATCATCACCTGTGATCACTATATCATCTACATATACAGCAAGTATAGTAATGTGGCCCCTTGCATGCTGGAGAAAGACAGTATGATCTGCATTTGTCTGATGGTACCCCATGCCAGTAACAGCCCTTCTGAATCTGTCAAACCAGGCTCGAGGAGATTGCTTCAGCCCGTACAGCGACTTCTTCAGTTTGCACACTTTTCCATGTGACATTCCTTCACCTGAATCTGACACAGAGTAGCACCCCGGAGGAGTCTCCATGTATACTTCTTCTTGTAGGTCTCTATGAAGAAATGTGTTCTTTACGTCTAACTGATGTAGCTTCCACCCATAGTTTGCTGCAATGGAGACCAGCGTTCTTACGGTACTCATCTTCGCTACTGGAGCAAAAGTCTCATCATAGTCGATGCCATACGTCTGGGTATAGCCTTTTGCAACCAGTCTCGCCTTGTATCGCTCAACTTTTCCTTCTGGTGTCTCCTTCACTGTGTACACCCATTTGCATCCCACAGCTTTCTTCCCTTCAGGTAATGGCACCAGCTCCCATGTCTTATTTTTCTCTAGTGCCCCAAGTTCTTCCATCATTGCAGCTTTCCATCTTGGGTCCTTCTTTGCTTCCTGCCAATTCTTAGGTAAAGAAGTGGAGTCTAATGAAGTGAGGAAGGCTTGATAAGTCGGAGAGATATTAGAATAAGACAAGTAGTTGGCGATATCATGTTCATAATCTTGATAACGAATAGGAGCCTTTCCCGCATTAATGCGAGAAGACCTCCTTAAGGGAGCAATAGGTGGAGGGGAAAGCATACCATCCGAGTCGGAGAGACCCGCTTCCGAATCCGAATGATCCGGTACGGAAGTAACATCTTCAGGAGTTGGGGCAGGAGTAGACGAAGGACTTGGCACATTTGGCACAGGGCACGGCACAGTACTGGACCTCTGCTGTCTTCTTCTGTAAACTTGGAGCTCCTTTTCCCTTGTCTGCTTCTCCCCCTGCGTAATGTACGTATTGTCTTCTTCGTCCTTCGTATCAGTATCATCGATGCTTTCTCCCCCTTTTTTCCAGTTTGTCACGACAGGACAAGGTACCGATCCGACAACTACGTTTGGGCGTACTACCTCCCCCTCACGTCTAACACACTCTGTGGGAGGCGTGTTCCCAAACGCAGAACCTTTATCCGAACCATAATAAGGTTCCAGCTCTCTGAATGTAACGTCCATGCTTACAAACAGCTTCCGTTCAACCGGGCTCCAGCATACGTAACCCTTCTGTGTCCCGGTGTACCCAACAAAGACACACTTAACCGCTCGAGGATCCAGCTTACCAACACCAGGCCGGTTATCGTGGACGAAACATACGCAACCAAATACTTTCGGAGGAACGGTGTACGCAGTTGTCCCCGTGAGCATCTCCAAAGGCGTCTTCCAGTCCAGTAATTGAGAGGGCATCCTGTTGATGAGATAAGAGGCTGTCAAGACAGCCTGCCCCCACAAAAATTTAGGGACATTCATAGCCAGCATCATTGTCCGAGCCACCTCCAGCAGGTGCCTATTCTTTCGTTCGGCAACACCATTTTGAGCCGGTGTATAAGCACAAGAGGTTTGATGCAGTATACAATGAGAGGATAAATACGCAGCAAACCTCTTATGGGTATATTCCGTCCCATTATCCGACCGAAAACACTTAACACGAGCATTATACTGTGTCCTCACCCGTTGATGGAAGCTTAGAAATGTCTCGAAAATATCACTTTTATTCTTCAGCAGGTAGACCCACGTTACGCGGGTAGAACAATCAATAAAAGTAACAAACCATCTATAACCGTTAACACCGTTGGTAGGACAAGGGCCCCACACATCGGAATGAATCATATCAAAAGCAGCAGAACATCGATGCCCAGAACTCACATAGGAGCTTCTGGTATGTTTTCCCAACTCACAAGCATCACAAACTAACAACTCTTTATTTGCTTTTTGATATAAGGACGGATACAATCGACTAATAACGGGAAAAGAAGAATGTCCTACACGCCGATATTGGAGGAGTAGCTCGGCCTCGACACTTCGACTTCGGACTTCCGGTTGGGCGACTGCAACCAAAGATGCCAGTGCTCTATCCAGACCGTTCATGTCCAAGTACCATAGACCCTTATGCCATGTGCCAGTGCCTAGGCGTCTCCCCGTTCCCTTCTCCTGAAAAGTTATCTTAGGAATATCAAAGGAAACAATACAGTTTAGATCAAGGATAATGGCGCTAATGGAAATAAGATTGACAGGAAAGGAAGGAGCATGTAAGACATTAGATAGAGTGATGGAAGGAGTGCAATCAACAGTGCCTTTACCCGTAACCGGCCTGTAGGTACCATCAGCAGTCTGAATGCTTTCTGGCGGCGTTAGAGTAGAGTATTCCCGGAACTCTCCGCGGGACCCCGTGACATGGCAAGATGTCCCAGAGTCCATAATCCAAGCTGGCTGAGAGGCAGATGCAAGAGCACGCGGAGGTATACCGGCACTGGTTTGGGAGAAGTAAGTGCAGTAATCTCCTGTAGCGGACGGCGCCCCAGGAATGACTTGTCTTTCACCAGAACCAAGCTTTGAGCCGCGCATCTTCTCGAGAACTTCCCTCTCAAAAGGAGTGATGTCCGCCAGCTGATTGTCCCCACCTTCATCCGCCAGATGCGCCTTATTGCCTCCAGAGTAAGTGCCCCTTCCACCACCGTAGCTGCCTCGACCACCTCGTCGTCCACCGCGACCACGACCCCGACCATTCGAGGGAGTCCGTGTCGGTTTTGGGCAAAAGCGGATGTAATACCCTGTGTCACCACAGTTGTGGCAAACGTCTCCCGTAGAAGGAGGCTGTGTGAAAGTGGCAAGAGCAGAAGTGTCAACTCCGGCCTGCTCCCCCTGGGAGAGACCCTTGGTAGGCATCAGCTTCAACCGTGCTTCTTCTTGTGCCATGGCAGCTATGGCGTCGTCTAAAGTCGGCAGCGTCGGTTGGGCGAGAAGGACATTCCGCCGTTGCTCAAACGCTGGGTTGAGCCCCTTTAAAAACTTCATCATCCGTTGCCGCGAGATATAATCCAGAAATTTCTGGAAATATTTTGCAAAAGTTGGTTCAACCTGAGCATCCTCCATGCCAAGAGGATCATAATGGTCAAGATCATACCAGTACTTCTTCAACAAGGCAGCGTACTCAGAGATAGTACGATCGTCTTGGAATACCCTATCGAGCTCATCCTGCAGTTGGAAGACTCGCATGGGGTTACCCGAACCGGAGTACATGTCTTTCAACGTCCTCCAGATATCAGCAGCTCCCTCCATTGCTTCAACGTTACCCGACACTTGGTCGGTCAAAGAGGCTGTCAACCAACCAGCCACGACATTGTTGACAATGTCCCATACAGCAAACTCCTTCGAGGAGTGATCGACAGGGGCCTTGGTGGTGCCATCTACATAACCAACCAAGCCACGTCCCTTCAGCGTCCGCATCGCCTGTCGCGACCATTTCAAGTAGTTGGTCGTGCCTTCCAACTTCGTCTCCAGCTTGTCCAACTTCCCCATTTTGTACGGTGACGGATCCACATCAGTACGGATCACGCGTGGGGTCGCCTCCGGTAATCTCTTGGTTAGGAGATCCTCGACCAGGGCCTTCATTTCTTCGGCTGTCAACTTCTCATAGATGGAGTCTATGACTTCTGCAACTGCAATCAGTGAGGTGTTGTTTCCGGAGTCTTCTTCTTTCGAGTCGTCTTCGTCTAAGTCAGCTACCGGGGGGAAACAACAAAACGAAATCCCTCACTGATATGTCGTAGTTTATACGACCAACTAGAACCGCGTCATGATAACGCGTTCGGACGGCTCAAGGATAACCAACGTAGTTGTGCCTCCTTGCATGAGACAAACCAGAGGTATACCAGCCGTGCAGAAACGATTGTAAAGACAACGTTCTGAGATACGAAGATCTAAAGAGATTTCGTATTCGTAGTAGAGCTTCTAAAAAGAAGGTACTAATTCTCGAAGGCAACTACAGAGATTTTCTAAAGAGAAGGAACTCTGTTTTTTTTTATTATTATTATTTTTTTTTTTTTAGAACAACGGAAACCCTAAAAAGAGGTGTTGTAGCAGGAAAGGGGATCTGGAAACCCTAAAAAGGACGCTGTGGAGAGGGGGGGGCATCGCTGTGGAGGGTTGGGGAGGCGCTGTGGAGGGGGGGGGGGGCGGCGCTGGAGAAGGGGGGGGCGGAGGGCGGTGTGCTGCTGTGGGGGCTGCTGGGCTGCGGGCGGAGAGGGGGGCGGCGGCAGGGGAGGGCTGCGGGCGGAGAGGGGGGCTGCTGGGGGGGGGGGGGCGGCAGGGGAGGGCTGCGGGCGGCAGAGAGTGGGGGCGGCAGGGAGTGGGGGGGAGTCGGCGGCTTGGAGGTGGCGTGGGTCGGAGGGGGGGTCGGCGGCCTGGAGAAGGTGGGAGAATATTTTTTTTTGTTTGTGGAGAGAGGGAGAGAGAGAGATATGGCTCTGATACCAAGTTGAAATGAGTCTAATATCTCAGATAGATTTATTGAGGGCTACTGCCTACTACTTATAGAGGGTCCAACCCCTCTTCATATTACATCTAACCGATGTGGGACTAAAGTCCCTTATTTACTCTCAACAGAGCTGGTAAGACGACATCCTTATCATCGCTCTTGGAAGATGACGACCCTTCAAGAAGTCCAGAAGGTAATTTTAGCTTGTCGACCATGTTGTAGATACCACATTCTCGCAACTTACATTGTTGATGATAACGTTGCAGAATTTTTTCTTGCGTAGTGCATTTGGTGTGGAGATGTTGCGTAACCAATCCTCTCCTTTAGCTACTACAAAGATACTTAGACTACGTCGCACAATCAAGGCCTCACCTTGGTCAACATGGATGATCTCTTCTCCTTTGTTATCCTACTTTATAGGTTCATCAAAGTCTTTGTGTTCTTCTTCCTCTTCACACATCTTTTCTACAAGATAGACGATTCGACAGTTGGGCAATCAACAACAATATGTCCAAATCAGTGCATTGAAAGCACTTGATCATGCTACTATTATTAGGGCAACTTCTGTTAAGTTCACGGTTGGTCTTTGAGGTAGTTTTGATGAGCTCGGTTGGGACGTTGATTACAACTTTGTTATGGAACTCTCTTGTTGGATGTCTCGAACTTGTCTTTGGAGTTTGGAGAAGTAGGGGTGAGCCTTCGATTGATGCTTCTCAAGCTTCAAAGTTAGCATGATGATGTCATTTAATGTCCAATGAGGTTGTAGTTGCACAACATCTTCAATACTTTGCTTGGTTCACCGATATAGTGTACGATTGTTCTCTTTTCAGGTTATTTGATGACATACGTCATGGACAGTTTTTCACAATGTTCTAAAAATCGCTACGCGGGGACGGTGCGCCAAGGGCCCGCCTAGCGCCTAGGGCGCCTAGGCGCCGAACTGATTTTTTTTTAATATATATGTATATAGGTCTAACATATATATATATATATATATATATATATAACCATAACTCACACATGACAAGTTGGTTAGCTTGTGGGTTTAAGTTTAGAGTTGACTCAGGTCCTAGGTTCGAACTATGTTGGAGAGTTCATTTTTTTTCTTTTTTCTTTTTTGCTTTGCTTTGCTTTCCTTTCCTTTCCTTTCCTTTCCTTTTTCCTTTATTTACTTTCCTTTCCTTTTTCCTTTCATTTCCTTCCCTTTCCTTTCCTTTCCCTCTCCCTCTCCCTCTCCCTCTCCGGTCCCTCACTCCTCTCTCCTCTCTCCTCTCCTCCCTCTCCCACCACCGCCTCCACCACCAGCTCCACCACCGCATCCACCACCGCATCCACCACCGGTTCCACCACCACCACCACCGCCTCCACCACCGCATCCACCACCGGCTCCACCACCACCACCGGCTACACCACCACCACCACCACCAGCTCCACCACCGCCTCCACCACCACCACTACTGGCTCCACCACCGCTGTCGGCAGAAGAACCACCGCCGTCAGCAGCTGCACCACCACCACCAGTCCACACCACCACCACCGGTAAGTTTTAGTTTTTTTTTTTTGAAATTTTTTTTGAAATTTTAAAATAGGGGCCGCCAAGGCCCCCTAGGCCCGCCTAGGGCCGCCTAGGGCCGCCTAGGTCCGTCTAGCGCCTAGGCCAGCCGCCTAGGGCCTTTTCGGTGCGGCCAGGGGCCGCCTAGCGCCTAGGCGGCCGCCTAGGCCGATTTTTAGAACACTGGTTTTTCAAACTCTCTATTGTATTCTTCTACCATATTGATCTCGTTGTCGGAAATGTGGATCTTCAAGTACTTCTCTTGGCGATAGAGATGTCGGTCAAGAACTTTCTATGAAGCTCTCAACACATCTTATCCCACGTCTTGATCTGGTTGTGCCCTTCTTGCTCACGTCATGGCTAAAGATTTTCCATCAAATTGATGCATACTTTTGAGTTTCACGGCAGCGAGGTTCACTCTTCGATTACCAGGGACATCTTTAAGCTCAAACACACGTTCAATGGTAAAAAGCCGATCAATAAATTCATCTGGGTCCTTTCGACCATCAAAATCCGGTATATCGATTTTGATATCGAGATCGTTGTGATTGCGGTGGTGGAATCTTTGTTTATTTCCAGAGTGACCTTTCACTGGATTAGGAATTTCTTTCACCGTGGAAGAGATCATGAAAGTGAGGATCGTCGCTAGATTGATTTTCACTTTCATATTGCTCACTTTCGAAAGCTTGGCAGTAACAAAGCTGAACGGGTGGTTGTTGTCGCAGTCGTTGATTCTTTTATTGCAATTGTTGGATTTGCTGACGAAGTTCATCAATCTCGATATCCCGGAGATGTTGACGACAAGGTGGCACGGTAGTAGACTAGTAGGTTTTGTTTTCGGTCCAAAACCGAATAAGACTTATACAATTATGTAAATACCCTCAATCCTATGCATATTTTATGATTTAAAAAAGTGTATATTTTGAAACAATAATTTTATGTGTTTTGAAGCCCAACTTCGATAATTTAACTGGTCCAACTTTGGACCCAACTTTAAAATACAACAATTATATGTATAAAAAATTTATTTCTTTAATATGATTTAACCACAATCCTAACTTTTGGCATGGCCCATTAAACAATAAAAATAGCCAACGAATATATCGGTTCGGTTCCGGTACTTATGGCTAGTGGCTAATTTGGATCGGTTTCGATTTGGACTTTTAGAATTTTAGTTTATTCGGTTTTTGACTATTTTGGTTCGATTGAAACCGAATAGACCGAACCTCTCAATTCTCCACTTCCTAATTCGAACCTCTTGCAACAAAGAAACGAAATAGAGGGGGTGCGATGTGCAAAACTTACAGGTGCAGAGAGTGACGACCCAAACATACAAGAACTCCCGATACGGAATCCCTCGATTGGCCTCCTTCCGCTGGTCCATCCTACATCCGGGACAGCTCTCGATGTACATCTTCTTCTTCTCCAACAGCCCCTCGCTCCTCTCGTCGCCGCCGCTCATAGCGAAACCCTAGATTTCATACGCCGATGTGGTACCGAGGAGGAGAAAACCCTAGATGTTTGTAGTTCCGACCCGGCCATGGCGGGGGCTTCGTACCCATCGCGTGGATCCGAGGAATTAGGGCTCCGAGAGACTCGTTCGAGAAATGGAAAATGGCGGGAAGAGTACGTTGCGGTGTCGGAAACGAGGAGGAGCGAGAGAGCTTCGCATTAGGAATGGGCTGGGGGGTGTTTCCGTCTTCTTTGACAAATCCACAGAAATTTTCAAATAATGGAAAATATATCATATTACTTTGTGGAGTTTATAAAAAAAAAAAAAAAAAAAAAATTTGGAGTTGATAACTTGATATGGAAGTATATTAAAGTTTTTGGAATATATACAAAATGATATATGAGTTTTTTTCCTCCATGCAGATAGTTGAGATTATTTATCAAATAAAAAGAAATATATTTTTTGGAAAGCACAAATCATAGAGACCATATCAATCGTGTACACGTATGAAGTTGCTACATGTAGAGTTCTCTTCTTGTAAGAGAAAATTATATGGTCTGTATTCTTTGACAATATACTGTAAAAAATACTTTTTTATTGCAAAGAACAAATTTAATTATTTTACATATTTATGTAGTTGTTTTACATATTTTTTAAAAATTTAGCTAGGTTTAGTAATGTCCCATGCTCCGTATGTTATATTATACTAGTGGATAACCTGTGCCATAATGGCACGGACACGAACCCGGCCTTCTCGACGTAGGCGTGCAGGCACCGGGCCAGCGTCAGAGAGTTCCGAACGGAGACGCGGCCTCCGAACCCGGCCTTCTCGCCGTAGGCGTGCAGGCACCGGGCCAGCGCCAGGGACCCGAGCCCGGCGGAGGCGGACACGGCAAAGACCACGGTGGCGACGTTCGAGACGGCGTGGGGCCTCATGGAGACGAAGACGCGCAGGGCCGTCGCGGGACGTCCGAGGGCGGCGAGGCCCTAGACGGCGGCGGTCCAGGAGACGACGTCCATATGCAACATTCCGTTGAACACCCGCGCAGGGCGTGGTCGGCAGAGCCGCGTCGGGAGTAGGCGGTGAGCAGAACGGTCTGCACGAAGGGGTCGGGCCGGAATTCGAGGAGCAGGGCGTGTGCGTGGAGCGACCTGGTGACGGCGGCGGCGATGGTGGTGTTGAGCAAGGAAGAGAAGGTGTGGGAGTCGGGAGGGACGCGGCGGCGGAGCATTTGGGAGTAGATAGAGAGTGGGTCGGCGGAGATGGCGATGGCGGTGTTGAAGGAGAAGGGGTTGGGGTTGGGGTTGGTCATGACGGAGAAGAGGGAGGTGGCGAAGGAAGGGTCGGCGTCGCGGTGGAGGAGGCTGCTTGCGACGAAGGGGTTGCGGAAGAGGCCGGCGACGACGGTGTGGGCGAGGATGGAGCGGAGGCGGCGGAGGGAGGGGCGGTGCAAGAGGAGCTGGAGGCGGGGGTGCCGTTGGAACAACCGGTTGCTCCGCACCCAACATGAGACCTCCTCCTCTCTTATAGAGAGAGGGACAATTTAGTCCTTTCATCATCGTTGAACCAAAGCACATGGGTCGGGCCAAAAATCCACTGTGCTTTATATTATAGATGGCCATAAACTCTTATTATAAATTATAATCTCCTTTGGTACCATGGCTAAGCCTTTTTTGTACATAACCACTTTCCTCGGTGATCCCTCTTTCTATAATTCTTTCTCCCTAGGTTTTAATTATATAGGTTTTTTTTCTATAGGTTTTATGAAATAGTGAGTAGGATCTTTCTCCCTAAAAGTTTTTTTAATAGGTTTTATGAAATAGTGAGTAGGATAATATTTGATAAACTTAAATTTTAGCTATTTTTAAATTTTTGGATTTTAATGTAGTTAGCAATTTCTTGGGGAAAAAAAAGAAAATGGCAGGGTGCAAATTGGCCCGGGCGGCTCGGTCCTCGGCCCGGTCAAAACCGGTCTGGGTCGGCCCGAGCCCGGTTAATGACCCGGACCGGCCCGACCCAGTGACCAAGCGGGTTCGGGCTGGGTCGTGCTTCCGGACCCGCAAGCTCGGACCAGCCCCGCTTGGTTTGACCGAGGGTCTGGACCGGTCAAACCCGCAGAACCCGACCGTGCTGGCCCGGACATGCCCGATCCAAGCCCGATTCAGGCCCGGTTCATCCGAATTTTTTTTGAACGTTTGGAGGCCAAAAAGACCATTGTACCCCCATTTTACTTGCTGTTTTAGACCGTTAGAAGGATATTTTGGTCATTTTACTGAAAATGACCAAAAATATTCTTATAACTAGGGCTGTGCACATTTAAGTCAAACCGACCAAATCGAACCGAACCAAACTGAACCGATCGATTTTTAACCGAACCGATGGTTCGATCGGTTTGGTTCGACTACACATTTTTTAAAACCGATCGGTTTGGTTCGGTTAAAGGTTTCATTATTCCAAAACCGATTAAAACCGAACCAAACCAAACCCTATATGAGTGTTAGATTATTAGGGTTGGGTTGGACCGGTTGGTGGGGGATACCGAGACTACTAGGCTAGTATTAAATAATTGGGACTAAGCAGCAGTGAATGAAAAGAAAAGTGAAAACTTTTCTTCTCATTCTTATGTATAATTGTTGTGCACATTTTCATGTATGGTGATTATGACATAGGTCACTCTCATTCCATAATATGCATCTTCTTCATTGTACTGACCGTTGAAATTTGAAATTGAATGGTTTATGCTAGGGGTTGTTGTTTGGCAGCGGTTGTTACTTTTTTTTTTCCAATTGAAGTTCCACAGTAGTTAATAAATTAGCCATACAAGACCACACAAAAGTTGATGGTAGTCCATTTTTTTCCTGTGATTGACAATGTTACTTCCAAATTAGATCAAGTCCATTTTTTCCATGTGATTGACTGAAGTTCTACACCACAAAATAAGCAACATTACCTAAATTAATGGCAGTCCATTTTTTCCTGTGATCAAAACCGACAAAGTCGAACCGAACCAAACCGAACCAAGTCGGTCGGTTTCAAAACCGAACCGACCAATTGGTTGGTTTGGTTCGATTTTGATTATTTTCAAACCGACTAGCTTCGGTTCGACTTCGGTTGTGACCAAATAGGTCGACCACCGACCGATGCACACCCCTACTTATAACAATGGGGTGTTTTGAAGTTCCGGGAGGCATTTTGAAGCTCTTCCTATTTTGAGGTATTTTAAAGCAAATTCATCTCAAGGCTTGCAATGTATAAAATGATGTAAATGTATTGAACGACAAATATTATTTCAAACAACCTGTACATCAAATGTTTTGTTTTGTTTTGATCAAATGTAGCCGCAAAGACATATCCAATGTAATTACGGCTTGTACTTCATTGCGAGCTATTAATGAAAATCATATTTCCATCTTCCTGTACTGCATGTTCAATTCTCTGCAATTTGTAAAATTTTAACTTGATGTTTCAAAAAAATTATCATAATGTAATGCTCTTGGCTTGTATAAGTACAATTTAGACTTGTACAACATCATGTCCCAGTGATGACGATCGATTTTGCATAAATCGATGCGAGGACGAAATGTTTCTCGAATCGGGACGTGACAATAAATACCGACGACTTTGGATAACACAATCATACTATTAGTAAGGTCATTCGTAGATGGTTCACAGGACATTGTCGATCTTCTCATGTTTTTAATTTTGCTTGTTATTTGTATTTCAGCATGTTTTGGAAGTTGACTCTAATTGGATTCGATGGAATTGGACTTGAACTCACCTTTGTGTGGCTGAAGTTTGAACTTCATAAGTAATAAGATTTGAAGTCCGTGTGTGTTGGGTTGAAGAGAAACGGGGGAGTTGTGATTATTGAGTCCAAAGTTAGTGGTTTTGAGGCTTGCAATGTGATTTCCAAAACCAATGTTAATAAAGTGAGATATGAAAATAAATAGAATAAAGATTTTAAATCATGCATTGTTTTATGACACCGCTATTTTGTTTGTGGTTTATGACCGCGAGCGTGACCGAAAGCCACGTGGTGGCCTCTCATTGGCCCTCTTGGTCCGATCCGTTGGTTGCAAGGGGGCAATAGTTGGCTGCCATGTGGACTTGCGGTCATGTCCGTGGTCACAAACCGCGGACAAAATATCATTTTTCTTCCATTTATGTTCATTTTATATGTATTAAATTCACATCATAAAATGGTAGAATTCTTGAAACTATATATCCTCATTTATTTTTATTTTTCTCCATCACCTACATGTCAACACCCTAGGACCAAAATATAAACATATAGAACTATAGGATTCTTCGTGTCTATTAGTATAGATGCCCGTGGTTTCAACCCAACGGACCTCTTTCATGGGTTCTTCGTATCTATTTGCGTTCCATTTGAAATGGTTCATTTGACTTTTTTGTCAACATCTTGATTAAAATGATATACTAAAATATGTTAGCCGTTTAATATTTTTTTCATAAAAAAAAAATAGTAGATGTTAAATGCATGGACACATGAAAAATTATTCAGTGGGACGGACTCACCATGTTGTAGTGGTGATTGATGATCCCGTCCAATGATATAGTGATACAAAATAATATCAATAGCCAAAACAAATATCATGATTAAAAAAATAGTAAGATATTACCGTGGAGCCATTGGACATGTTCACCATTAACCACTGTCACGTGGTGAGCCCATTAACCTGAATAATTTGTTATGGACATACACTAATTGTCGTTTTTGAGTTAAAATGGATATATTTTTTTTTATTTTGCCCTGAAACAAATTGGCCCTAAATCCTATAGACGACCAGGGAGTTCCCAAATTTGTTGTCAGGTTCATGTATAGTGAGCATAATTTTGTGTTTTTTTTTACTAGCCTTAGATGTTGTTTGCTAGTTGTTATATTTATATCTTTGTAACAAAAAGAAGAGGATAGAAAGAAAGTTTTTATTTTTTGATAAGTCTCTTAAAAAAAAAAAAATCATATTTAGAATCAAATATCTTAAAAAGTTAACTCAAAATAATAACTTACAATAATAATATGACACAGAGATTTTTTTTAACATTAAAAGTACACTTATTTTTCTGTTTAGTCGCCTGAGAAAAATTAAGAAATAAAATACATGTAATCCAACGATTTGTCATGGCCGATTTTAAAAAATTAAAAACATTCTTTTGGATTTTGTATGTTAATCTTAATACTTACGTGCAACAATACAAGTTAGGTTTCTATTGTCAATTTTTTGCTTCTATTTTTAACCATTTTGCTTCAACCTCATACACTCTCTTCCTTTCATATCTCAGTTAATGGATTCCTTTTAAACTAATTTATGACAATGGAATGGATTCATATTGAACTCACACTAGTTAACATGCTCATGAAATTTCAAGCATGATCATGGTGTTTAATTAATTTTTTACGGTTGGAGACTGGAAATATACTTTTAATTTGTATTTTTTCAGGATTAGGAGACTTTTATGCACTGTGAAAATTTGAATACCTATTTAAAATATAAAAAATTATATCAGAAAATCTATATGTTTTTTCTCCTCAAAATTTTCTTCCCCAGGTTCTTCCATTTTTTCAAACACCATCTGATTTTTCTCTCATTTTTCCCTGAACATTTTGCTTTCGCCCATTCCCCCCCTTGAAATCCTAACAAGAACAGAACCCTAACCCTAAAATTTCATCCATGGCTACTCTCGTCACTGCCCAAAATTCCTTCTTTTCGGGCAAAAAGGTCATCTTCCTTCTCCGTTTCCTACAATCGAAACCAAAGCTATAATTTTTTTTTTTGGCAGATTGAATCGAAAGATGCAATCTTTACTTCCCGTCCTGCTCCTTCCCACAGGAATATTGTCGCGGTTATGGCCCCGACGCAGTCTCGTCGCGCTCCGTCGACCACCGGCTCGGTTGGGCTTCTTCCTTCTTGATTGGCTGCATCGACCCTTTTCGTCAGGATTAGGGTTTTTGTTGCTATTGTTGTTTCAGGTGAAGCATGCCATGACGATGACGGAGAAGATCCTCGCGACGGCTTTGAAGTGGTCGAGCTTGGAGCCGGGGGAGAATGTCTGGGTGAATGTTGATATTCTGATGAACCACGACGTTGGCGTTCCCGGAACGATAGGAATCTTTAAGAAGGAGTTTGGTCAGAATGCAAAGGTGGTGACTTGTCCTTTAATAACTATGTTGTAGCTTATGGAAGACAACATTATTGCTAATGACGTGCAAAGCACGTAGACTCAAAAAATCGATGCTGTGTCTGTGCGTGCTGTGTCAGACACGTACCAGACGCAGCACCATATTCCAAAATGCAATAGAAGATGCTCCAACTTTTCATTGTGTCGGTATAGTGTTATATCACATCCGTGTCCACATAGCTAATGATTATTTATGAAACATAAGTACTTTGACCTAACAATATAGTTTCTAGGAACACTTCTAAATAGTTATAGGAACTTGTCTTTGTCCATTAAAGGGGTCTTGGTGTAGCCTTATTGTGTAGTTTTGTTTGTAAAATATGAGAAATTGCATTTTATTATTTGTAATTCTTATGTTCACAATATATGGTTTCTGCTACGACAATGATTCCCCTTTAAATAATTATTGACTACCAGTCCACCAATCTAGTATCAATCAAGATGGCGATCCAATACTATATATTGCCAACTTGATTTGTTTGCCATGTTCCATAAAGGTTTAGTTTATATCGAGAATAGCACTATCACTATGAT
Source organism: Iris pallida (assembly GCA_029216955.1). Classification (NCBI taxonomy): domain Eukaryota; kingdom Viridiplantae; phylum Streptophyta; class Magnoliopsida; order Asparagales; family Iridaceae; genus Iris; species Iris pallida. Next base: position 19,360,962 of record JANAVB010006599.1, on the reverse strand, counting down.
GGAAGTACCGTTAAGGAAATCACAAAGTTCTAGCATATTATTGTTTGACTAATGCTATCATACTAATATGTAATATGTCAATATAAATTATTACTATTATTTCTTATTTTCTGAGAAGCAATATCCAACAAATGCAATCTGCGTGTAATGTCACTGGCATAGTAATATATTTATCCTACCATAGGCTTTTGTATCATTACATAATCTGGAAAGAGAACTTTCTTAGTTAAAATTTTAAAAGCAGCTGAATATTAATATCAAAAGCATTCACTTGTCTGCTTGTTGAAATAATGCTCATCAGGTTTTGTATGCTTGTAAATTTGTTGGTTATTTTGAAATACAGGTTTGGGACCGTGAAAAGGTTGTTATGATACCAGATCACTACATTTTCACCAGTAATGAGCGTGCTAATAGGAATGTCGATATCTTGAGGGACTTCTGTATGGAACAAAATATCAAGTACTTCTATGACATCAGGGATCTTGGAAATTTCAAGGTAGGGCTTGTAATTTTGTACTTTTCTGGTATCTGATGCAACGAAGGATGATGTGATCTACTTATTGATTAATCTTGTTTTTTTATCAGGTTTAAGTTTTTGGACAATTTTCTGTTTGACTGGTATTTATACAAGCTTGCAGGCTAATCCAGATTATAAAGGTGTTTGTCACATTGCTTTGGCCCAAGAAAGGTCTGCAGATCTGGGGAGGTGCATAATATTACTGAAACCTTGTTTCTGCCTAATGGTCTCTGTAATTGTATCATTCTAAACTCTCAAACCTGTCTTTAGGTTTTGCTTGGCACAGATTCCCACACATGCAATGCTGGAGCTTTTGGTGAGTTTGCTACCGGAATTGACAATAATGATGCAGGTTTTGTCATGGGCACTGGAAAGCTTGTACTGAAGGTATGCATTTATTTCCATTTAACTTTGCAGTTTCAATGAGATAATGTTATTCATGTACTTTTTGTTACAGTGTCCAAGATGAGCATACTATGTTTTGCATCAAATGATTCCTCTTCAACAAGAGTAGTCAGAATAAGTATTAACAAGCCCGATGCATATAATTTCAGGCCTCCTTTTCTTTTTCATTTTATGGTGGTTTGGTTGTACGGAACATCTCCATGATTTTCTTTTCAGCCCATACTTTTAAAGTCTACATTTGTGTATGTCAAATATTTGCACCTTCCTTGACACTGATAACTTAGGGATGTCAAAGGCCAACCTTTGTCTTGAACGTCTCAAACTGTCCATAAAAGAACCAGATCACAGTCTTTGTGGTGTAAAGTTCTGGCGTAAAGCCTGCCAATTGGTACCTCTAGCAGAAATATACTTCAGTATCATATTATGTTCATTTGGCAACATTCCCGCTGATAATTTCGCTAAGTCTTACGGCCCCATTTCATTACTGACCAGTAGGCTGTTGAATCATCTTGACTTTATTTTCAATTGGTTTTTAAATATTATTCTTCTTTTTATATAACGAAGTGTCTCAACCTTAAAAACTTAAGCTAGTGTTCTTTTGGTATTAGGTACCACCATTCTTTATTCTCCCTTCTCCTCTTGTCATGTCTTCTGAATTGACCACCAAGATGCTAAGTGGTGAAGACTATTGGCCTATTAACTACTTACTATTTACTGTTCCAATTTTCTAGAAAGAAGGTCTGTATATGATAAGTTATGATATAGTGGTTGAGAATGTCCATGTTGTAACTTTTCTCATGTGAAGAGTATCTTTCATAAGTTTCAATTATTTTTGTGACCCATTCTTTTTTATGAGCTAAGATGCTCCCTACTCTTTGTTTTCTGATGCATTGCATACATCCTGTAGCTGCTCCTACAATTTGGAAGTCTTATCAATATTTGTTAATTTTTTGTATTTTTTTCTACCATTCCCTTGGAATTATATCAGACCATCTTGCCTGCTCATATGTACATTTGTTCATGTGTGTACATATATATCCCGTTCTTATGTTCAATAATTTCATTTAACCTACATGCTTAGGAATGTTGCCAACTTACACTTTGTCCTTGTTTCCCTAACAATAGGCACTATGGAATTTGTGTACAACATTTCTTCAAGATATACCTTATAGCTATACTACATCTTTCGTTAATGGAAATGCTGATCATACAGAACTATATATGCATTATGTAGATCTCTACTTCGTTCACTATATTGTTATACTAGACATGAGACAATAGTGTAATCAGGAATTTAATGTTGGGAGGAGGAGGGGGAAGTAAACAACTAATGTTCTTAAGCAATAAAAATAAAAATATCGTAGTTATAAGGAAGATATAGTTGTATCAGAAGTTGTGACTAATTTAGGATTTGTTAGAAAAAATTAAACTATTAATATGAGTAATGCGAGATAGAAAACAAATCATTATATTTCTTCTAAAAAGGTACAAAAGTAAAATATGAAATCTATCCTTCTCATTTCTTGAAAAGTTTAACACGGGTGCCTTGCCAGGGATGAGTTTTGAGAATCATCAATTATTTGATTTGTAGTTGAATCAGAAGCGAGATAAATGGAAATCTTTGCAGACTGCAAGGAAACTATCTAGTATCTAATATCTATGAGCAAGGCATAGGTGAAAACTGACTACGCTGTCAATAAACCAGACCTGATCAAGAAAAAAAAACAACCACATAAGTTTTTAATATTATTCTGTCCATGTTTTTTTTGAAAAATATGTTGTTAATGTAACTGTTTGAGGTCAAACGAAGGACCTACTGCAACCTTTTTGATTGAGAAGATATTGTTTATGGTTGGTTGAACCTCCATCTTGCCATCTCTGACGATAGATACATTTGCATCTACTTTATGGCCTCGTTTGGTTCGCGGAAAGGAAAGGAAATCAATTCCTTGTTCTTTCCCTTTTCTTGGGAAATTGCAATTTTCATCCATTTTCCTTTCCGGTGTTTGGAGAGGACAATGAAATTAGAAGTAAAATTGAATTCCCTATCGTGGAAAAGTGAATCCTTGGTTGGATGGGGAGAACCACTTTCCCCTTATTTCCCTTACCTATGGGTATCATTTTCCCTTTCTCATATCGTTTGACATCCAAACATAGGAAATGAATGACTTTCCTTTTCCAACCCCATGATTCCGCCAACCAAACGAGGCCTATGAGTTTTGTTAACATGTGCCATAAGGGCACATATTAATACATTGATAAATACATCATTTACATGGGTACTCCCACCAACACATCTATCAATACACATTTCACTTATATGTATTGATAAATGTAAAATGTGTATTGATAAATGTGTTGGCGGAAATACCCATAAAAAATGCACATTTATCAATGTATTAACATGTGCCCTTAGGGCACATGTTAACAAAACCCATTTAAAAATCATTCCCTCCACATATATTCATAAGCTTTTCAGGAAAACATACATTTAAAAACGAACTTCTAAAAAATCATTCCCTCCACTCCCCACCCCAAACCAAGCTTCCGACAGTGCCCTAAGTCATGACATTGCAGAACTGTGTTCTTTCGAAATATTTTATGCATGTTCCTAAATTTTTTATTTTTTGCAAATTACTTAGCTGCAGCTTTTGGATTTTAAAATCACAGGTGCCCCCTACTTTGAGGTTTATTATTGATGGAGAAATGCCTAACTATTTACTTGCCAAGGATTTGATTTTGCAAGTAAGTTCTGTGTTGGTTAACTTGCTGCCTGTCATTGCTTTCTGACTAATCAGCTGCCACCTTCTACGTGAATATGTATCTACATTTTATTGTAAAATGTTACTGTCAATCATGACTATATCTTCACTCACTTTAACTATGAAGATTATTGGTGAAATTAGCGTTTCTGGCGCAACGTATAAATCCATGGAATTTGTTGGCTCTACCATTGAAAGTTTAAATGTAAATACTGTACAATATCATATCTTTTTGTTGGAAGCCACTCTGTAATGGTTGGAAAATAACACATTCCTTATCCCTGGAAGATGGAAGAGCAGACGACATTGTGTAACATGGTTGTTGTTGAGGGAAAAAGGGGGGGGGGTGTTGGTTGGTTTAAGAATGGAGTCATCCCTGCAGATGAAACAACATTCAAGTACCTCCAGGTATTGAAGTTGCCTCTTAAGTGCAATACTTCTTGGAGAATCCCTATTTTATTTTGCATGGATGTGATAATGCACATGAATATTGACCCTTGCTTCATGTCCGGACAATAAGAAATGAAAAAGAATTAATTAGAACTTTGAATGAGTTAGTATGATGCTTGATTTTGCACATCTGGTTTTGATTTCTTCAATTTTATTTTGCACTAATTATCCAGGGCAAGACATCAATGGATTTTGAACCCGTAAATAGTGACGGACATGCCAGGTAATTCTAAATGTTATCCTTTCATCACTGCATGCCATCATACTGTTTGGGTTGTTCCACTAGACACTGTATTTAGTGTTAGTTTTTATTGTTTGTACAAGCATTGTTTGCTAGTAACTGTCAAGGTTAGTGAAATGTTGCTGCCAAAGCTTTTAATTGTTTTTTTCCGTTCACTATGTATGTGCTTTCTTAGATCCCTTTCCAGACCACCAGTGCCTTTCTACTTGGACAGAGGTGCTTGATCTACCACCTACCGGTGCCTTCTGTTAGGTGATCATGTCTTCAATACTTGGCACACTCTGGAGTCGAAGTAAATTGGGAAAAACAACATTTTTAAGGAAAGAAGCTATAAAAGTGAAAGTGAAACTGTGTCAAGGACAAATATGACTTATTAGAGTATCGTTTGGGTTTATATATGTTGCAAGTTCAAACTTCTTCTGAAGGAAATCTGGAAGGCCACTGAAGTTATGGAGAAACAGCATTTAGGGAAGGTGGAAGGCATAATGTTCACTTAAGAGCTCTGGAAGGCAATAATGTTCACTTAGATAGGTGACCACAAAGTTATTCAATCCCCCAAACTTACCACTTTTTTGAAGTTTGGGAGTTTCTAAATTAGGATTACAGTTTTCTGAAATTTGCCCTTTCTGCATTTTGCTGGTCTAATGTTTACATGAGAGAGCTCGAAATGCTGGTTAAATCATGTGGAATTTAAGAAAACTAAGCAAGAGACGCTGCTAACATGAAGGTTTATTTTCAAAAAACTTAATGGGATTGTTGTGCTAATATAGATGTGACAAAATAACTACAATGAAGATAAATCCTATCCTTGTATAGAGGACTACTGTATCTAATTATGTGAAGCTAATTAACAATTACATATCTTATTCCGATTTTCCTGTTTCCTGTCTCTCTTATGCCACACACCTGCATTTTACTCGACTGAAACTAGATAGATAAATACACCAACTTTTTTTTTTACGTATTGGGACCAAAAATGTAGTTAATAGCCCATGCCTCATGGATTATCATATACAGAAATAAGGAAATGGAAAATGAGGAAGAAATAAAGTGGAGGGAGCACAACTACTTTGGATGCAAGAGGACCACTCCCATTGTTAATGGGGCTAGACTGAATGGATTCGGGAACTTTGAGAGTACCTACCTTCAACGTCTATCCCCTCGAGTTCTTCTTGACCTTTCCTCCCAACTGTGTAGGCAGAGTTTCTTCTGATATGTTCAGTGGTTTCACAATGTCCAACTGAGTCCCTAAGATATTTCTGGAAAAATTGATATCTTACACTCCTGTTGTTTCACTTCCATGAATGGTTCATTATGATAGTCATTGGCCTATTTTATCAGCTCTTCGGGAAAGTGCTCTACAGTTTGCTTTGTTGCTATCTTTTATGGAACTCATTTCCCTACTATTATTTCTAGATTGCTCAGCGTGTATATCTTGTGTTTTAGATTTATTCAAGATCACATGGCAACATTGGTTGCAAAGGTATGTAAAATGTATTGTTATATTATTTTGAGTAACATTTTGAGTAGAATAGAATTGGAATCAAGATCTGGAATGTATGCTTTCCTCATGTTTATACTAATCCCTCCCCAATTCTTTCTATCCAATTTTAGCCCGTCTCCTGATAATCGAGCCTTAGCAAGAGAATGCAAAGATGTGAAAATTGACAGAGTATACATAGGTTCATGTACTGGCGGAAAAACTGAGGACTTTCTTGCTGCTGCAAAGGTTTTCCATGCTTCGGTAAGATCTGGATTTGGTTGCTCACAAAATCTGAAAACTATTGTGTTCTCCTATAGCTTTTCATATTAAGTGATTTCACTATGTGTTCAGTCCAGGGCCAGTTAGTAACTATGTTGCACGGACACTGGAAAATATAGTCTTTGTCAGCATGGTGTCCCTATTTGTGTAACATAGGCGAGTACATTGTACTTAACTGAGGACCAAATTTTCTTTATTTAGGAATTCATACTTTACATGGAGTTTTCGTGGTAGTAATTCTCGTCTTGTTTCTGCTGGAAGATGATAACATAATTCCAATTTTATTGCCATTAACTAATGAATCTTTGTTCGGGCACTCATGATGTTTGAAGTTACAAATTTCTTATTATGCATTTGCCTGACCACATGCTGATCTACTCCGCTTTATCTCTGCTTTACAAACTATTAATAACCACACATCATTGTAGACCAGCATTAAAGAACATTTCAGACGGGCATAAAGAGTTCTTGTCGTCCAAATTATGCAACAATCACTCTTCTTTCTTTACTGTTTTTTTGGGTAAAACTAAATCCAGTAACAAGTGCCGATGGGTGTTTGTTTTTGCCACTTGTAAGTAACAACCGCTCGTAAGTAACAGATTTTAATATTTGATATTGGATTCTTGGAGGCACGGACTTAATTTCGTACTTTATTTATGAAGCAGAAATCTGGTAGGAAGCACAAATGAACTTGGGGAGCTAGGATGACATGGTTAATCGTGCAGCTCCTCCCTCGAGTGAGTATAGTTTTAACTCAAACTTTTGATTTTTCATGTGTTCTTTGCATACTCTGGAGCTATTCTAACTTGCGAATGCGGGTAGAAAATAGAAGTCGGTTTCACTAAAAGATACAATTTTGAGCTTCCAAGTTCTATGCTTTGCACGAGTTACAACGATACACAAGAGACCAGGGACAAATATCCAAGTATTACAATAGTAGCGTTACAGATGTTGTACATGATTGCTTTCGTAGAGTCTTCCTGGCATTCCTGATACATTTTTTTTTTTTTTACACGGGGAATCATTCAAATGCACAGGTGTATGCATGTAGAACACATACGAGTAGACATTTTCAGACTAGTAACTGAATTTATGCTTACTTGCATTACATACATTTTTAACCCGTAGAATCAATAAACTAGAAAAGTACTTCAATAAGCATTGACAAATTTGGGCCAAAAATTCAGCCTAAAAATGTCAATTAGTGCTCGAAGACACAGAACGAACGTTGACAAGTAATCCTTTGCGAAACTGGACATGAGGATTCGCTACAGGCTCATCTTGTTCAGCTGACTTCCAGTTGTAGTTCAGTATGAGATGGTGAAGGAAGATGGCTGTCTGCAACCTCGCGAGCTCAGCCCCGGGGCAGAGCCTTGGGCCTCCGCCGAAGGCCATGAAGTTGTTGGTCTTCATTATTCCAGAAGTGCTCTGAGAACAAAGTAAAAATTAAGTACAAAGTGATATGCCAAGTTTGTGTGTAAGAAAATTTGTTATTGATTGCATAATGATCAATAAGCAATTTTCTTTATTTTTGACCAAATTAAAATGCGTAGACTCACCAGCCATCTCCATGGATTAAAAACTCGAGGATCATCAAACAAGCGAGGATCCAAATGAACTGCAGTCATGTGAGTAATGACTCTGCACCCACGTGGAATCTCGTAGCCTTGACAAAATTATCACAAAGAATGAACAAAATAGTTTTTTCCACACACACACACACACACACATATATATATATATAGAGAGAGAGAGAGAGAGGTGAGGTGCCACCCTATGGATGGTGGTTACATGTCATCTCCCCATGCTATCATCATGCACCCATGTGCATGATGATAGCATGGGAGGGTGACAAGTAGACACCCCCCTATGAGGTGGCACCCTACCTCCCTTATTCTCTCTCTCTCTCTCTCTCTCTCTATATATATATATATATATATATATATATATATAGAGCAATAAAGTGTATATAAGTGTTTTAGCACACCTTTGAATTGGACACTCGTAGTCGCCTTCTTTGTAAGAAACCTAGCGACGTTGCCAAGGCGCAATGTCTCGTTGATAACCTTCAACAAGAGAGTCGCAAGAAAATGTAAGCACCAATGAACTAAGCGTATACTGAGTAATAGAAGTATGAAACAATAAACCACGGTGACACAATTATATGGGTCTTGTTTAACATTTTTAAGACGAAGAATTTGTGCAATAATTCTCTGCACCAACACTTAAAAGTATAGTGAGGGGGTAATATAAATATTCTAGAACAACCCCGCAAATCAGAATGTCTATTTTTGGATGGACATTTCCTACAACCATACCAGCACTCTAGAGTTAGAGTGAGGATTGAGGGTTATATATTTATATTCTAAAGATTATATGCAAAAAGAAAATGTAAAAGTTTTGCACATAATTTGCTGATCTTACACACTGCGTGAACTCCAAACGCTTGTATCCATCCCACGTTAGCTTGCTCGGTCCCTCTTGTGTTTTTGATCCAACAGCTTGAAAGTGTTCTTCCTGACAATGTACATATACTTTTTCTAGTTCAATAAAATAATTAAACAATTAATCACTACAAGAACAAATCTAGAGAATATATCTACACCTAGGTTGTGAAAAACCCTATGCGCCGCCTAGCGCCTAACCTGCCTAGGCGGTTCAAAAATAAATTTAAAAAACCTAAAAAAATCTAGTGAAAATTGTAGAAAAAGTTCATAAAACTCCAAAAATGAATAGTCAGACGTCGGGAGGTCTAGGCGGGCATCGGACGGACACCAGACGCCTAACACCTAAGCACCGTCTAGACCGTCTTTTAGAATAGTGATCTACACTCTAACAAGAAGAAATAGAGAACGAAGTTGAAGAACAGCTGTGTTACCCGTAGTTGTTCTATGGCCTCTGGACAACTTTCAAGGAAGTAAATTGAGAGAGGAATGAGTGTTGAGGTTGTATCTACACTAGCAAAAACTATTCCTTGTATAAGTTCATTAATTTGCTCGTTCGTTAGGCTAGAATTCTTTATAAGCCATCCGATAAAATCGTTTCTTTTTGCATCTTCTCCCGTTCTCAGACGTTCCTCCAACACATGTAGGATGATTCTTCTGAGATTTTCCTTCGCCTATATTACCAGATGATGAAGAGGAAAAAAAAGGATGAGCGCAGAAAGAGTAACTCTTAAATCATTGAAGCATAGTTAACTGAAATATTTTGACATACTAAGTTACTGAAATCCTTAGGTTAAGTTCTCTCATCTCTGTATGCAAGAGAGTATCTAACTATCTAGAATTCTAATAGACTTTAGAGTTTCAGAGAAATGAAGGACAATAGTAACATAAACCACAAATTTTGGTCAGCAGAAATCGTAATTCCAGCCTCAGTCAATAGGTCGTGAAGGTCTTAAAAATATTTCAATAAGGCGAGTATTCTAGAGCCATAGTAAGGGTTGAGGGATATATATTTATATTTTAAAATGTCCATTATATTGAAGATCCAATAAATCTAAATTCACACAAAGGTATGCATTTTTTTTTCTTTTCTAAATCTGCCTAATACCATGTTAAAAATAAGGGATATTTTAGTAAATGTTCTCATTCAAAATATAAAACTATCATATACCCCAACTTAAAAAAAAAAACTAGCAAATGTTCCCATTTTGTGTAAAACAGTCAAAATTTATGTTAAAAAGTGGGGGTATATATTAAATTTTTAAATATTCATTACAAAGAATGGGGGGCATTTGCTAGTTTCTTTTTTAAAAAGTGAAAGTATATGCTAGTTTCTATACTTAAATGAGAGCATTTCAAATAATTATACAATCATGTATCGACTTCGATTTTCATTGCATTGTTAGAAAGAAATTAAACAAAATAATATTATGAACTTGGTACACGTATCCAGTGAATTTTTTTTATAAAAAATTTAAAATTTAGATATTACCACATTTAAAGATACAATCTGACCCCCTCCAAAATTTAGTTTGTCTCTCTAAAAATATACCTTGCCCTTCAAAATTTTTTGTTAGGCTTTGCCACTAGGACCGGCCCTGAGCAAGTGCATCGAGTGCACCCGCTCTGGACCCCATATTTATTGGGGTCCCAAAATTAAGACGTAAGTTGTTAGTTATAAAAAATAATTGTGGTGTAGTGGTTAACATAAAATAATTCTAGCATTATGGTTAACATAAAATAATTCTGGTGTAGTGGTTAACATATTAGTCTTGCACTCTAGAGGTGATAAGGATAATTTTAATTCTGGTGTAGTGGTTAACATATTAGCCTTGCACTCTAGAGGTGGTTAACATTAAATAGTTCAAATCTTGGTGATAAGGATATTTTTAATTATTTTAATTATTTTTTAGATTATATATGGGAGTCCATTTTGAAAGTTTGTCTTGGGCCCCCCATAAGTTTAGGGCCAGCCCTGTCTGTCACTGTACATACCTTGAGAGCTCTATTATATTGTGAACCAGAAAAATTCATCGGAATCGAGAACACTCCTTTCTGATACTTGCTAAATTCGCTCCTCAACTTCTCGGTTTCAGCCTCCCCCGATTTCATACCTAATGCGTTCTTAACAATGACGTCGAAAAGGAATTTCTTGACAGCGTCAACAATGGAGACGACCGAGCCGTCCTTCCAAGAGGTAGTGAGTTGTTTTGCCACCTCGTCGGCGTCGTCGAGGAAAGACGTTTGGAGCCTCGAAGCGGTGAGGAAGGCGCCAACGATGATTGACCTGAACTGCTTGTGAACATCTGATCCAGTCTGAATTCCCATGTTGTTCTTTCCCCCGAATAGCTTCTGAAGGTGTTGTGGCCAGTAGTTCTCGAAAAGCTTCATCTCATTTTGCAGTACAAACCGGTTGAGCTCCGGGTCCGCGGACATGATTGCCTGTCCTCCTAGTACATTGGTACTGAAGATCTTTCCGAACCTGTAGATCACAAGTCTTTCAAAAATCCAAGGAATGATGGTCAAACTGCCACTAATACTGGAGTGAGAGAGAGAAAATCCAAGGAAGAATCAGAGCCTTCTACGGATCCAGATGTAGTTCGGCCAGTTTTGGAGGCGCATCCGGCCAATGAGAATGACAAGTGGCTTTGTCTCATGCAACAAACCGAGAAACGTTCACCAAGGACACGCACGAGTCGTAAATTAGAGAAGAAGTTAGCTAGTATCCGAGTTGTTGCTCGAAGTTCTAACAGGCAACATAGTAGGATGATTTGATTAACATTTAAGCGAGAGTGGAGATTGAGATGAATAAGAGTTGTATGGTGTCCGACATTTAAGTCCGATCATCCATTTTTTAAAAATTAATACAATTATCTTATATATATATATATATATATATATATATATATATATATATAGAGAGAGAGAGAGAGAGAGAGAGAAAATAAGGGAGGTGAGGTGCCACCCTATGGGTGGCGGCTATATGTTACCCCCCATGCTATCATCATATACCGAAAAGTGTGCAAATGCATGATGATAGCATGGGAAGGGTAACATATAGCCACCTCACCTCCCTTATTCTCTCTCTCTCTCTCTATATATATATTTTTTTTTTCTCTCTCTCTCTCTCTCTCTCTCTCTCTCTATATATATATATATATATATATATATATATATATATATCCCTCCGCCTAGGTTTTTTTGTTTTCTACTAGCTGGCGGTTGTAACCTTCAAATTGTTATTCTCCTAAACAGGCAATAATATTTCCTTTATATATATATATGTGTGTGTGTGTGTGTGTGTGAGAAAGGATCGGGATTCCCACTCATGTGTATCCCCAATATATATATATATATATATATATATATATACTCACCAGTGGTCTCACATCTCATATATGCGGATGATCTATTGGTATTGATGAGGCCTTCCATGCGAGGGATGAGGGAGCTTGCGGTGGTGATGGAGGAGTTCGGACAGTTATCGGGTCTTCGGTTGAACAGGGACAAGAGCAAAGTTTACTTCAACAGCTCTTGTACTTTGAAGGAGGAACGGGCCCTGGAGCTTGGGGTGGAAAAGGGAGATCTCCCGGTGAAATATCTGGGGGTACCCCTATCTGTCAACTACGCGAAGGACCGAGAATGCCAGAGTCTGGTGGACTTTGCGCAGAGGAGGGTAGAGGGCTGGCAGGCGGCTGGCCTATCTTTTGGAGGGCGTATTGAGCTGGTACGATCGGTTATATCTGCTATTGCTTTATTCTGGCTCCAATCTATTCTGGTACCTTTGGCTACTATCAGAAAGATTGAGGGCATATGTGCCAAGTTCATATGGCATGGGGGGATTCATGCCATATCTTGGGAGAAGCTCTGTCGACCTAGGAAGGAAGGAGGTGTGGGTCTGCGTTCTCTAGTATCTGTCAGGGAGGCGGCGGGGATCAAGCTGGCGTGGAGGTTCCTTCAGGGCGGTTCTCTTTGGTCGGCTTGGATGTCTAGTCGGTACCTTCGGGGAAGGAACTTCTGGGTATGTGAAATTGACAACAACTTCTCTGTGGCTTTCAAGCATATCCTGAGGAACCGACCTGTACTTCGGAAGGCTATTCGGAGGAAGATGAGGGAGGGAGGGGAGACGGACCTATGGCTTGATCCGTGGATTGCAGGTTAGTCCCTTCTGGAGATTCTGGGTCCCCAGACGGACGGTGTGGCGTACAGAGGTCTGACTTGTAGGCACATCATCAGTGGTGGGGTCTGGAGGCCAGAGGAGTATCGTTTCACCGCTCAGTTAGGAGGGGAGATCAGGCAGGTACAGATCACTCCTGCTGTACTGACTGACGTCTGGATTTGGGCCCCTTCCGGCTCCACGGATGGTGCTGGGAGTTCAAATTTAGCAGCTGCTACGATCTTGTTCGTTTCCACTTCGATAAGATCGAGGAGTACGACTTTATCTGGGGAAAGGGCCTAGCCAGGAAGATGCAACTGTCTGCATATAAACTGGTGCTGGGCCGGATGCTTACTAGGGACAGACTGCTTCGGTTCGGGGTCCCAGTCCCTGACCCAAAGTGTGTTTTGTGTGAGACAGAGAATGAATCCATAGGGCATCTGTTCTTTCAGTGCCATGTGGCGTGGAGCATCTGGGCAGAGCAGAGCCGGAGATACTTGGGAGGAGTTGGAAGGGAGCGTGACTTCAGAGAAATCCTTAAGTGGATTGGAGATCGCAGGGGCCAGGAGCAGAGTTGGGCCAGACGTGCAAGATTGAGGCTTGCTGCATCAGTTTGGCATGTCTGGAGGGAGAGGAACCGGCGCATTTATGAGGGACTGATCACCCCACCGGTGGACATTCTTCATAACATTGAGTCGGATGTACTAGTAATGTCCTCCTGAGTTGGGATTGTATCTCTATGTTGTAACCTTATTGCGCTGATAGTGGAATAAAATTTACCCTTTTTTCAAAAAAAAAAAAATATATATATATGAGAAAAGGATCGGGATTCCCACTCATGTGTATTCCCAAAATTTTTCATGATCACAGCTGTTGAATTTTGTTTAAGTCATCTAATCTTAATCGTTGATTTGAACCATTCAAATCGATGGTTAAGATTAGATAGTTTAAAACAAAATTCAACGGTTGTGATCATGGAAATGTTTTGGGGATGCAAAAATGCGGGGATTCCGATCTCTCTCTCCCTCTCTGTCCCCGTCTCTCTCTCTCTCTCTCTTTCTATAGGGTGGGGATCATGTGACACATATAATTTGACATCTAAAAAAACACGCAATCTCAGCCGCTAATCATTTAAAATGAATGGTTCAGATTTAAATGCATACAAAATTTACATCCATGAAAGTCAAATTTGGCATGCATGCTAGTTAATAGTAGGTTGTATTAATTAGTGGGATATTCAATTTGACATGCATTCTAATTAATACAAATTACTCTATCAAATCTGAACCATTTGTTTTAAATGATGCGTGGCTGAGATTGCATCGTCTGTACTATGGTTGTTCTCACATTGATTCCTTCACAGGAAATTAAATATGTTTTTTCGTTGCTCGAACCTGTAATCTCTGGGGATATGTCTCACTCTAACCACTTGAGCTAGAGGTCCTTGAGATATATATATATATATATAATGTCAAAAATAAAAAGAAGGAAGAAAGAATATAGATGAACCTTGATATGCGGAGCTCCATGAAGTTCCCCATAGAGGTGGCTGGATAAGGCATGAGAAAAGAGGGGTTTTCTCCAATCAGAGGCCATCCACTCCATCCTGGTGGCAGCTTGGAGTATGATCCTTTCTTTCTAGTAAGAATTAGGTATATAGTTGCAAGAAGGACAACTACTATGGAAACAAGCACAGCAACAAGATTAGTCATTGCTGCTGCTGCTGCTGCTGCTGCTGGATGCAACATTACAGCATATATATAGGGAAGTAAGAAGCATTCAGGAACTTGCAATAGTTTGGTATATCAGTCATTTTTCCGTGGAAAAAAAAAAACGTTATATTCACTATGAAAACTTTCATGTACAGTACAAATGATGTAATAGAACTTTAAAAAGTTATGTTAGGGTTCGACTAAGATAGGATATTTGTGTTTGGGTTTCCACGATAGGCATAATTAGTGTTTGGATCTCCAATAAGTTGTAATATTTGTGTTTGAGTCTCCATAATAGACATAATTAATGTTTAGGTCTTGGACTAACGGTTAACTGTCAAAACCCAACTAAAAATGGAAAAATGAAAACAAAATAAAACAGAAAAAGGGAAAAAGAGAAAAAAAATGGAAAAAGGAAAAAGGGAAAACAAAAAACAAAAAAACAACGGAAATAAATTTATTTTGGGAATAAATTTGCTCGGGTTTTTGTAATTTTCCAAAATAAATTTGTTCGAAAATATAGAGATCTAAAGTCTAAATATTTGGGGCAAATTTATTATAAGAAATCTATTACCATGTTTGGTTTAGGTTAAAAAAATATTTTCAAAAATTATGAATACCCGGGTAAATAATTTATACACAAAATATGAAAATTCTATCCCTTAAGAGTAGGTTGGTATATATTTTTTTCTCAAACAATTTTTTTGTTATTTGGGGTTTTTGTTTCATTGTCTTTTTTTTTTCTCTTGGACAATTTTTTTGATGTTGCTACTTTTCTTTTCTTTTTTTCTTTTTTTTTGGGTTTTGTTTTATTTCGTCATTTTTTTCTTCTTATTTTTCCATTTTTTTGTTTTTTCCGTTTTCTCCTTTTTTTTTTTTTCTGTTTTTTATTCGTTTTTTTTAGCTGAATTTTAACAGTCAACCGTTAGTCCAAGATCCAAATACTAACTATGTGTATTATGGAGAGCCAAACACAAATATCTTAACTTATTCGAGACCAAAACAATAATTATCTCTATAATGGAGACTCAAACACAAATATCTAACTTATTCGAGACCCAAAGTCTAAATATCCCTATATATTATTGTATTAACTTAATACTCTATTGTTATGCAGGTAAGCGCCACATGTGCTATTATAAGTCCGTCGCCATTCTTGCGAGGCAGAAGTGTAGTTATTACATAATGTTAATAATATGGTACATAATGTTTATAACCGAACTCGAGTGGCTCTTGTGGTCACCGAGCAGAGGTGTAAGACCCTGACTGGTGGATTGAGTCACGGGGACGTATTATGCACAAAGTCCCGTACGTATGTGTGTGTGTGTGTGTGCGTGTGTGTGTGTGTATATATATATATATATATATATATATATATATATATATAGACCCGTAAAATTATCAATGTGGCTTGAGCCTCTGAGGAGAGGACCTCTCTCAACTGGCTTCTAGTTCAAGTGCTCATATTTTTCATATATATTTTAATATGTTAATTAGTATATTGAGATTGCTGGTGTCACTGAGGAGGATTAATTTCATTTTCATTTTTTTTTTTGCATATTTTATAGTGTGAATATGTCAAAGCTCTCGTGAATTCATATTAGTATAGGGTAGATCTCAAGTGTATCCAGTTCTTCTATATATTCTGTAACTTAAAAACTAGTGCAATATAATTAGACATTAGGGAATAAATATCCGCAGATTCAATTATGTATCGATCTAACGATATTGTTAATACTAATAATAATAACTGAGAAATTGGAAAAAGATAACAAATTAGAAAGAAAATTAAGCACAACCCCAGAATCTGAATCAATCCCTAATGAAGCTGCTGGCTAGCATGAAACGTCAGTCAGGGATAAGAGACTGTCGTTTGGTCGCTAGTGATTCAATTATACAAATTGTGAGTCTCCAGGGACGGATCCAGGATTTAAAGTTGGGATAGGCTACTTCAATACTACTAATCTCATGCTGAAAATTCGGCAAAGTTTTTCCTAATTTTAAAGGTCCGATACCTGTCATAATGAATAAAAACGTTGGAAAAAAAATATCTACATCGAATATAAACCATTACATTTCAAATTTAGTCCAACAAGAACCTATCCCACTGTCCATATCTCCATATCTGGCAAAGTATCATCCCCTTAAAATATGATTCAAGAATGAAAAAGTTTCAAACTCTGAAAAACTCATTTTGGATGTCCTGACTGAGCAAATGATGTAAGCTTCAAACTCTGACTACGTACTATAGCCAAAAATAGAGAGCCTTGAAGCTTCAACAGAAAAAAAAAAGTGTAAAACTACAAGGGGAAAAAAAAGAAGACAACATCCTTTGGCAAATCTCAAATCCTCAATGGTTTTGAACTACATTTGAGTGAATAAATTCCAGTTCTAGACTTCTAGTACCAAAAAAAAACATTTTTCTCAAATAAAGCTTCTAGACATTAAATAATCTTACGTAGTCAACACAATTTTGCAATCAGGCAAAATATAGAAAAAGTGATTGCAAGCACGCAAAGGGAAGTTCCACATATAGAATGAATAATGACGAAGAACGTAACTAATATTTCTCACTTTGTGACATTTCATGGACCTCTCATATGCACCTAATTATACAATCCTTCTACACGGACCGTGGTTTCGACCGCAGCCGAAACCGCGGCCACGTGTCGGGCTTCGGTTGGCTGGATTTTTTTCGGCCTACATCAGCAGGAGGGGCTGAGGTTTAGTTTTTATTTTTGGGCCAATCCGCAGCTGCCACGAGGCGATGCGGTTTGTTTTTTGGGTTTCTTTTTCGGGCTAAATAGAGTTTTCCTAAATTATAAGGTCCAATCTTGCACGTAATTAATATTCCTCGGTTTGTAATATTTCATATGAACGTAATTATTTTTTCTCAGTTTGCCAGCTACTACATGTAAGAAAAAAAAAACCTATATCTAGTCAATCGAGTATGACATATCAACTATTGAGAGAGAGAGAGAGAGCGCTTACAGCCTGATTTTCATTTGGGTGGGCTGATATAGGTATAATGTCCTAAAATTCTTTGTAACCTTGGCAAGTATAGTTAACCTTTTGCAGATTATTGTGCGAAGCCTTGCTTGCTTTAAAAGGACTTGTTCTCAAGTATGCATTATGACATTATCAAGACTGGTTTACCAAATTGGAAGGCTTATGGTACAACTTCACTCCCATGCACATCTTCACTCAGAGGGATACCCACAGCTTACTTGCATTGCGTATGTTCTAACCCATAGATTCAGTAAACTAGCTAGAGCTTCGATCAAGCATTAGGCAATATTTATTAGCATTCCTGATGAATTGCGTGCTAGTGTTTAATTTAGCACAACCTATGAATTCAACATTCTTACTCGCCTTCTTTATAAGAAGCTTGGTGATATTGCCAAGCCGCAATGTCCCGTTGATAACCTTCAACGAAAGAGTATCATAAAGGAGATCCTAAGAAGCAAAATATTTTAGTGATGAATATAGAAACAAATGAACTATGAAAGCGAGTAATGAAATAATAGCATGGAAAATATTAAATAACCAGTCTTGTTTTACTATTGTTAGAGTCGTCAGTGATATTCTTCTATTTGAGTAAACATATTTCTCGAAAAAAAAATTAGAAGCTCTGCACATATTTGCGGATCTTACACACTGCGTGAAATCCATTTGTTTGTATCCTTCCCACGTTAGCTTGCTCGGTCCGTCTTTAGCTTCTTATCCAACAACTTGAAGGTGTTCTTCCTGAAGATGTAAAATTTGAAAAAATATATCTACATTAACCGAAGAAGCTACAAAACTTTGTGGCCTTTGTACACACTACTTTTTAGCGGTCATAAAAAGATATTTTTCTTGTAGTACTATACCCGAAGTTGTTCTATGGCCTTTGGACAGCTTCCAAGGAAGTAAATTGCGAGAGGAATGGCCCTCGAGGTTGTATCTTCACTAGCAAAAAGTACCCCTTGTATAAGTTCACAAATTTGCTCTTGAGATAGACTAGAATTCTTGATAAGCAACTTGATTTTGATCTTCAATCGCCTAGCGAGCTCATCAGGAGGTAAACGGAGGTAGGGATCATGATTAACGAGCAACTATAGCGTACTCGACCAAAATGATTGCTCATTAATATAATTGTAAGAGTTGGTGCACATAAAGTTATGATAAGAGCGACCCATAATAGGCACATGACATGGAGCACATGATGAAAGCGTATTATCCTCAATCATCCGTTCGCTAAGTAGCTTCTCCCATAAAGTTTGTAGAAGGAACGCTTCCCTTGTTATGAGCGACAATAAAGTCTTTGAAATCTTTGGAAAGGGATAGTTGCACAATAAAATAGATGTGGAAGCTAACTCGAACAAGTCTCCGACAATATTAATCAATTGTTGAATCCATATTGGATTGAAGGAACCCTTAAGAAAAAGATCATAGGTGGTAGGATCAATGAAGCGGAATGGCCTAGATATAGCGCATTGTCTCAATCTCAAACATATATTGGAATAACATTAAAGATAGCGCATGTAGGACGACATTCTTATCATCGCTCTTGGAAGATGACGACTCTTCAAGAAGTGCGGAAGGTAACTTTAGCTTGTCCACCTTGGTAGTAGATACCACATTCTCGCAACTTACATTGTTGATGATAACGTTGCAAATTATTTCTTCTGTAGTGCATTTGGTGTGGAGATGTTGCGTAACCAATCCTCTTCTTTAGCTACTACAAAGATACTTAGACTTCGTCACACAATCAAGGCCTCAACTTGGTCAACATGGATGATCTCTTCTCCTTCGTCATCCTACTTTATAGGTTCATCAAAGTCTTTGAGTTCTTCCTCTTCACACATCTCTTCTACAAGATAGACGTTTCGAAAGTTTGGGCAATCAACAATAATATGTCCAAATCGGTGGCATTTAAAGCACTTGATCTTGCTATTACTGTTAGGGCAACTTATGTTAAGTTCATGGTTTGTCTTTGAGGTATTTTTGATGAGCTCGGTTGGGACGTCAATTACAACTTTGTTATGGAACTCTCTTATTGGATGTCCCGAACTTGTCTTTGGAGTTTGGAAAAGTAGGGGTTGATGCTTCTCAACCTTCATAGTTAGCTTGATGATGTCGTTTAATGTCCAATGAGGTTGTAGGTGCACAACATCTTCGATACTTTGCTTGATTCACCAATATAGTGTATGATTGTTCTCTTTTCATGTTCTTTGATGACATAAGTCATGGACAGTTTTTCAAATTCTATTGGTATTCTTCTACCATATTGATCTCGTTGTCGGAAATGTGGAGCTTCAAGTACTTCTCTTGGCGATAGATGTCGGTAAGAAACTTTCTATGAAGCTCTCAACACATCTTATCCCACGTCTTGATCTGGTTGCCCTTCTTGCTCATGCCATGGCTAAAGATTTTTCATCAAATTGATGCATGCTTTTTGAGTTTCACGACGAGAGGTTCACTCTTCGATTATCATGGACATCTTTAAGCTCAAACACACATTCAATGGTAGAAAGCCGATCAATAAATTCATCTGGGTCCTTTCGACCATCAAAATTCGATATATCGATTTTGATATCAAGTTCGTCGTGATTGCCGTGATGGAATCTTTGTTTGTCTCCAGAGTGATCTTTCATCGGATTAGAAATTTCTTTCACCGTGGAAGAGATCATGAAAGTGAGGATCGTCACTATTGATTTTCACTTTCATATTGCTCACTTTCGAAAGCTTGACAGTAACAAAGCTGAACGGGTGGTTGTTGTCGCAGTTGTTGATTCTTTCATTGCAATTGTTGGATTTGCTGACGAAGTTCATTAATCTTGATATCCCGGAGATGTCGACGACAAGGTGGCACGGTAGTAGACTAGTAGGTTTTGTTTTTGGTCCAAAACTGAACAAGACTTATACAATTACCTAAATACCCTCAATCATATGCATATTTTATGACTAAAATAATGTATATTTTGAAAACAATAATTTTATGTGTTTTGAAGCCCAACTTTGATAATTTAACTAGTCCAACTTTGGACCAACTTTAAAATACAACAATTATATGTATAAAAAAAATTTAATATGATTTAACCACAATCCTAACTTTTGGCATGGCCCATTAAACAATAAAAATAGCCAACAAATATATCGGTTCGGTTCCGGTACTTATGGCTAATTTGGTTCGGTTTCGATTAGAATTTTAGTTTATTCGATTTTTGACTATTTTGGTTCGATTGAAATCGAATAGACCGAACGTCTCACTTCTCCACTTCCTAATTCGAACCTCTTGCTACAAAGAAACGAAATAGAGGGGGTGCGATGTGCAAAACTTACAGGTGCAGAGAGTGACGACCTAAACATACAAGAACTCCCGATACGGAATCCCTCGATTGGCCTCCTTCCGCTGGTCCATCCGACATCCGGGACAGCTTCGAAGTACATCTTCTTCTCCAACAGCCCCTCGCTCCTCTCGTTGCCGCCGCTCATAGCGAAACCCTAGATTTCATACGCCGATGTGGTACTGAGGAGGAGAAAACCCTAGATGTTTGCAGTCCCGACCCGGCCATGGCGCAGGCTTCGTACCCATCGCGTGGATCCGAGGAATTAGGACTCCGAGAGACTCGTTCGAGAAATGGAAAATGGCGGGATGAGTATGTTGCGGTGTCGGAAACGAGGAGGAGCGAGAGAGCTTCGCATTAGGAATGTCGGAAACTGTGTCAAGGACAAATATGACTTAGGGGTCGGCTATACACACCCCAACACTTACTTAGCACACCCCATTTTTTTTTCTATTCTACCCTTGCCGAGCACACCCCATATTCTGCGATGAGCACGACAAATACTGGTCGAACGGGCAATGGTCTGTTCGACAAACACGGGTCGAACATGTCTTCTTCTGTTCGACAAACACTGGTTGAACATGTTCTAATCGAATATGCCATCTTATGTTCGACATATGTTGGTCGAGCGTACACACTATAGTTCGACTGTCGTGGGTCGAACATTTGTCTGTGAGGTTGACAAACCAGGGGCGAATCTACCCGTGAATACAACCAAATTGTTTTCAATTTTTTTTTGTTTCAACCGGTGTTCTTAATGGCGTCCGCCTAGGCCGCCTAGGCAGCGCCTAGGCGGTCCTTCTCCGCACCGCTTTTCGGTAGGCGGCCAACGGAGGTTGGCGGCATAGGCGGAGGTGACGCGGCGTAGGCGACGCCTAGACGGAGCAATACTTAACAAAATATTTTGGTCAAAAAGGTTTTTTTAAGTATTATGGGCCTGTGGTTCACTTTTACAAAACTAAAACTTTATAAATCATCGTTCTACAACTTAGTTATGTATGGAACACCCTTAAAATATGCATATTATGCAAAAAAAAGTGGCAAAATAGTAAAAAGTATTCAAAATGTATCGACCGCCTAGATGGCCTAGGCGGTAGGCGGACTCTCTCCGCCGCACACCCGCCTACCGCCGTTTATAACCTTGGTTTCAACAACAGTTTATGGGGTCGGCCGTCGGGGATCGGGAAGTGGGAGGAGGAGGAGGAGGAGGAGGAGGCGGGTCGGGGGGGGGGGGGGGTCGGCGGAGCGGGGGGGGGGGAGGGGAGCAAGGGGGAGGGTCGGAGGAGAAGGAGGAGGAGGCGGGTCGGGGGAGGAGGAGGAGGAGGAGGGTCGACGGAGGGGGGGAGGGGAGGGGAGCATGGGGTGTGCTCAGCAAGGGTAGAATAGATTTTTTTTTTATTTTTAAATGGGGTGTGCTAAGTGTAGTGCCCCGCCCCGCAAAGTCAATCGGAGGAATCGAAACGTCGACGACGTTGAAACTTAGTCTTGCAACGGCTGCTCAAAGGCTCGCTCGTCCGAGGCGACTCCTCGCTCATGTGGGGTAGTTTCGGTGAACTTGCCTCATCTTAGCTTTCACTTAATAACGCGCATGTTTTCAACTTGCACAAGTAGGCTAATATAAAAGCTACGAACGCACATAGCTAAGGGAATAATCCCGACCCGTCGGAATGTCCTAGAACATGGAAAATGGTCCCACGGTCTGCATAGAAGTCGGCTCAGCGTGCTTTCAAATGACACTCGATCCTTCGATCCCGTGGCTTGGGAGAAGGAAATTGGCTTAAGTTGCTAAGTTGTCCCGACACTTGAAATAGCCTAAGTCATAGGCGTCGCCTGCGTGAATGCTTGCTAAAGCATGCACGGTCCCGTCATGTTGGCTCGACACTCAAATCAGCCTAAGTCATAGGCGTCGTCCGCATGAATGCTTAACAAAGCATGCACGGTCCTATCCCGCAAGGCTTGGCATAGCCTTCGCACGTCCCGCAAGTTAAGTCGTCTTGCACGGCTCGTTGGCTAAGTCTAGGCACGAACTTGGTTGTTCAAGTCGACCCCGTGCATAGCACGTTCCCTCGACGCGGAGCTCGGCGTAGTCCTTGCTCGTCGAGTCGTTGCCCGAATAAGTTAGACAAGAGTTGTGCCGGGCTATCGAAGCCATTTCTAGCACCGTCTCGCTCTATCTGCGGTTGTCAAGTCGCGTAGTCGCTTGAGAACAAGGCTCGTCGTATAAGTATATGACTTGAGCGTTAGCGTCGCCTATAGAACCAAGCCTGTCTAAGGCACGAGTTACGATCGGTTTAGTGAAAAGCTTGCCACGAACAAAGGAAGTCCACGCGACTGGTTGTCGCCGAGATCGGTCCCGCTACTTGGGAGTCTCGCTAACTCATGATATGTCCCGCACACGAGATCGGTCCCCTGGCTTGGGAGTCTCGCTAAGTCTTGATATGTCCCGCACACGAGATCGGTCCCGCGGCTTGGGAGTATCGTTAAGTCTCGATAGAAAGAAGGAATGCATGGTCATGTTGAGAAAGGACTGGATAGACTGGATAGATCGAGTATGCATGGTCATTGGACAACTTGTCGACAAGGTGTAGTCTTCTCGAGTGATCACCGGGGCACCGAGATCATTCGGCCCGGGGGAAGCGAGTGTGGCTCAAAGTAGGATGCTGGATGACCGCATGGGAGAGTTCGACCCCACCGGGCTAGCTACCCGTGTAGGTACAGGCCGATATCCCACGAGCCATGTCCAAGATAGCTTGAAATTGCTAGTGACCTCCTCATGTAGATGTGTCGACAGATAGCGGCACACCGCGTGTATGCCTTTGGATTGAGTCTAGAACTTGAATGCTGGTCTAGTCGGTAATACAATGTTTGGGCCTAAGACTGGGCTGCATCATAGGCACCGTGCTTGGAACGTTAGATGGCGTCGAAATGTTCATGGATTTGTCACTACGGTTCATAAGTCTTGTCTAAGTTAACAAATGAGTTGAACAGGAAGGCCGCAAGGCAATAGCATGATAAGTCTTGATAAGTTGCGAGGCACGTCCTCAATCTTGAAGCACGGACAAGTTTAAGCAAAGTCTAGAGGCACGATCTGCACGAGTCGTTCTCCCTTGACGTCGCTAGCACGAGAAATGGTCTAGTAGGCTTGAGTTTAAGTAAAAGTCTTGGCACGGTCGAGTGCGCAAAAGTTGCTCCTCGATGAAGCACTGTCCCGAATACGTTAAGTTACGAATGGAATATGGCTCGACCCCGCCGTCCCGAATTGAAGTTTGGTCAAGTACCTAGGCGATGAGGCACTGCCTCGATCGAAATACACGTTGGTATTGTTGCACGACCATGTCGTTGCACGTCGAGTTGGATAGACGTCAAGTCTTAAAACTGATCCTAAGGCAAGACTAGAAAGACAATCGAAAGGGTTTTAAACTGCACAAAGTAAATGAACGTGTCGGTTATGTATGGGTGGGCGAGAAGCTCACTCCACCAGTACAGTTGAGTACTGACACCCACACAGTATTCATGTGCAGGCATAGGTAGAAGCTCGTGGCGCGGAGCTCAATTGGATGCGTCGAGGCACGGAGTTCCTTGGCGACTCGAAGCGTGCGGCCGCGTGGATTGAAGACTTATACAGGACATAATGTATGGACATCGTCTTCCGAAACTTCCGCTGACATCAAATATTGTATCGAGAGATGAGAGAGGGCAGAGTGAGTTGTAAAAGAGAGAAAAGTGAGCACGAGAGACTCGTAATTCGGCCTTGCGCCGACAAATGTAATCTTGTATTCAATATCAATAAAAGAGTTTCTTTTGAATGACTTGTGTTCATGTGTTCTTGTTTAAATTTCCGCTGCATATTCAATGTATCTGCTTGGGACTTCTGTGCGACGACCCCGTCGCCGCCGCTGTAATCGGCCGTTATGGAACCTGCCTTGCACGAGCGCAATCTAGGCTCGTGCGGCATCACGCCTTAGCGAGGACGATCGCTCCTACGGGAGCGGGACGTGACATAATGATATCAGAGCACGACTTTACGTCCTTGGACTTCACGTCGAATTTCTCAGTTTTGAAAGCTCGTCGTTTCTAAAGAAGTGTGCGCTCTCTCTCGAATGTCCCTCGGCATGTCCATACAATAAGTCTAAATATTTTCAAAAGCTCGTACAAGCGTTCAACCAAACGCATCGGTAGGCTATCGCCGAATGCATCGGTAGGCCTTTGTGCCGAACGATGTTAAACTTGACTCGATAGAGAACACATGCTAAGTTAACATGTCGCGTGCGTGCCTAACTAGTCCTGCGTTGACCCTAGCAATTGAGCGTGCAAACTCGAAACATAGTCCGCACGGGATAGCTATGCACACGGCCTTTTGGCTAAGTTGTGCCTCGTGTCGCGCACCTCGACCTTTTGGTGCAAACGAATCACGAGCAATATTAAGTATCGCTCGGTCGGGAACGGAGATACACTTAGAGTGTCTATCGATAGGAACACTATCGAGTTAACGCTTAGGCGTACGCGGAGGATTGACTTGGATTTCGAGGAAATAGTGCGAACAACTTAGTGCGTCGATACGACGCGAGCGATTACGCTAGAGATTCGTTGAACGAATCTGACGGATGTCTTAGTAAACGAAGCGAAAGTGATTGAGGACTAGATTGGATGGCTCGAATCCGAGTGGTGTATGGTTTGCCTTGGAAATCATTCGAGCAAATATTGAGGATTACGAGTACGTCGGCGAGGCGATGCGATCGCGCAAAGCCTTAGAACGCGTCACGCTTAGTTGGTCGTGACTTCGAATGTCCCGAACGAGATGTCGTTCGGACAACTTGCGAATAGGCAACGCGAGTTAGAAAACGATATCGAAATGATTCGGAACGATGAATGAAAATGAATGGTCTTGATCGAGGAAACTTAGAGGATCGCGCGTACGATATCGGATTAATGCAAATGAAATGTGACTTGAGTTTCGAACAACGATCTTGAAATGAGCTCGAGGAATAGCGACTGAACTTGATCTTGAATATCGAGGAATGGTGGAATATCCAACTCAGACGACAACATCAATGCACGACTCGAAATTGGTTGCAAAGGAAGATCGTCAGGTTACGCATATCGTCGATGGTATTGAGGCGTATCAAAGATCGATATGCGATAACTCGGGGGTACTCTGACTCGGCGAATGACGATCGTGCATATGTCATTGTTCCGATGGATGCTATACTTGGGATATTGAAATGTATCGAGGAAATGATAAACTTGGCTCGAGGATTTACTAGTTGAACGAATGGCGAACAGACTATCGAATTGAGATCTTGGCTTGGACGAAAATGAAAATGGTTGGATTGTTTCGTCGATAACCACAACTTCGACATTCTTGTCTTATGCGAGCGCAACTCCAGCCTCGCACATGCGTCGTGCCGATTGAGATGATCACTCCGCGTGAGTGCTGATATGGTGATACATACAGCGGGAGTGATTGAACTTGGATGGCGTGGCAATCTGATTGCTTCGACTTATGGTTTGACGCGAAGGTAGACTCGAGAATGAATCAGCGGGTTTGACGGTTGAATTTGAGGATTGAGTAGGTCCAATCCGCGTATCGAGAAGGAGTTAGTCTAAAACTCAAACAAGAGTTACCCCCAGATGAGAATGATTATTCCGCGGGAGCGTTGCATGGTGATTCATGAACCACCGTGGATAATCGGACTCGCGTGAGATTGGGACGCAACGTATTGTCGAGCTAGATGACCTCGTGATCGAATACATGAATTGGTTAGAATTGGTGATTTGAATGGATTCGAATACGCGCAACGAATGCACGAATGCGAATAGGCGATCATGCTCGATGTTTAGAAATCTGAGTGACGCGAGCTTGGGTAGAAATTCCCGTACTACCGACTTTGGTTTGACCCTAGGATTGGGGTCAGTGTTGGCATTATTGTTGGGGAACTATGATTCCAATCCTGACATTGACTTGGCCTCGCAAAGATTGGCCTAGCGGTTAGGCGAGACGTCCTGTTTCATGAGTTATCAATCGAAGAATTGATCTTGAGGATTGGTTTGAATGGATAGCATGAATCACGAACGTGGGAAACCCTGCTTACGAGACTCGGCTGACATGCTTATATTTCAGGGACGCCTGGGTATGTGCAGGAGACGACTCGAGTGAGAATGACAAATTCTCTATCATGCGGCTTGGCTGAATACATGTATTTTGGGGACGCTTGGAATGCGTGCACGATCCAGCCAAGTGATACAACGAGTTCAAGCAAGACTTGAAAAGGGGAGAGTGCCGAGATCTTGGAATCATGTTAAAGGAGAGATTGATTGTAGTACGAGCGTGGCTCGGAATTGAGGAAACGCATAGGCAAAATGTGTACGATTAAGTCTTGGCCATAGAAATGGTAGGATGGCTTGCCTCCAGGAAAGCCTCGAGAACGAGACTTGTTCTGAGTGGTGTATGTTGTAGTGCCCCGTCCCGCAAAGTCAATCGGAGGAATCGAAACGCCGACGACGTTGAAACTTAGCCTTGCAACGGCTGCTCAAAGGCTCGCTCGTCCGAGGCGACTCCTCGCTCAGGTGGGGTAGTTTCGGTGAACTTGCCTCATCTTAGCCTTCACTTAATAACGCGCATGTTTTCAACTTGCACAAGTAGGCTAATATAAAAGCTACGAACGCACATAGCTAAGGGAATAATCCCGACCCGTCGGAATGTCCTAGAACATGGAAAATGGTCCCACGGTCTGCATAGAAGTCGGCTCAGCGTGCTTTCAAATGACACTCGATCCTTCGATCCCGTGGCTTGGGAGAAGGAAGTTGGCTTAAGTTGCTAAGTTGTCTGGACACTTGAAATAGCCTAAGTCATAGGCGTCGCATGCGTGAATGCTTGCTAAAGCATGCACGGTCCCGTCATGTTGCCCCGACACTCAAATCAGCCTAAGTCATAGGCGTCGCCCGCATGAATGCTTAACAAAGCATGCACGGTCCTATCCCGCAAGGCTTGGCATAGCCTTCGTACGTCCCGCAAGTTAAGTCGTCTTGCACGGCTCGTTGGCTAAGTCTAGGCACGAACTTGGTTGTTCAAGTCGACCCCGTGCATAGCACGTTCCCTCGACGCGGAGCTCGGCGTAGTCCTTGCTCGTCGAGTCGTTGCCCGAATAAGTTAGACAAGAGTTGTGCTGGGCTATCGAAGCCATTTCTAGCACCGTCCCGCTCTATCTGCGGTTGTCAAGTCGCGTAGTCGCTTGAGAACAAGGCTCGTCGTATAAGTATATGACTTGAGCGTTAGCGTCGCCTATAGAACCAAGCCTGTCTAAGGCACGAGTTACGATCGGTTTAGTGAAAAGCTTGCCACGAACAAAGGAAGTCCACGCGACTGGTTGTCGCCGAGATCGGTCCCGCTACTTGGGAGTCTCGCTAACTCATGATATGTCCCGCACACGAGATCGGTCCCCTGGCTTGGGAGTCTCGCTAAGTCTTGATATGTCCCGCACACGAGATCGGTCCCGCGGCTTGGGAGTCTCGTTAAGTCTCGATAGAAAGAAGGAATGCATGGTCATGTTGAGAAAGGACTGGATAGACTGGATAGATCGAGTATGCATGGTCATTGGACAACTTGTCGACAAGGTGTAGTCTTCTCGAGTGATCACCGGGGCACCGGGATCATTCGGCCCGGGGGAAGCGAGTGTGGCTCAAAGTAGGATGCTGGATGACCGCATGGGAGAGTTCGACCCCACCGGGCTAGCTACCCGTGTAGGTACAGGCCGATATCCCACGAGCCATGTCCAAGATAGCTTAAAATTGCTAGTGACCTCCTCATGTAGATGTGTCGGCAGATAGCGGCACACCGCGTGTATGCCTTTGGATTGAGTCTAGAACTTGAATGCTGGTCTAGTCGGTAATACAATGTCTGGGCCTAAGACTGGGCTGCAGCATAGGCACCGTGCTTGGAACGTTAGATGGCGTCGAAATGTTCATGGATTTGTCACTACGGTTCATAAGTCTTGTCTAAGTTAACAAATGAGTTGAACAGGAAGGCCGCAAGGCAATAGCAGGATAAGTCTTGATAAGTTGCGAGGCACGCCCTCAATCTTGAAGCACGGACAAGTCTAAGCAAAGTCTAGAGGCACGATCTGCACGAGTCGTTCTCCCTTGACGTCGCTAGCACGAGAAATGGTCTAGTAGGCTTGAGTTTAAGTAAAAGTCTTGGCACGGTCGAGTGCGCAAAAGTTGCTCCTCGATGAAGCACTGTCCCGAATACGTTAAGTTACGAATGGAATATGGCTCGACCCCGCCGTCCCGAATTGAAGTTTGGTCAAGTACCTAGGCGATGAGGCACTGCCTCGATCGAAATACACGTTGGTATTGTTGCACGACCATGTCGTTGCACGTCGAGTTGGATAGACGTCAAGTCTTAGAACTGATCCTAAGACAAGACTAGAAAGACAATCGAAAGGGTTTTAAACTGCACAAAGTAAATGAACGTGTCGGTTATGTATGGGTGGGCGAGAAGCTCACTCCACCAGTACAGTTGAGTACTGACACCCACACAGTGTTCATGTGCAGGCACAGGTAGAAGCTCGTGGCGTGGAGCTCGCTTGGATGCGTCGAGGCACGGAGTTCCTTGGCGACTCGAAGCGTGCGGTCGCGTGGATTGAAGACTTATACAGGACATAATGTATGGACATCGCCTTCCGAAGCTTCCGCTGACATCAAATATTGTATCGAGAGATGAGAGAGGGCAGAGTGAATTGTAAAAGAGAGAAAAGTGAGCACGAGAGACTTGTAATTCGGCCTTGCGCCCACAAATGTAATCTTGTATTCAATATCAATAAAAGAGTTTCTTTTGAATGACTTGTGTTCTTGTGTTCTTGTTCAAATTTTCGCTGCATATTCAATGTATCTGCTTGGGACTTCTGTGCGACGACCCCGTCGCCGCCGCTGTAATCGGCCGTTATGGAACCTGCCTTGCACGAGCGCAATCTAGGCTCGTGCGGCATCACGCCTTAGCGAGGACGATCGCTCCTACGGGAGCGGGACGTGTTGGGGTGTGTATAGCCGGACCCTATGACTTATTAGAGTAATGTTTGGGTTTATATATGTTGCAAGTTCATACTTCTTCTGAAGGAAATATGGAAGGCCACTGAAGTTATGGAGAAACAGCATTTAGGGAAGGTGGAAGGCATAATGTTCACTTAAGAGCTCTGGAAGGCAATAATGTTCACTTAGATAGGTGACCACAAAGTTATTCAATCCCCCAAACTTCCTACTTTTTTGAAGTTTCTAAATTAGGATTACAGTTTTCTGAAATTTGCCCTTTTTGCATTTTGCTGGGCTAATTTTTACATGAGAGAGCTCGAAATGCTGGTTAAATCATGTAGAATTTAAGAAAACTAAGCAAGAGACGCTGCTAACAAGAAGATTTATTTTCAAAAAACTTAATGGGATTGTTGTGCTAATATAGATGTGACAAAATAACTACAATGAAGATAAATCCTATCCTTGTATAGAGGACTACTGTATCTAATTATGTGAGGCTAATTAACAATTACATATCTTATTCCGATTTTCCTGTTTCCTGTCTCTCTTATTGTCACGTCCCGCTCCCGTAGGAGCGATCGTCCTCGCTAAGACGTGATGCCGCACGGGCCTAGGTTACGTCCGTGCAAGGCTAAGTCCAAAAACGGCCGATTTGAGCTAGGCCACAGAGTCGCACAGAGTGTCCCCATTTAGAGCGGAAAGTAAACGAACACAAGTTGAAGCGAATTCAAACTCTTTATTGATTTTCAAGAAGTTTACAAGCGGCGCTAGGTCGAGTTTACAAGTCTCTCAAGCTCTCTCTCTCTGAAACATAAAAGGCGTGCCAAGTGGATTACAAGATGGAATGATTCATGGCGATGTTCCGATACATTATGTCCTGTATATGGTGCTTCAGCTCCTTGCAACGCTCAAAGGCTCCAGAGTTTGCTCCGCGCCTTAGCACGTTCTAGGAAAGCTCTGCACCCGACGACATCTCCTGCGTCCTGCAAGCAAACTGTGGGGTTATCAGTACATTGTTATGCACTGGTGGGGAGGCTAGCTCGCCCACAATACTATCATTACCAAACACGTTCTATTTACTTTTGTGCACCGTCTATCATTCATTGTCTTTCTAATCTTGTCTTAGGATCAGTTTCATGGCATATTTCATAACTTATCTCGTGTTGCCAAATTCAAGTGTTTGCATGGAAATACATGCACGACTTACCCATACTTACCGTCCGGCCTTCCCTGTCCAAAGTAAACCAAGTTAGTCAACAATTCATATAAACTTTCAATGCCAAGGGCGTGCCCCTGCCTCAGGTCCTGGCACGACGTAGGCGTGTTTTCTAACTCAATTTCACGAAGTACTCTTTATCCTTTGGTGTGTTACATTTCAAGCCTGTTCAGAAGGCACTTCATTTAGTTAACTTAGACTACTTTGTTTCAATGCAAGGACTTGCACGTGGATTGCCACCAGCAAAGCCCACTTAATCTATATGCACCGGTCACTGGCACCACAAACCATTTTGGACCCTTTCTCCCTTGGTATTTCTCACCTATCGTAGGGTGCTGGCTGGCACACCCCGTTAGTATTCTTGAAATACCTCGCACTTACGTCTCCTGGGTGGCCAAGCCCGCACCCAAGCAGCCCGTAAGCCCCTTTGATTCCGCCTAGGCCGACCACGATCCTCCCTTTGATCATGCCGCGAAATCCTTTACGTCTCCCACCTCCCGTATACGAGGGGATTGTCCACGACCATTTCGTATTGTTTGTCATTTTAACTTAACGGCTGTCTCCGAGCCGTAGGCTAACCCTTAGCCATAATGCGTTATCAACCAGGTTGGCGTCCGTGCAGCGCGGGTAGCGAGCCCCGTTGCACGTGCCCGTCATACCTGTCGCTAACCATTCCTTTCTTTCTTATCTTTTATTCATTCATTCTTTTCTTTCTTTCACTTGTCCGTTCGTTCATTGATTCATTCACACATTCATTCATTCATTCATTCACTTATTCGTTCATTCTTTCATTCATACATTATGCAACTCCCCGTGCGGGAGTCGCCTTGGCGACCCATCGGTCCCGAAGTCTTTCAATGTTGCTATACTCTACTCGGAACGACTATGTCGATAGTCTTCCGTTTCATTGTTGTAAACCATCCATTTGTTTCATTTCTGAACGCATAAGGAACTCGAAATGTAAACTTGTGCCTTAGCACGAGCGTGGAGTGCGGTGCGAGAGTTCTCACATTTTTCATGTTCTTTTCCATATTCTATACAAGCATACAAGATGAGATTATTCCCTTAGCTAGGTGCGTTGAGTCATTTATTAGCATGCACGGTGTTATCGCCTAGCGATTCTAGCAATAGTGTCCGTATTATTATGTGTCTAGGCTAAGCAAAGACGGGTTCATCGGAGCCACCCACCTTAGCGATGTTCGCATCGGCCGAGCGATACTCCGAGCGCGCCTTTGAAAGTCTAAGTCTGGATTCATCTTCGATGGGCCAATGTAAGTCTTGCATCGATTCTTCATCATGTCGATGCCAACTCTTCGGATCGACGGCTCGTTTGAGTCGTTGCACTTGCCGTTTGAATCGGCGTTCCGCTAGGGCGGAGCGGGTCATTACACTTATGCCACACACCTGCATTTTACTCGACTGAAACTAGATAGATAAATACACCAACTTTTTTTTTACGTATTGGGACCAAATACGTAGTTAATAGCCCATGCCTCATGGATTATCATATACAGAAATAAGGAAATGGAAAATGAGGAAGAAATAAAGTGGAGGGAGCACAACTACTTTGGATGCAAGAGGACCACTCCCATTGTTAATGGGGCTAGACTGAATGGATTTGGGAACTTTGAGAGTACCTACCTTCAACGTCTATCCCCTCGAGTTCTTCTTGACCTTTCCTCCCAACTGTGTAGGCAGAGTTTCTTCTGATATGCTCAGTGGTTTCACAATGTCGAACTGAGTCCTTAAGATATTTCTGGAAAAATTGTTATCTTACACTCCTGTTGTTTCACTTCCATGAATGGTTCATTATGATAGTCATTGGCCTATTTTATCAGCTCTTCGGGAAAGTGCTCTACAGTTTGCTTTGTTGCTGTCTTTTATGGAACTCATTTCCCTACTATTATTTCTAGATTGCTCAGCGTGTATATCTTGTGTTTTAGATTTATTCAAGATCACATGGCACCATTGGTTGCAAAGGTATGTAAAATGTATTGTTATATTATTTTGAGTAACATTTTCACTATAATAGAATTGGAATCAAGATCTGGAATGTATGCTTTCCTCATGTTTATACTAATCCCTCCCCAATTCTTTCTATCCAATTTTAGCCCATCTCCTGATAATCGAGCCTTAGCAAGAGAATGCAAATATGTGAAAATTGACAGAGTATACATAGGTTCATGTACTGGCGGAAAAACTGAGGACTTTCTTGCTGCTGCAAAGGTTTTCCATGCTTCGGTAAGATCTGGATTTGGTTGCTCACAAAATCTGAAAACTATTGTGTTCTCCTATAGCTTTTCATATTAAGTGATTTCACTATGTGTTCAGTCCAGGGCCAGTTAGTAACTATGTTGCACGGACACTGGAAAATAGAGTCTTTGTCAGCATGGTGTCCCTATTTGTGTAACATAGGCGAGTACATTGTACTTGGTGAAAACTGAGGACCAAATTTTCTTTATTTAGGAATTCATACTTTACATGGAGTTTTTGTGGTAGTAATTCTCGTCTTGTTTCTGCTGGAAGATGATAACATAATTCCAATTTTATTGCCATTAACTAATGAATCTTTGTTCGGGCACTCATGATGTTTGAAGTTACAAATTTCTTATTATGCATTTGCCTGACCACATGCTGATCTACTCCGCTTTATCTCTGCTTTACAAACTATTAATAACCACACATCATTGTAGACCAGCATTAAAGAACATTTCAGACGGGCATAAAGAGTTCTTGTCGTCCAAATTATGCAACAATCACTCTTCTTTCTTTACTGTTTTTTTGGGTAAAGCTAAATCCAGTAATAAGTGCTGATAGGTGTTTGTTTTTGCCACTTATAAGTAACCACCACTCGTGACAGATTTTAGTATTTGATATTGGATTCTTGGAGGCACGAACTTAATTTCGTATTTTATTTATGAAGCAGAAATCTGGTAGGAGGCACAAATGAACTTGGGGAGCTAGGATGACATGGTTAATCGTGCAGCTCCTCCCTCGAGTGAGTATAGTTTTAACTCGAACTTTTGATTTTTCATGTGTTCTTTGCATACTCTGGAGCTATTCTAACTTGCGAATGCGGGTAGAAAATAGAAGTCGGTTTCACTAAAAGATACAATTTTGAGCTTCCAAGTTATATGCTTTGCACGAGTTACAACGATACACAAGAGACTAGGGACAAATATCCAAGTATAACAATAGTAGCGTTACAGATGTTGTACATGATTGCTTTCGTAGAGTCTTCCTGGCATTCCTGATACATTTTTTTTATACACGGGAAATCATTCAAATGCACAGGTGTATGTATGTAGAACACACACGAGTAGACATTTTCAGACTAGTAACTGAATTTATGCTTACTTGCATTACATACATTTTTAACCCGTAGAATCAATAAACTAGAAAAGTACTTCAATAAGCATTGACAAATTTGGGCCGAAAATTCAGCCTAAAAATGTCAATTAGTGCTCGAAGACGCAGAACGAACGTTGACAAGTAATCCTTTGCGAAACTGGACATGAGGATACGCTACAGGCTCATCTTGTTCAGCTGACTTCCAGTTGTAGTTCAGTATGAGATGGTGAAGGAAGATGGCTGTCTGCAACCTCGCGTGCTCAGCCCCGGGGCAGAGCCGTGGGCCTCCGCCGAAGGCCATTAAGTTGTTGGTCTTCATTATTCCAGAAGTGCTCTGAGAAGAAAGTAAAAATTAAGTACAAAGTGATATGTCAAGTTTGTGTGTAAGAAAATTTGTTATTTATTACATAATCTCTATAATATAAAGCACAGTGGGTTTTTGGTCCGACCCATGTGCTTTGGTTCAACGATGATGAAAGGACAAATTGCCCCTCTCTATAAGAGAGGAGGTCCCATGTTGGGTGCGGAGCAACCGGTTGTTCCAACGGCACCCCCGCCTCTAGCTCCTCTTGCACCGCCCCTCCCTCCGTCGCCTCCGCTCCATCCTAGCCCATGCCGTCGTCGTCGGCCTCTTCCGCAATCCCTTCGTCGCAAGCAACCTCCTCCACCGCGCCGTCGATGCCGACCCTTCCTTCGCCGCCTCCCTCTTCTCCGCCATGACCAACCCCAACCCCTTCTCCTTCAACACCGCCATCGCCATCTCCGCCGACCCACTCTCCATCTACTCCCAAATGTTCTGCCGCCGCGTCCCTCCCGACTCCCACACCTTCTCTTCCTTGCTCAACACCACCACCGCCGTCGCCACCACCACGTCGCTCCACTCACACGTCCTACTCGGATTCCGGTCCGACCCCTTCGTGCAAACCGTCCTGCTCACCGCCTACTCCCGACGCGGCTCAGCCGGCCACGTCTTGCGGGTGTTCGACGGAATGTCGCACATGGACGTCGTCTCCTGGACCGCCGTAGTCTCGGGCCTCGCCGCCCTCGGACCCCCCGCGACGGCCCTGTGCGTCTTCGCCTCCATGAGTCCGCACGCCGCCCCGAACGTCGTCACCGTGGTCTTTGCCGTGTCCGCCTCCGCCGGGCTCGGTCCCTGGCGCTGGCCCGGTGCCTGCATGCCTACGTCGAGAAGGCCGGGTTCGGAGGCCGCGTCTCCGTCCGAAACTCCCTGGCGCTGGCCCGGTGCCTGCACGCCTACGTCGAGAAGGCCGGGTTCGTGTCTGTGCCATTATGGCACGGGTTATCCACTAGTCTATAATATAAAGCACAGTGGATTTTTGGTCCGACCCATGTGCTTTGGTTCAACGATGATGAAAGGACTAAATTGCCCCTCTCTCTCTCTCTCTCTCTTACATGACCGGGTGGTCGCGGGTGGAAAAAGGGAGAGAGAATTTGAATAGCTGCGGCTGCTTATTTTTTTTCTATCTATATCTCTCCCTCTCTCTCTTACACAGTAAGTATATATATATATATATATATATATATCCAAGTTGCGGATTGCTTAAGTTGGCTTTTCTTTTGTTTCTTTTTCTTTTTCTTTTCCTTTTCCTTTTTATTCTTTTTCTTTTCTTTTGTTTATTTTTATTAATTCTTACACTCTTATTAATATGATGTATCCGAAAATCCTGCTATAAACTGCAGGTAATCATATTAATATTCTTTGCTGCGTACATCAATGCAGTGTCTATTCATGACTCATTTGGTTGTCAATTGATGTTCAGTTTGTGTTAATTGATGACACTTTGAACACATGATGTGTTAGCTGTATATTTGACTAAACGGTCACGATGAGTTCAAACAATTTTTGGTACTCAAACTTACACTGCATGACACTTACACTCTTATCAACTGAACACTTATATTCTTATCAACTGAGACTTTGAGAGTACGAATGTAACAGATCTACATTGTAAAAAAAAAAAAACTCTTCGTGTCCGTGCCATTATGGCACGGGTTATCCACTAGTGATCAATAAGCAATAAAATGCGTAAACTCACCAGCCATCTCCATGGATTAAAAACTCGAGGATCATCAAACAAGCGAGGATCCAAATGAACTGCACTCATGTGAGTAATGACTCTGCACCCACGTGGAATCTCGTAGCCTTGACAAAATTATCACAAAGAATGAACAATATAGTCTTTTCCATATATATATATATATATATATGTATATATATATAGCAATAAAGTGTATATAAGTGTTTTAGCACACCTTTGAATTGGACACTCGTAGTCGCCTTCTTTATAAGAAACCTAGAGACGTTGCCAAGGCGCAATGTCTCATTGATAACCTTCAACAAGAGAGTCGCAAGAAAATGTAAGCACCAATGAACTAAGCATATACTGAGTAATAGAATATGAAACAATAAACCACGGTGACACAATTATAAGGGTCTTGTTTAATATTTTTAAGATGAAGAATTTGTGCAATAATTCTCTGCACCAACACTTAAAAGTATTGTGAGGGGGTAATATAAATATTCTAGAACAACCCCGCAAATCAGAATGTCTATTTTTGGATGGACATTTCCTACAACCACACCAGCACTCTATTGAGAGGGTTATATATTTATATTCTAAAGATTACACGCAAAAAGAAAATGTAAAAGTTTTGCACATAATTTGCTGATCTTACACACTGCGTGAACTCCAAACGCTTGTATCCATCCCACGTTAGCTTGCTCGGTCCCTCTTGTGTTTTTGATCCAACAGCTTGAAGGTGTTCTTCCTGACAATGTACATATACTTTTTCTAGTTCAATAAAATAATTAAACAATTAATCACTACAAGAACAAATCTAGAGAATATATCTACACCTAGGTTGTGAAAAACCCTATGCGCCGCCTGGCGCCTAACCCGCCTAGGCGGTTCAAAAATAAATTTAAAAAACCTAAAAAGATCTAGTGAAAATTGTAGAAAAAGTTCATAAAACTCCAAAAATGAATAGTCAGACGTCGGGAGGTCTAGGCGGACATCGGGCGGGCACCAGACGCCTAACACCTAAACACCGTCTAGACCGTCTTTTAGAATAGTGATCTACACTCTAACAAGAAGAAATAGAGAACGAAGTTGAAGAACAGCTATGTTACCCGTAGTTGTTCTATGGCCTCTGGACAACTTTCAAGGAAGTAAATTGAGAGAGAAATGAGTGTTGAGGTTGTATCTATACTAGCAAAAAGTATTCCTTGTATAAGTTCATTAATTTGCTCGTTCGTTAGGCTAGAATTCTTTATAAGCCATCCGATAAAATCGTTTCTTTTTGCATCTTCTCCCGTTCTCAGACGTTCCTCCAACACATGTAGGATGATTCTTCTGAGATTTTCCTTCGCCTGTATTACCAGATGGTGAAGAGAAAAAAAAGGATGAGCGCAGAAAGAGTAACTCTTAAATCATTGAAGCATAGTTAACTGAAATATTTTGACATACTAAGTTACTGAAATGCTTAGGTTAAGTCCTCTCATCTTTGTATGCAAGAGAGTATCTAACTATCTAGAATTCTAATAGACTATAGAGTTTTAGAGAAATGAAGGACAATAGTAACATAAACCACAAATTTTGGTCAGCAGAAATCGTAATTCCAGCCTCAGTCAATAGGTCGTGAAGCTCTTAAAAATATTTCAAGACGACGAGTATTCTATAGTTGTAATAAGGGTTTGAGGATTATATATTTATATTTTGAAATGTCCATTATATTGAAGATCCAATAAATCTAAATTCACACAAAGGTATACCTTCTTTTATTCTTTTCTAAATCTGCCTAATACCATGTTAAAAATAAGGGATATTTTAGCAAATGTTCCCATTCAAAATATAGAAACTAGCATATACTAGGGGTGAGCATTATTCGGTTTTGAACCGAAAACCGAACCGAACCGAATAAGAGATTAATCGGTTCGGTTTTGAAAATATTAAATTTTCTTATTTGGTTTCGGTTTCGGTTTTGGGTTTCGGTCCAAAACCGAAAACCGAATAAGAAAATTTAGTTTATATATATATATATATAAACCAAAAAAACACAAATAAACCCAAAAACCGAATAAACCGAAAATCGAACCGATTTAATTCGGTTCGGTTATTGACCAATTCGGTTCGGTTTCGGTTTTGCTTATTAGATTTCGGTCCAATTCGATTTTCGGTTATTCGGTTCGGTTGGAACCGAATAAACCGAATACTCACCCCTAGCATATACCCCCAACTTTTAAAAAAAACTACCAAATGCTCCCATTTTTGTGTAACACTCAAAATTTATGTTACAAAGAATGGAGGCATCTGCTAGTTTTTTTCTTCTTCAAAAAGTAGAAGTATATGCTAGTTTCTATACTTTAAATGGGAGCATTTGCTAAAATATTCCTACAAATAATTATACAATCAAGTATCGACTTCGTTTTTCATTGCATTGTTAGACAAAAATTAAACAAAATAATATTATGAACTTGATATACGTATCCCAGTGATTTTTTTTAATTTTTTTATAAAATAAATTTAAATTTTAGATATTACGACATTTAAAAATACAATCTGACCTCCTCCAAAATGTAGTTTGTCCCTCTAAAAATATACCTTGCCCTTCAAAAATTTTAGTCGAGCTCTGCCACTAGGGCCGACCCTGAGCAAGTGCACCCGCTCCGGACCCATAATTATTGGGGTCCTAAAATTAAGATGTAAGTTGTTAGTTATAAAAAATAATTATAGTGTTAGTGGTTAACATAAAATAATTCCGGCATTATGGTTAACATAAAATAATTCTGGTGTAGTGGTTAACATATTAGTCTTGCACTCTAGAGGTGGTTAACATAAGATAGTTCAAATCTTAGTGATAAGGATAGTTTTTTTTTTGTTTTTTTAAGATTATATATGGGAGTATTTTGAAAGTTTGTCTTGGGCTCCCATAAACTTAGGGCCGGCCCTGTCTGTCATTGTACGTACCTTGAGAGCTCTATTATATTGTGAACCTGGAAAATTCATCGGAATCGAGGACACTCCTCTCTGAAACTTGATAAATTCACTCCTCAACTTCTCGGTTTCAGTCTCCCCAGGTTCCATACTTAATGCGTTCTTAACAATGACGGTGAAAAGGAATTTCTTGGCGACGTCAACAATGGAGACGACCGAGCCGTCCTTCCAAGAGGTAGTGAGTTGTTTTGCCACCTCGTCGGCGTCGTCGAGAAAAGACGTTTGGAGCCTCGAACTGGTGAGGAAGGCGCCCATGACGATTGACCTGAGATGCTTGTGAACTTCTGATCCGAGCTGAATTGCGATGTTGTTCTCCCCCCCGAATAGCTTCTGAAGGTGTTGTGGAAAATGGTTCTCGAAAAGCTTCATCTCATTTTGCAATACAAACCGGTTGAGCTCTGGGTCCGCGGACACGATTGTCTGTCCTCCTAGTACGTTGGTACTGAAGATCTTTCCAAACCTGTAGATCAAGTTTTTCAAAAATCCTCATGAGTTAATAATTTTTAAAATTCGTTAATGAACTATATAGTAATATGGAGAAGAAGATAGATAAATGAAAGGAGGCAAAAAGAAACTAGGATTTGGATTTACACAACTCAACCAGAATTCAGCCGGGTACATCCCGATTGACACAATAGTGAGTGTTTCAAGAAGATATAGTGTATTACAACCCAAAACTTTTGAAAATATTCATTTGTTACGCTATGATTTTGAAAATTTATGAAATATTAAATGGTGTATTGTTTTCTAAGATTTCTGTAGGAAAAAAAAATGTGTTAAGGCCTCGTTTGGTTCACGGATTTAAGGAACCAAAAAAGAAAAGTTATTCCTTTCCTTTGTTTGGTAGCCACAAATTTTGGAATCAATTTAGAGAAAATTGGTGGGAATATAGTTCCACTCAAGATCCATGAGACTGATTTTTCTTCCTCCTTTTTTCTTCCTCCTTTCCTAACATTTATTACAAAAGTTATGACAAAAGTAACCATGTGTCATTGCTTATTTTACCATTAATGTTATTTTTTATAATATTATTTTTATTTTAAAAGGTAAGGATATTATTGGAACATTGTTATATTTTGCTTTCTTTTCCTAGGTAGTTTTCTTGTTTTACCAAACAACGGAAAAGAAATGTGACATGAATCCTACTTTTTCATTTTCATGAAAAATACAAAAAAATTTATTTCCTTTCCGTGAACCAAACGAGGCCTAAAAGTTTTGGCCTACCCATCATCAGATATTTCACTACCGAGTTGTACCTTTGGGTGGAGGTATATATATATATATATATATATATATATAGAGAGAGAGAGAGAGAGAGAGAGAGAGAGAGGGTCCACCTCTCCGATAGAAGCAAGTTTGATCAGCCTATTGTGTGGAGTGCATCCGTCTTTACCGCTAGGCTAGACTCCATTATATATATACTAGTGGATAACCCGTGCCATTATGGCACGGACACGAACCCGGCCTTCTCGACGTAGGCGTCCAGGCACCGGACCAGCGCCATGGACCCAAGTCCGGCGGAGGCGGACACGGCAAAGACCACGGTGGCGGCGTTCGGGGCGGCGTGGGGCCTCATGGAGGCGAAGACGCGCAGGGCCGTCGCGGGGCGTCGAAGGGCGGCGAGGCCCGAGACGGCGACGGTCCAGGAGACGACGTCCTTGTGCGGTATTCCGTCGAATACCCGTAGGGTGTGGTCGGCGGAGCCGCGTCGGAAGTAGGCGGTGAGCAGGACGGTCTGCACGGAGGGGTCGGACGGAAATCCGAGGAGGAGGACGTGTGCGTGGAGCGACCTGGTGGCGGCGGCGACGGTGGTGGTGTTGAGCAAGGAAGAGAAGGTGTGGGAGTCAGGAGGGACGCGACGGCGGAGCATTTGGGAGTAAATGGAGAGTGGGTCGACGGAGATGGCGGTGTTGAAGGAGAAGGGGTTGGTTATGGTGGAGAAGAGGGAGGCGGCGAAGGAAGGGTCGGCGTCGGCGGCGCTGTGAAGAAGACTGCTTAAGACGAAGGGGTTACGGAAGAGGCCGACGACGACGACGTGGGCAAGGATGGAGCGGATGGAAGGACGGTGCAAGAGGAGCTGGAGGCGGAGGTGCCGTTGGAACAACCGGTTGCTCCGCACTCAACATGGAACCTTCTCCTCTCTTATAGAGAGGGGCAATTTAGTC
The DNA here is from genome assembly GCA_029216955.1 of Iris pallida. Classification (NCBI taxonomy): domain Eukaryota; kingdom Viridiplantae; phylum Streptophyta; class Magnoliopsida; order Asparagales; family Iridaceae; genus Iris; species Iris pallida. The sequence continues at coordinate 19,319,410 of JANAVB010006599.1, read as the reverse complement.
CTTTCATCATCGTTGAACCAAAGCACATGGGTCGGACCAAATACTCATTGTGCTTTATATTATAGATATATATATAGAGAGAGATAGATGATACCGTTATTAACACAATGTCATTTTACACTCATCTTTAATTTTTATCATTAAAATTTCAAATATGTCCCTACATTAAGATTTATGGCACTCCAAAAATATCATCATGCACTCCTCCCTCTATGCATGACAAATTAATCTTAGATTTAATGTAGGAAGATTTGAAATTTAAATGATAAAAAATTAAAGAGGAATGTATGATAATATTTTAGGAGTGTCAATATATAATAGCACCATATACAATTATGAAAAACGTTACAAACTTGTTTTGGCACACACGCGTGCACAACCGGTGCGTGGTTGTACACGCGCGCGGCCGAGATCGCTGGAGCAGCTGGGGAGGAAGGGCAAAGTGGTAGGGGAGGGGGGGGGGTGGAGACGTCGGCGAAGAAAGAGGAGACGGCACTGGTTGAACACACGGTGGAAGATTGCCGGAGCACTAGGGGGAGAGGGATGAGATGTCGATCGAAGTTCTCGGCAGCAGCGGGCGGAGCAGGAGGGGGCATGAGGAACATGACGTTGGCGGCTAAGGCGATATCGGCCGCACACACGTGCCAAAAAGCAAAGGTAGTATGTCAAAAATAAAAAGAAGGAAGAAAGAAGATAATTGAACCTTGATATGCGGAGCTCCATGAAGTTCCCCATAGAGGTGGCTGGACAAGGCATGACAAAAGTGAGGGTTTCTCCAATGAGAGGCCATCCACTCCATCCTGGTGGCAGATTGGAGTATGATCCTTTCTTTCTAGTAAGAATTAGGTATATAGTTGCAAGAAGGACAACTACTATGTAAACAAGCACAGCAACAAGATTAGTCATTGCTGCTGCTGTTGTTGCTGCTGCTGAATGCAACATTACAGCATATATATAGGGAAGTAAGAAGCATTCAGGAACTTGCAATAGTTTGGTATACCCGAATAAATAATTTAGGCACAAAATATGGAAATTATATCCCTTAATAGTAGGTTGGTAATTTTTTTTTGCTTAGACAATTTGTTTTGTTATTTGGGGTTTTTATTTCATTTTGACTTTTTCTTCTTGTTTTTTCCTGGACAATTTTTTTTTACTAGTTTTTAATCATTTTTCTATTTTTTTAGGTTTAGTTTTATTTCGTCATTTTTTCCATTTTTTTCTTTTTATACGTTTTGTTTCTTTTTCTTTTTTTTTCATTTTTTTTCCATTTTTTTCTTCTTTTTTTAGTTGAATTTTATCAGTCAACCATTAGTCCAAGACCCAAACACTAATTTTGTCTATTATGGAGAGCCAAACACAAATATCCTGACTTGTTCGATACCAAAACACTAATTATCTCTATTATGGAGACTCAAACACAAATATCTAGCTTATTTGAGATCCAGAGTCTAAATATTCCTATATATTATTGTATTAACTTAATACTCTACTGTTATGCAAGTAAGCGCCCGCATGTGCTAAGTTTATAAGTCCGTCGCCTTTCTTGCGAGGCAGAAGTGTATTTATTACAAAATGTTAATAATATGTTACATAATGTTTATAAGTCATACCGAACTCGAGTGATTCTTGTGAGCACCGAGGAGAGGTATAAGACCCTGACTGGATGGCGGACGATCAGTTGATCGAATTACGGGAACATATTATTTCTTCCATTTATAATAGTATCTATGCCATTACTTTCATATTAAACACAAGACAAGAGCCACTTCCTTTCGTATATATACAAATTTACTCTGTTCTTTGATGGTACAAGCAGATTCAATTATGTATCGAATACAGATCTAACAATATTGTTAATACTAATAATAATAACTAAGAAATTGGAAAAAACAAAAAAAAACAAATTAGAAAGAAAATTAAGCACAACCCACACAGTCTTAAACAACAGAGGAAGAACTAATCAAAGCCTAAGGCATGCAGTCGCCAGCCATTTATATGCAGCTGAGGAAAAGGGAACCTAGAATCAATCCCTAATGAAAACGTCAGACTGTTATATAAATTGTGAGTCTCCAGGGACGGATCCAGGATTTAAAGTTGGGATGGGCTACTTCAGTACTATTAAGAGAAATTTTGACTAGCATTCCACTTTTTTTTTAACCATATTTACGGTGCACCCCACACAATTACAGTAATGTAAGGTACCTCACACTTTTGACGGAAACCGTTTCCAACTCTCGGTCAACTCCTTTGACCAATTATTTTTGACCAAAATATCCCGTCTTCTTTTCCGTGTTCCCCACTTGCTGCCCCCTACCCTCCACCGTCGTGTCCACCGGAGCCCCCCTACCCCCCACCGCCGCCCCCGCAGTAGCAACAACAGCGACGACAACATCGGGAGGGGGGCGGAGGGGGCTACGCGGACTGTGGCGTAGAAGGGGGGGGGGGTGGCGGAGGGGGCTGCACGGACGGTGGTGCGGAGGGGGGGGGGGAGGGGGGAGGGGGTCACAGATGGCGGCGTGAAGGTGGTGGTGATTATGGTGGTGTTGGTGATGGGGGTGGTGGTGATGGGGAGGAGAGAGGAGGGGGGGAGCGGAGGCACGGCGGGAAGGGGGCAGCCACGGAAAATTGGGGGACACGGAAAAGAAGACGAGGATATTTTGGTCCAAAAAAATTGGTCAAAGGAGTTGACTGTGAGTTGGAGACGGTTTCCGTCAAAAGTGGGGGTACCTTACATTATTGTAATTGTGTGGGGGTACACCGTAAATATGGTAAAAAAAAGTGGGGTGCTAGTCAAAGTTTTTCCTAATTTTTCGGCAAAGTTTTTCCTAATTTTAAAGGTTAGATACCTGTCATAATGAATAATAACATTGGAAAAAAATTTCTACATTGAATATAAACATTACATTTCAAATTTTGTCCAACTAGAACCCTATCCCACTGTCCATATCTCCATATCTGGCAACGTATCATCCCCTCAAAATATGAATTCAAGAATGGAAAAGTTTCAAACTCTGAAAAACTCATTTTGGATGCACCTGACTGAGCAAATCAAACTCTGACTATGTACTATTGTACTATAGCCAAAAAGAAGAAGAATAGAGAGCCTGATGTTTCAACACACAAGAAAAAAAATGTAAAACTACAAGGAAGAAAAAAAAGACAATTTAGCATCCTTTGGCAAATCTAAAATCCTCAATGGTTTAGAATTTCATTTGAGTGAATAAATTCCAGTTTTAGACTTACAGTACCCAAAAAAATGATCATTTTTCTCAAATAAAGCTTCCAGACTTGTATTCTTAAAGAAGTTGCTCACCCTATAAAAGGCTTCAGTTTCGTAGTCAATACCATTTTGCAATCAAGCAAAATATAGAAAAACTGATTGCAACCACGCAAAGGAAAGTTCCACATATAGAATGAATAATGACGAAGAACATAACAAATATTTCTCAGTTTGTGACATTTCATGGACTTCTCATATGCACCTAATAAATTACAAGGTCCAACCTTGCACGTAATTAATATTCTTCAGTTTGTAACATTTCATATGAACGTAATTAGTTTTTCAGTTTGCCAGCTACTACATATATTAAAAAAAAACCTATATCTAGTCATTCGAGCATGACATATACAATCTTGCTGTATGGCATATAAAAAAATACCTGTAGAATTGGTAAATACTTCTACCACAAAGAAAAGGGTAGTGATAAGAAATGCTTTTTTTTTTTGTATACAATCTTGCTGTATGGCTAGCTTAGTACTAGCTCACTACTAGCAAATGCTGATGTGACGAAGAGGGGTAATCAAGTTTACAGGTTTAGCTGGTCAACAACTTTTGGAAAATATTCTTTAAACATTTCTCTTATGTTAATTGGCTCCCAAAATTTTTGGGTGATAACATCTTCCATTATGTGGTATCTGACATGAAAAATGATGTGACAGCTGACATGTCATGTTTTAACCCAAAAAATTAATTATCCTTTTTTTTGGTTAATGTTAATGCTAATGCTAATTTTAATTTAATATTATTATTAATTTTAATGCTAATGTTAAAATTAATATTAATGCTAATTAATGTTAATATTAATATTAATATTCATGTTAATTTGAAGTTAATATTAATTTTAATGTTAATGTTAATGTTAATACTAATTTTAATTTTATGTTAATATTAAATTTAATGTTAATGTTAAAGTTAATATTAGGCCTGTCAATGGTAGGCCGAAAATCTGTATTCGATCCGTATTCGAACCGAAAATATCCGAAATTTTGGATACGGATACGGATATCATATCGGATATTTATCGGATATCGGATGCGGATACGGTAAGTATCATATCCGGACCAATAATATCAGAACCAATAATATTTAAATTATTTAATAAATTTAAAATATATTGGGCCATCAGGAATTCAGGATTCAGCCGAAAATCTGTTGTTTCTTGACAAAATCTGTCGTTTCAATGTGAAAATCTGTTGTTTCTTGACAAAACCTGCTGGTTCTGATTTTTTTTCTTCCCTTTTTTAATATTTTTTTAGTAATCTTATTGATTCAGATATTATCCGATATCTGTTAAATTATCGGTAACGGATACAGTAGCCAAAACTTCTATCCGATCGGATATCGGATAGTTATCGGATATATTCGATAGTTAATGGTTCGGATATGGTAATGCCAATATCCGACCAATAAGCTACCATTGACAGGCCTAGTTAATATTAATGTTAATTCTAATATTAATGTTAATGTTAATTTTAATATTAACGTTAATGTTAACCAGCTAAACCTGTAAATTTAATTACCTCTCTCTGCCACATCAGTATTTGCTAGTATTAAGCTAGCCATTCAATTTTGTTTTTATATACTTGCTATAGTTGCACAATTTTTCGATAATCTACGCAACCCAAGGATATAGGTATAATGTCCTAAAATTCTTTGTAAACTCGACATGTATACTTAACCTTTGTTAGTTCCGGGGCGAGAAATTAGATGAAAAACAAGTGCGAACGAGATCAGAGGGTGTGAGCAAAAAAAAAACTTGTTCACTGAACAACCTCAAGATCCACGAAGATCAAAATAACAACAGTAAACAGATTACTGCCCAAACTTCATTCCTTCCGGGCAAAAATGTTGTCTTTCTTCATCAATCCTCTCCATTTCCTACAAGCGAAACCAAATCTTCAATTTTTTTTTTTTCTGCCAGACCGAATCGAAAGATGCAATCTTTACTTGCCGTCCTGTTCCTTCCAACAGGAATATTGTCGCGGTCATGGCCCCGACGCAGTCTCGTCGCGCTCCGTAAACCGCCGGCTCGGTTGGGAGAGCTTCTTCCTTCTTGATTGACTGCATCGACCCGTTTCATCAGGATTAGGGTTTTTGGTTAGGGTTTTTGTTGCTGTTGTTGTTTCAGGTGAAGCATGCCATGACGATGACGGAGAAGATCCTCGCGAGGGCTTCGGAGTGGTCGAGCTTGGAGCCGGGGGAGAATTTCTGGGTGGATGTTGATATTCTGATGACCCACGACGTTGGCGTCCCCGGAACGATAGGAATCTTTAAGGAGGAGTTCGGTCGGAATGCAAAGGTGGTGACTTGTCCTTTAATAACTATGTTGTAGCTTATGGAAGACAACATTATTGCTAATGATGTGCAAAGCACGTAGACTCAAAAAATCGATGCTGTGTCTGTGCGTGCTGTGTCAGACACGTACCAGACGCAGCACCATATTCCAAAATGCAATAGAAGATGCTCCAACTTTTCATTGTGTCCGTATAGTGTTGTATCACATCCGTGTCCACATAGCTATTGATTATTTATGAAACATAAGTACTTTGACCTAACAATATAGTTTCTAGGAACACTTTTAAATAGTGATAGGAACTTGTTTTTGTCTATTAAAGGGGTCTTGGTGGAGCCTTATTGTGTAGTTTTGTTTGTAAAATATGAGAAATTGCATTTTATTATTTGTAATTCTTATGTTCACAATATATGGTTTCTGCTACGACAATGGTTCCCCTTTAAATAATTATTGACTACCAGTCCACCAATTTAGTATCAATCAAGATGGCGATCCAATACTATATATTGCCAACTTGATTTGTTTGCCATGTTCCATAAAGGTTTAGTTTATCTCGAGAATAGCACTATGATGGAAGTACCATGAAGGAAATCACAAAGTTCTATCATATTATTGTTTGACTAATGCTATCATACTAATATGTAATATGTCAATATAAATTATTACTATTATTTCTTATTTTCTGAGAAGCAATATCCAACAAATGCAATCTGCGTGTAATGTCACTGGCATAGTAATATATTTATCCTACCATGGGCTTTTGTATCATTCCATAATCTGGAAAGAGAACTTTCTTAGTTAAAATCTAAAAAGCGATTGAATATTAATATCAAAAGCATTCACTTGTCTGCTTGTTGAAATGATGCTCATCAGGTTTTGTACGCGTGTAAACTTGTTGGTTATTTTTAAATACAGGTTTGGGACCGTGAAAAGGTTGTTTATAATACCAGATCACTACATTTTCACCAGTAATGAGCGTGCTAATAGGAATGTCGATATCTTGAGGGACTTCTGTATGGAACAAAATATCAAGTACTTCTATGACATCAGGGTTCTTGGAAATTTCAAGGTAGGGCTTGTAATTTTGTACTTTTCTGGTATCTGATGCAACGAAGGATGATGTGATCTACTTATTGATTAATCTTGTTTTTTTTTATATCAGGTTTAAGTTTTTGGACAATTTTCTGTTTGACTGGTATTTATACAAACTTGCAGGCTAATCCAGATTATAAAGGTATTTGTCACATTGCTTTGGCCCAAGAAGGTCATTCCAGACCTGGGGAGGTGCATAATATTACTGAGACCTTGTTTCTGCCTAATGGTCTCTGTAGTTGTATCATTCTAAACTCTCAAACCTGTCTTTAGGTTTTGCTTGGCACAGATTGCCACACATGCAATGCTGGAGCTTTTGGTGAGTTTGCTACTGGAATTGACAATACTGATGCAGGTTTTGTCATGGGCACCGGAAAGCTTTTACTGAAGGTATGCAAATCTTTCCATTTATTTTTGCAGTTTCAATGAGATCATGTTATTCATGTACACTTTTTCTTACAGTGTCCAAGATGAGCATACTATGTTTTGCATCAAATGATTCTTCTTCAACAAGAGTAGTCAGAATAAGTATTAACAAGCCCGATGCATATAATTTCAGGCCTCCTTTCCTTTTTCATTTTATGGTGGTTTGGTTGTACGGAATCTCCATGATTTTCTTTGCAGCCCACACTTTCGAAGTCTTTCACATTGTGTATGTCAAATATTCACACCTTCCTTGACACTGATAACATAGGGATGTCAAAGGCCAACCTTTGTCTTGAACGTCTCAAACTGTCCATAAAAGAATCAGATCGCAGGCTTTGTGGTGTAAAGTTCTGGCGTAAAGCCTGCCAATTGGTACCTCTAGCAGAAATATACTTCAGTATCATATTATGTTCATTTGGCAACATTCCCGCTGATAATTTCGCTAAGTCTTACGGCCCCATTTCATTACTGACCAGTAAGCTGTTGAATCATCTTGACTTTATTTTCAATTGGTTTTTAAATATTATTATTCTTTTTATATAACGAAGTGTCTCAACCTTAAAAACTTAAGCTAGTGTTCTTTTGGTATTAGGTACCACCATTCTTCATTCTCCCTTCTCCTCTTCTCATGTCTTCTGAATTGATCACCAAGATGCTTAGTGGTGAAGACTATTGGCCTGTTAACCACTTACTTACTGTTCCAATTTTCTAGAAAGAAGGTCTGTATATGATAAGTTAAGATATAGTGGTTGAGAATGTTCATGTTGTAACTTTTCTCATGTGAAGAGTATCTTTCCTAAGTCTCAATTATTTTTGTGACCCATTCGTCTTTATGAGCTAAGATGCTCCCTACCCTTTGTTTTTCTGATGCCTTGCATACATCCTGTACCTACGCCTACAATTTGGAAGTCTTTTCTATATTTGTATTTTTTCTACCATTCCCCTTGGAATTATATCAAACCATCTTGCCTGCTCATATGTACATTTGTTCATGTGTGTACATAACTACATATATACCCGTTCTTATGTTCAATAATTTCTTTTAACCTACATGCTTAGGAATGTTGCCAACTTACACTTTGTCCTTGTTTCCCTAACAGTAGGCACTATGGAATTTGTGTACAACATTTCTTCAAGATATACCTTATGGCTATACTACATCTTTCATTAATGGAAATGCTGATCATACAGAACTGTATATGCATTATGTAGATCTCTACTTCATTCACTATATTGTTATACTAGACACTAGTGTAATCAGGAATTTAATGTTGGGGAGGAGGGGGAAGTAAACAACTAATGTTCTTAAGCAATAACAATAAAAATATAATAGTTATAAGGAAGATATAGTTGTATCAGAAGTTGTGACTAATCTAGGATTTGTTAGAAAAAATTAAATATTAGTATGAGTAATGCGAGATAGAAAACAAATCATTATATTTCTTCTAAAAAGGTACAAAAGTAAAATATGAAATATAGACTTCTCATTTCTTGAAAAGTTTAACACGGGTGCCTTGCCAGGGATGGGTTTTGAGAATCATCAATTATTTGATTTGTAGTTGAATCAGAAGCGAGATAAATGGAAATCTTTGCAGACTGCAAGGAAACTATATAGTATCTAATATATATGAGCAAGGCATAGGTGAAAACTGACTACGCTGTCAATAAACCAGACCGGATCAAGAAAACACACAACCACATAAGTTTTTAATTTATTCTGTCCACGTTTTTCATTTGCATTTACTTTATGGCCTTGTTTGGTTCGCGGAAAGGAAAGGGAATCAATTCCTTGTTCTTTCCCTTTTCTTGGGAAATTGCAATTTTCATCCATTTTGCTTTCCGGTGTTTGGAGAGGACAAGGAAATTAGAAGGAAAATTGAATTCCTTATCCTGCAAAAGTGGATCCTTGGTTGGATGGGGGGAACCACTTTTCCCCTTATTTTCCTTACCTATGGGTATCATTTTCCTTTCCTCGTACTTTCCTTTGACATCCAAACATAGGAAATGAATGACTTTCCTTTCCCAACCCCATGATTCCGCCAACCAAACGCGGCCTATGAGTTTTGTTAACATGTGCCCTAAGGACACATATTAATACATTGATAAATACATAATTTACATGGGTACTCCCACCAGCACATTTATCAATACACATTTCACTTAAAATATGTATTGATAAATGTGTTGGTAGAAATACCCGTATAAAATGCACATTTATTAATGTATTAACATGTGCCCTTAGGGCACATGTTAACAAAATCCCTACTTTATATATTCATAAGTTTTTCACGAAAACATACATTTAAAAATGAACTTCTAAAAAATCATTCCCTCCACTACCCACCCCCAAACCAAGCTTCCGACAGTGCCCTAAGTCATGACATTGCAGAACTGTGTTCTTTCGAAATATTTTATGCATGTTCCTAAATTTTTTATATTTTGCAAATTACTTAGCTGCAGCTTTTGGATCTTTAAAATCACAGGTGCCCCCTACTTTAAGGTTTATAGTTGATGGAGAAATGCCTAACTATTTACTTGCGAAGGATTTGATTTTGCAAGTAAGTTCTGTGTTGGTTAACTTGCTGCCTGTCATTGCTTTCTGACTAATCAGCTGCCACCTTCTACGTGAATATGTATCTACATTCTATTGTAAAGTGTTACTGTCAGTCATGACTATATCTTCACTCACTTTAACTATGAAGATTATTGGTGAAATTAGCGTTTCTGGCGCAACATATAAATCCATGGAATTTGTTGGCTCTACCATTGAAAGTTTAAATAAGTACTGTACAATATCATATCTTTTAGTTGGAAGCCACTCTGTAATGGTTGGAAAATAACACATTCCTTTATCCCTGGAAGATGGAAGAGCGGATGACATTGTGTAACATGGTTGTTGAAGCGGAGGGTAAGAATGGAGTCATCCCTTCTGATGAAACAACACTCAAGTACCTCCAGGTATTGAAATTGCCTCTTTAAGTGCAATACTTCTTGGAGAATCCCTATTTTATTTTGCATGGATGTGATAATGCACATGAATATTGACCCTTGCTTAATGTCCGGACAATAAGAAATGAAAAAGAATTAATTAGAACTTTGAATGAGTTAGTATAATGCTTGATTTTGCACATCTGGTTTTGATTTCTTCAATTTTATTTTGCACTAATTATGCAGGGCAAGACATCAATGGATTTTGAACCCGTAAATAGTGACGGACATGCCAGGTAATTGTAAATGTTATTCTTTCATCACTGCATGCCATCATACTGTTTGGGTTTCTCCACTAGGCACTGTATTAGTGTTTAATTTTATTGTTCGTACAAGCATTGTTTGCTAGTAACTGTCAAGGTAAATTAAATGTTGCTGCCAAAGCTTTTTTTTTTTTTTTTTTCCCGTTCACTATGTATGTGCTTTCTTAGATCCCTTTCCAGACCACCAGTTCCTTTCTACTTGATCTACCACCTACCAGTGCCTTCTGTTAGGTGATAATGGCTTCAACACTTAGTCTGGAGTCGAAATAAATTGGGAAAAACAACATTTTAAGGAAAGAAGCGGAAACAATCAACATGAATCACTTGTAAGTAGTGCCACTTTCAGTAAAAACAAACAAGCTCTCTACTATTGAAATTGAATTTTTGTTGTTTCTCTAGCATCTCGATGGAAACCACAAATAGAATTTGTTTGGTTCCAAACATTTGTCCTTTTCGGTCATAGAAAAATTGGACGAAAATGCCGAACGCTCAATGAGACACGGTTTGCCATTTTTTTCCTACAAAATGGAACTTTTCTCATTTCAAATGCCAAATGACAACTGGTGTGCCTCCCTGGGGGTCAAGGAGCTGATTTGGTTTCCATTGACAAACAGCGCCTAATGGTGCCTTCGCCAATGTTTGCAGTCAGTTTTGTATGACGAAGAGAACCAAACTAGCCTGAACTCTTTATGACAAACTACTAGGTAGTATATGTCATCCCAACCAGTCACCTGGGCTCAGAGGACAGTCCGAGCGCGCCAAAGGCCTCCTCTCTGGCTCGGGCTCAAGCCTCATTTTAATAGGCATATCTTCTATGCCGATGACAGATATAACAATGGCTACTCCCATCATTGTTAAGAGTGCTAAAAGTTGCCACATTGGAGGATTTGAACCTCTGCGTTTGATGCATCATGTTTCCTCGATCGACCACTTGGCCTGATCTGCAGTGCATGATCCACCACTGAGATTAATCTCGACCACACAATTTAACGACTAATCACCATTGCATGATTCTTTAATTACTAGGGTAGATTAGTTACTCCTCCATGTTTAGCTCGATAAATCGTTAGCTGTGTATCTCGGTTCATGCTACTACATTGGAGGATTTGAACCTCTAACCACTTTCCACGTCTCTTTGTACAAGTGGTCACCACTTGGTAAGTCTCTGTTTGACACAAGAAGAAGCAGCTATTCCTATTCCTTTTATATTATATAAAGATGATGAGGGATGAGCCGTCCTACAGTAGGACTGGTGGTATAGTAAGCATAGGAGTCGTCCTACAGTAGGATCCACTGGTGGAAGCAACCAATATGTTTTGTGCTTTTGAAACTTTGGCTCGGACTATTGAATCAGGTGTTTCTTATTGCTGATGACAATTAAACCTGGTGATGTATTTTAACTGGTTGTGAACATTTATTGCTGATGACAATTAAATCTGGTGATGTATTTTTAACTGGTTGTGAACATTGACAGCTCTGAGGAATCCAAATAAGCTTGCAATTGCTGTTCAACAGCTGAGCATGGCTGCTGCCCTATCTGCATCTCCCATCGGAGAAATTATTCAGTGGGACGGGCTCACCAAGTGGCAGTGGTGAGCCTTGAGTGCCCCACCAATAGTGTCATGACACACCATTTTTTGTTTTTTTCCCTTCTAATTTAATCTTTAGAGTGGTGTGCCGTGACACTATTGGAGGGGACTCAAGGCTTGCTACTGCCACGTGGTGAGCCTGTCCTACTGAATTTAAAAAATAATTTCTCCTCCCATCCTGCAGAGTTCTCTCCCGAGTAGCATTTTTCATTTTTGCCGGAACTATCTTTGTACAATGATGAATTTATGATTATTTTGCTTGTGTAACTTGTAACTTTTGATTTTTCATGTGTTCTTTACATTCTCTGGAGCTATTCTAACTTGCAAATGCGCGTAGAAAATAGAAGTCGGTTTCACTAAAAGATACAAGGGAAAATTTATTAAATGTCCAAAAATTGCAAAAGTTTTATGCAAATCCACCGCAAAATAACATTTTATCGCGTATCTAGAATTAGACCATCTCCAATGGGGGTTTCTATCTTCCCTATTTCTATGGAAGAAATCCATTTTAGAAAAAACTTCTCCCAATGGTGATTTCTATCACCATTTCTATCCTAGGTGGCAATGATGTAGGATAGAAACTTTCTAGGAGGGTTTCTACATGTAGAAATTCTCATAGAAATTCTTCTATCTCTCATGACAATTATTATTGGGCCCCACACCATTAAATTGGTCCTTTTACTATGTGACACATAGGATAGAAATGAAGAACCATTGGAGAGCATTTTTGTATGTCTACAATTTCTATGTAGAAACTCTTCCAACTAGGATAGAAATCTCCTTAAAGTACAATGCCAAGTAGGATAAGAACTCAATTTTAGAAATCACCATTGGAGATGGTCTTAGCGAAAAATATATAAACGGATGCGGAATGACATTTTTGTCCTTCTAATTTATTGAAAACACCAACAAAACCTACTCTTAAAAAAACGTTTCGATTCTTCATCTTCTTCTATACACTGCTCACTTTCGAATCTAGGTTTTTTCCTTCAAAATCTTCAAACCTTCCTTCAAAAACTCGTCAGTGACTCCATTCGCAATCTTCACACCATGTCGTCATCATCAGTTTCCACTTCATCATCATCATCAACATCAACTGGAATCCCACTTCATCATCATCATCATCAGCATCAATTGGAACACCACTTTATCATCATCAGCAGCATCAACTGGAACCCCACTTCATGGAACACCACTTTATCATCATCATCAGCATCAACTGGAATCCCACTTCATCATCATCATCAGCATCAACTGTAACCCAGTTAGAGAAGAGAGAGCTGATATGAAGAGAATTAAGAGCTTTTTGTCATTCTTCGTGTTAAAATTACGGAGAATTGATATTCTCCGTGTTAAAAACACGAAGAATGGTCTTTTTCTGTGTTAAATTGACGGAAAATTGCCATTCTCCGTGTTAAAATGACGGAGAATGGCCATTCATTCTCCATTCTCCGTGTTAAAATACAGGAGAATGATCATTCTTCGCGTTAAAATAACGGAGAATTGTCATTCTCCGTGCTAAACTCACGGAAAATTGCCATTTCCCATGTTAAAATGCAGGAGAATGGTAATTCTCCGTGTTAAAATAACGAAGAATTGTCATTCTCCGTACTATCCGTGCTAAAATCCATTCTCCGTGTTAAAATGAATAAGAATGGTCGTTCTCCGTGTTAAGATCACGGAGAATTTTCATTCTCCGTGTTAAAATGACGAAGAATGACCTGCAGGAGAATAGTCATTATATTGAGCCCTAGGTTAATCCCATTAATTTGGGCTTAGGACTTAGTAAAATGAACCTATTAAATGAGATTTATAATACTGAGCCCTAGGTTTATCTCATTAATTTGGACTTAGGACTTAGTAAAATGAACCTATTAAATGAGATTCATTATACTGAGCGTTAGGTTCATCCCATTAATTTGGGTGTCTTTAACCGACGGTCACGTGGCCTGTGGTTTGGACCACACTCACCCTATATAAGAGGAAGTTTTTATGAAGAGTCGCATCTTCCTCTCTTAGCATTTCCAACACCATGCTTGACCCAGACTTAGCTTCGAACTGCCGTCGTTGGCCTTGCACAAGTTGGTTGTTCGTTGTGGATCCCTTAGTTCAAAAAAGTTGTGTCTTTGTACAAGAGCTGCTGATGAGTGTCGAGATGTACCAGAATACCCACCATGAGGAGTTAGAACCTGAGCGACGTCTTGGAGGTCTTGGAGGTCCTGACGACAGGATTTTGGTTGATTGCCAACCCGAAGAGCCACATGTTGTGCTCTGCCGTGCTCAATAGCGGCTGCACGCCTTTGTTAAGCAGGAAGAGCCTCAGGAGTTGCAGCGAGCCAATAGCTGCTTCAGGAAGTGGTCTGCTCTGACGAGGAAATGGCTCACTGCGCGTCTGGGGGGTTCTGTGGGCACAGACCTTGATGGCGACTGTATTCACATCTTCTATCCACAGTCTCTTGTCCCAAGGGTAGAAGTTGTGGAGCTATTCAGTGTAGAGCAACAATTGCTTAGTTCTTACAAAAGAGTCCTACGATCATACTGTGAACACTAACCCCATTGTAGATCTTTAGGAGTTTTTTCCATATAATCATAAAGAATCTGTAATAGAACCTTGTAGGTGTGATTTTTAATAAAAGAACTTTTTGTGATTTTTTGTTGCTGTATGTTCTGTTAAAATCTTTTCTGTTGTATCTTCTAAAAGACCCTATTCAAAGTGTTAGAATGCAGAAGAATGACCATTCTTCGTGTTAAAATCACGGAAAATAGTCATTCCCTGTTGTTAAATCACGGAGAATGGCCATTCTCCGTGTTAAAATCACGAAGAATGGCTATTCCCGTGTTAACATGCAGGAGAATAATCATTCTTCTTGTTAAAATTACGGAAAATGACCATTCTCCGTTGTAAAATCACGTAGAATGGCCATTCTCCGTGTTAGAATGCAGGAGAATAACCATTCCCTGTGTTACGGAGAATGGCCATTCCCCATGATAAGATCACGGAGAATGACTATTCCCGTGTTAACATGCAGAAGAATAATCATTCTCCGTGTTAAAATCACGGAGAATGGTCGTTATCCGTTGTAAAATCACGTAGAATGGTCATTGTTCGTGTTAGAATGCAGGAGAATGACTATTCTCCATGTTAAAATCATGGAGAATGACCATTCTCCGTGTTAAGATCACGGAGAATGATTTTTTTTTCCTTTTTTTAAAAGTATATATTGATTGATATCATACTTTTCATTGTTGTTTGTTTTATATCAGTGCAAACAACCGAGAAGTTCAAAGAGACAAATAAAAGGCCCAGGAATGAGAAAAGCGAGCTTTAAAAACAAGTTAAATCGTTGCAGAATGAAGCCATTAAAAAGGACCTAATCGTCGAAATTTTTTAAATCTCTCCACGAAGATGATGATGATGATGAGCGATGATCGGAGTTCGACTGAAGAAAAGCACAGTGAACTACGAACAATCTTTGCGATATCTGCTGAAGATGAGAGCAATAAAATTCAGATCTCTCGTGAAGAAGAAGACGACGAAAATCACAATCAAAATCTGAGTTTGTGAATTCAAATACATATATATGACCAAATTTGTACAAAAGGGGTAGCTATGGTATTATCAAAATGACAATTTTGTAAATACATAACATCTAAAGGGAATCTTGAAATATTTAACCTGAAAATACATAATATTGAGTATTTCATAAAACCCACCCTGCGGGTGGGTTTTTTTTATAAACACTCACCCCGAAAGTGGGTATCTCCAGAATATACAATTTTGAGCTTCCAAGTTATATGCTTTGCACGAGTTACAACGATACACAAGAGACTAGGGACAAATATCCAAGTATAACAATAGTAGCGTTACAGATGTTGTACATGATTGCTTTCGTAGAGTCTTCCTGGCATTCCTGATACATTTTTTTTTATACACGGGAAATCATTCAAATGCACAGGTGTATGTATGTAGAACACACACGAGTAGACATTTTCAGACTAGTAACTGAATTTATGCTTACTTGCATTACATACATTTTTAACCCGTAGAATCAATAAACTAGAAAAGTACTTCAATAAGCATTGACACATTTGGGCCAAAAATTCAGCCTAAAAATGTCAATTAGTGCTCGAAGACGCAGAACCAACGTTGACAAGTAATCCTTTGCGAAACTGGACATGAGGATACGCTACAGGCTCAGACTAGTAACTGAATTTATGCTTACTTGCATTACATACATTTTAATCCGTAGAATCACTAGGAAACTTGACAAATTTGGGCCAAAAATTCAGCCTAAAAATGTCAATTAGTGCTCGAAGACGCAGAACGAACGTTGACAAGTAATCCTTTGCGAAACTGGACTTTAGGATTCGCTACAGGCTTGTCTTGTTCAGCTGACTTCCAATTGTAGTTCAATATGAGATGGTGAAGGAAGATGGCTGTCTGCAACCTCGCGTGCTCAGCCCCGGGGCAGAGCCGTGGGCCTCCGCCGAAGGCCATGAAGTTGTTGGTCTTTATCATTCCAGAAGTGCTCTGAGAACAAAGTAAAAAATTAAGTACAATGTGATGTCAAGTTTGTGTGTAAGAAATTTGTTATTTATTGCATAATGATCAATAAACAATTTTCTTTATTTTATACCAAATTAAAATGCGTAAACTCACCAGCCATCTCCATGGATTAAAAACTTGAGGATCCTCAAACAAGTGAGGATCCAAATGAACTGCAGTCATGTGAGTAAAGACTCTGCACCCACGTGGAATCTCATAGCCTTGACAAAATTATCATAAAGAATGAACAAAATAATCTTTTCCATATATATATATATATATATATATATATATATATATATATATATATATATATATATAAGCTTGATGGTGGCAGCAATAAAGTGTATATGTGTTTTAGCACACCTTTGAATTGGACGCTCGTAGTCGCCTTCTTTATAAGAAACCTAGCGACATTGCCAAGACGCAATGTCTCGTTAATAACCTTCAACAAGAGAGTCGCAAGAAAATGTAAGCGCCAATGAACTAAGCAAATAGAAATATGAAACAATAAACCACGGTAACACAAAATTAAAAGGGTCTTGTTTAACATTTTTAAGAAGAAGAATTTGTGCAATAATTCTCTGCACCAACACTTAAAAGTATAGTGAGCGCCGAGGGGGTAATATAAATATTCTAGAACAATCCCGCAACTCGAATGTCCATTTTTGGATGGACATTTCCTACAGCCACACCAACACTCTAGAGTTACAGTGAGGATTGAGGGTTATATATTTATACTCTAACGATTACATGTAAAAAGAAAATGTAAAAGTTTTGCACATAATTTGATGATCTTACACACTGCGTGAACTCCAAACGCTTATATCCATCCCACGTTAGCTTGCTCGGTCCCTCTTGCGTTTTTGATCCAACAGCTTGAAGGTGTTCTTCCTGACAATGTACATTTACTTTTTCTAGTTCAATAGAAGAATTAAACAATTAATAACTACAAGAACAAATCTAGAGAATAAATCTACACCAAGGTTGTGAAAAATCCTAGGCGCTAGTTGGGCTGACACCTGCCGCCTAGCGCCTAGCCCGCCTAGATCTCGGCGGTTCAAAAATAATTTTTTTAAAAAAAAAAAAAAACCTAAAAAACCTACTGAAAATTGCAAAAAACTCTATAAAACTCCAAAACATGTATAGTCGGACGTCGGGAGGTGTAGGCGGGCATCGGACGGACACCAGAAGCCTAGCGCCATCTAGACGGCCGCCTCGACCGTCTTTTAGAAGGGTGATATACAACAATAAGAAATAGAGAACGAAGTTGAAGAAAAGGTGTGTTACCCGTAGTTGTTCTATGGCCTTTGGACAACTTTCAAGGAAGTAAATTGCGAGAGAAATGAGTGTCGAGGTTGTATCTTCACTAGCAGAAACTATTCCTTTTATAAGTTCACTAATTTGCTCGTGCATTAGGCTAGAATTCTTTATAAGCCATCCGATAAAATCGTTTCTTTCTGCATCTTCTCCTGTTCTCAGACGTTCCTCCAACACATGTAGGATGATTCTTATTATATTTTCCTTCGCCTATATTACCAGATGATGAAGAGAGGAAAAAAAAAGAGGATGAGTGCAGAAAGATCAAGTGCTGTAACTCTTAAAAAAGAAAGAAAGAGGATGAGTGCAGAAAGATCAAGTGCTGTAACTCTTAAATCATTGAATAATAGTTAACAGAAATATTTTGACATACTAAGTTACTGAAATGCTTAACCTAAGTTCTCTGTATGCAAGAGAATATCCAACTATTTAGAATTCTAATGACAGTTTTAGAGAATTGAAGGACAATAGTAACATAAACCACAAATTTTGGTCAGCAGAAATCATAATTCCTGCCTCAGTCAATAGGCCTAAAGCTCTTAAAAATATTTCAAGAAGGCGAGTATTCTAGAGTTGTAGTAAGGGTTGAGGGTTACATATTTATAATTTGAAATGTCCATTATATTGAAGATCCATATTGGAAAGAGAACTAAATTCACACAAAGGTATACATTTTTTCCTTTTCTAAATCTGCCTAATACCATGTTAAAAGTAATTATACAATCAAGTATTGACCTCGATTTTCATTGCATTGTTAGAAAGAAAACAAAATAATATTATGAACTTGGGATACGTATCCAGTGAATTGTTTTAATTTTGTATACCACGTTTAAAAGTACAATCTAGTCCTTCTAAAATGTAATTTGTCCCTCTAAAAATATACTTTGCCCTTTCAAAAAATTTAGTCAAGCCCCGCCACTGTACGTACCTTGAGAGCTCTATTATATTGTGAACCAGGAAAATTCATCGGAATCGAGGACGCTCCTCTCCGATACTTGGTAAATTCGATCCTCAACTTCTCGGTTTCAGCCTCCCCCGATTCCATACTTAATGCATTCTTAACAATGACATCGAAAAGGAATTTCTTAGCAGCGTCAACAATGGAGACAACCGAGCCATCCTTCCAAGAGGTAATGAGTTGTTTTGCCACCTCGTGAGCATCGTCGAGGAAAGACGTTTGGAGCCTCGAAGCGGTGAGGAAGGCGCCAACGACGATTGACCTGAATTGCTTGTGAACATCTGTTCCAGTCTGAATTCCTATGTTCTTCTCCCCGAATAGCTTCAGAAGGTGTTGTGGCCAATAGCTCTCGAAAAGCTTCATCTCATTTCGCAGTACAAACCGGTTGAGCTCTGGGTCCGCGGACATGATTGCCTGTCCTCCTAGAATGTTGGTACTGAAGATCTTTCCAAACCTGTAGATCAAGTTTTTCAAAAATCCTCATGAGTTACTAATTTTTAAAACTCGTCAATGAACTATATAGTAATATGGAGAAGAAGATAGAGAAATGAAAGGAGGCAAAAAGAAACTAGGATTTGGATTTAGACAACTCTACCAGAATTCAGCCGGGTAAAAGTTTTCGTTGGAACCCTTCGATCCCGATTGACACAGTAGTGAGTGTTTCAAGAAGATTTAGTGTATTACAACCCCAAACTTTTGAAAATATTCATTTGTTACGCTATGATTTTGAAAATTTATGAAATACTACATGGTGTATTGTTCCCTAGGGTTTCTGAAGGAAAAAAATGTGTTAAAAGTTTTGGTCTATCCATCGTCAGATATTTCACTACTGAGTTGTACCTTTGGTAAATATCCACCTGTGGTATATATATATATATATATATATATATATATATATATATATATATATATATTTTTTTTTTTTTTTTTATCCACCTGTGGTATATATATATATATATATATATATATATATATATATATATATATATATATATATATATATATATATATATATATTATGCGAGAGTCATCGAAGATGTATGTTGCTGAGAAGGATTCAAGTTGGTTCATTTGCCTACGATCTTGCTATCTTGACATGTCACGGTCCGAGACGAGCCGAGACAAGAGTTCTTCCATCTTGTAACGTCGTGCATTAGGTCGATTTTTCTAATTCAAGCAATGATTTGTTGGAAGTTGAACCCCCGTTTGCTAGGAAAAGTGAGAAGACCATGCCTTCGGTGAAGACATGTTTTGTGACCTCGTCTGGCAATGGAGGATGGTAGAAGATATGAGAGGATTAGGGTGATCTCCCTTCAAGGTTTGATGGTCAAACTGCCACTAATATTGGAGTCATGCCGAAAGTGAGACAGAAAAATCCAAGGAAGAATCAGAGCCTTCCGCAGATCCAGTTGTTTGCTAAGGATACACACGAATAGTAAATTAGAAAAGTTAACTAGTATCTGGGTCAGTGCTTGGAGTTCTAAGAGACAACATGGTAGGATGGTTTGATTAACATGTAAAGCGAGTGTGGAGATTGAGATGAATATGAGTTGTAGGGTGTTCGACATTTAAGCCCGAGCATCTATTTTTAAATATTAATGCAATTGCCTTTTCTAGTATATATATATATATATATATATATATATATATATATATATATATATATATATATATATATATATATAAATTTTTTCAGCACGTGCGGGCTCAGTTAAATCGTATGTCTCCCCGCACACGATTTTTAGCCGGTCGTCATGTTGCTTCGGACTCTTCGTGCGGATCTTGTCCGCACTGGCTTTTTCATCATCGTCCCACACGTACGCCTC
Organism: Iris pallida; assembly: GCA_029216955.1. Taxonomy (NCBI): domain Eukaryota; kingdom Viridiplantae; phylum Streptophyta; class Magnoliopsida; order Asparagales; family Iridaceae; genus Iris; species Iris pallida. The sequence continues at coordinate 19,298,829 of JANAVB010006599.1, read as the reverse complement.
GCGCACTCCGCGCGCTCCCGAGCCTCACGGGACGGCCGACATCTTTCGACGCCGGCAACTCAACGCCTCGCTTCGTCTACGACGTCGAAGGCGCCCCCGACGTCTTCACGACGCCTACGACAGCCGATGCCGTCCAGCCATCCGTTCTATGCGCACGACGTCCTTACGACGTCTTACCGACGTCCATTGGGCGTCGCATGACAGGCCGCGTGATCGGCCGTCGTTTATACCCGTGGTAGAATGGTGCCGGTCCTCGACCGCCCGCGCGGCGTCCCTAGCCGTTGAGTTTTCATGCACTGGACGCCCCATTTTGTCCCACGCCAGCTCAGATCGTGGCCATTTTCGTTAGTCCTTCGACGTTGTGGATGTCCCGTATCGCACATGCCAGGCTCATTATCGCTATATATATATATATATATATATATATATATATCGTGCGCGAGACCGCCGGAGCGGTAGGGGAGGAAGGGCGAAGCGGTAGGAGTACGGGGGGGTGGGAGAGATGTCCGCGGAGGAAGAGGAGACGACACCGGCGGAGCACACGGCGGAAGATTGCCGTAGCAGTAGGGGGGAGAGGGCTGAGACATCGGTCGAAGTCCTCGGCCGCAGCGGCCGGAGCAGGAAGGGGCGGGAGGAACACGACGTTGGGGGCGGCGGCGGCTCCGGCGATTTGCCAAAAAGCAAAGGTATTATGTCAAAAATTAAAAGAAGGATGAAAGAAGATACATGAACCTTGATATGCGGAGCTCCATGAAGTTCCCCATAGAGGTGGCTGGACAAGACATGAGAAGAGAGAGGGTTTCTCCAATGAGAGGCCATCCACTCCATCCTGGCGGCAGCTTGGAGTATGATCCTTTCTTTCTAGTAAGAATTAGGTATATAGTTGGAAGAAGGACAACAACTATGGAAACAAGCACAGCAACAAGATTAATCATTGCTGCTGCTGTTGTTGCTGCTGCTGAATGCAACATTCCAGCATATATATATATATATATATATATATATATATATATATATAGAGAGAGAGAGAGAGAGAGAGAGAGAGGGGGAAGTAGGAAGCCTTCAGGAACTTGCAATAGTTTGGACCTTGGTATATCAGTCATTTTTCCGTGGCAAAAACGTTATATTCGCTATAATAACTTTCATGTACAATACAAATGATGTAGTAGAATTTTAAAAAGTTGTGTTAGGGTTCGACTAAGACAGGTTTAATGTGCCAACTGCCAAGGATGGTCGATTGATTAATACATAATACAATTTAGTCAACTAGAGAATTTGTTAAGATCGATACATGTAACATGTTGATTGATTAATTTGTAGCACTACGTACGCACCTAATAATTTCTTACTCAATATTCAAAATGACCCATCATGATTTGACTTTCACAATCTAATACCTAACATTTGCTAAAGGAAGAACTATAAAATTGTCAATGCGGCTCACACGAGACATTAAAATAAACATCTCAACAGGTTCTTGTGCAAGTGTTCTTCTTTATTATAGATTATTGTATTAGCTTAACATACTACTTATATGCAGGTAAGCACTGCATGTGCTAAGTTTATAAGTCCGTCTTCAGTTACAATTATTCGCCTTTCTTGCGAGGCAGAAGTGTAGTTGCTACATAATGTTAATAATATGTAATTGAATTGCTGGTGTCACCAATATGAGGACCTCCTCCTTCGTTTCTTAATTTCAGATTGTATAATGTGCAGAAGCTATGTATCAACAATAAGCTAGCTCTCAAATGCATCTATATTGTTGAGAGTAAATAAGGGACTTTAGTCCCACATCGGTTAGATGTAATATGAAGAGGGGTTGGACCCTCTATAAGTAGTAGGCAGTAGTCCTCAATAAATCTATCTGAGATATTAGACTCATTTCAACTTGGTATCAGAGCCATATCTCTCTCTCTCTCCCTCTCTCCACAAACAAAAAAATATTCTCCCACCTTCTCCAGGCCGCCGACCCCCCCTCCGACCCACGCCACCTCCAAGCCGCCGACTCCCCCCCACTCCCTGCCGCCCCCACTCTCTGTCGCCCGCAGCCCTCCCCTGCCGCCCCCACTCTCTGTCGCCCGCAGCCCTCCAGCAGCCCCCCTCTCCGCCCGCAGCCCAGCAGCCCCCACAGCAGCACACCGCCCTCCGCCCCCCCCCCCTCCCTTCTCCAGCGCCGCCCCCCCCCTCCACAGCGCCTTCCCAACCCTCCACAGCGACGCCCCTCCCTCTCCACAGCGCCCTTTTTAGGGTTTCCAGATCCCCTTTCCTGCTACAGCACCTCTTTTTAGGGTTTTCGCTGTTCTAAAAAAAAAAAAAAAAAAAAAAAGAGTTCCTTCTCTTTAGAAGATCTCTGTAGTTGCCTTCGAGAATTAGTACCTTCTTTTTAGAAGCTCTACTACGAATACGAAATCTCTTTAGATCTTCGTATCTCAGAACGTTGTCTTTACAATCGTTTCTGCACGGCTGGTATACCTCTGGTTTGTCTCATGCAAGGAGGCACAACTACGTTGGTTATCCTTGAGCCGTCCGAACGCGTTATCATGACGCGGTTCTAGTTGGTCGTATAAACTACGACATATCAGTGAGGGATCTTGTTTTGTTGTTTCCCCCCGGTAGCTGACTTAGACGAATACGACTCGAAAGAAGAAGACTCCGGAAACAACAACACCTCACTGATTGCAGTTGCAGAAGTCATGGACTCCATCTATGAGAAGTTGACAGCCGAAGAAATGAAGGCCCTGGTCGAGGATCTCCTGACCAAGAGATTACCGGAGGCGACCCCACGCGTGACCCGTACTGATGTGGATCCGTCACCGTACAAAATGGAGAAGTTGGACAAGCTGGAGACGAAGTTGGAAGGCACGACCAACTACTTGAAATGGTCGCGGCAGGCGATGTGGACGCTGAAGGGACGTGGCTTGGTTGGTTATGTAGATGGCACCACCAAGGCCCCTGTCGATCACTCCTCGAAGGAGTTTGCTGTATGGGACATTGTCAACAATGTCGTGGCTGGTTGGTTGACAGCCTCTTATCTCATCAACAGGATGCCCTCTCAATTACTGGACTGGAAGACGCCTTTGGAGATGCTCACGGGGACAACTGCGTACACCGTTCCTCCGAAAGTATTTGGTTGCGTATGCTTCGTCCACGATAACCGGCCTGGTGTTGGTAAGCTGGATCATCGAGCGGTTAAGTGTGTCTTTGTTGGGTACACCGGGACACAGAAGGGTTACGTATGCTGGAGCCCGGTTGAACGGAAGCTGTTTGTAAGCATGGACGTTACATTCAGAGAGCTGGAACCTTATTATGGTTCGGATGAAGGTTTTGCGTTTGGGAACACGCCTCCCACAGAGTGTGTTAGACGTGAGGGGGAGGTAGTACGCCCAAACGTAGTTGTCGGATCGGTACCTTGTCCTGTCGTGACAAACTGGAAGAAAGGGGAAGAAAGCATCGATGATACTGATACGGAGGACGAAGAAGACAATACGTACATTACGCAGGGGGAGAAGCAGACAAGGGAAAAGGAGCTCCAAGTTTACAGAAGAAGACAGCAGAGGTCCAGTACTGTGCCGTGCCCTGTGCCAAGTCCTTCGTCTACTCCTGTCCCAACTCCTGAAGATGTTACTTCCGTACCGGATCATTCGGATTCGGAAGCGGGTCTCTCCGACTCGGATGGTATGCTTTTCCCTCCACCTATTGCTCCCTTAAGGAGGTCTTCTCGTATTAATGCGGGAAAGGTCCTATTCGTTATCAAGATTATGAACATGATATCGCCAACTACTTGTCTTATTCTAATATCTCTCCGACTTATCAAGCCTTCCTCACTTCATTAGACTCCACTTCTTTACCTAAGAATTGGCAGGAAGCAAAGAAGGACCCAAGATGGAAAGCTGCAATGATGGAAGAACTTGGGGCACTAGAGAAAAATAAGACATGGGAGCTGGTGCCATTACCTGAAGGGAAGAAAGCTGTGGGATGCAAATGAGTGTACACAGTGAAGGAGACACCAGAAGGAAAAGTTGAGCGATACAAGGCGAGACTGGTTGCAAAAGGCTATACCCAGACGTATGGTATCGACTATGATGAGACTTTTGCCCCAGTAGCGAAGATGAGTACCGTAAGAACGCTGGTCTCCATTGCAGCAAATTATGGGTGGAAGCTACATCAGTTAGACGTAAAGAACGCATTTCTTCATGGAGACCTACAAGAAGAAGTATACATGGAGACTCCTTCGGGGTGCTACTCTGTGTCAGATTCAGGTGAAGGAACGTCACATGGAAAAGTGTGCAAACTGAAGAAGTCGCTGTACGGGCTGAAGCAATCTCCTCGAGCCTGGTTTGACAGATTCAGAAGGGCTGTTACTGGCATGGGGTACCATCAGACAAATGCAGATCATACTGTCTTTCTCCAGCATGCAAGGGGCCACATTACTATACTTGCTGTATATGTAGATGATATAGTGATCACAGGTGATGATGCTGATGAGATCACTAAGCTGAAGTCGAAACTCGCTAAGGAGTTTGAGGTGAAGGACTTAGGACAGATGAGATACTTTTTAGGTATCGAGGTGTGTGATGGTGAACAAGGAATTGTTCTCTCACAAAGGAAATATGCACTAGATCTGCTGAAGGAGACAGGAATGCTGGGATGCCGAGCAGCAGTCACTCCAATTGACCAAAAGTGCAAGATGGGAGCAGAAGCAGGAGAGCCTGTTGATCGCGAAAGATATCAAAGGCTAGTAGGCAGACTGATTTATCTAGGGCATACTCGCCCTGATATCTCATTTGCAGTAAGTGTTGTAAGCCGCTATATGCATGATCCAAGAACGGGTCATATGGATGCAGTATTTCAGATCCTAAAATATCTGAAAGGGACGCCGGAAAAAGGACTGTGGTTCAAGAAGAATGGATGCACAGATGTTGAGGGATACTGCGATGCAGACTGGGCAAGCTGCATAGACGACAGAAGGTCTACCACAGGGTACTGTGTTTTTGTAGGAGGAAACCTAGTTTCATGGAGAAGCAAGAAACAGTCAGTGGTAGCACGGTCGACAGCTGAAGCAGAATACAGAGCAATGGCTCTAGGAGTATCAGAAATGCTATGGGTAAAGGCGCTGCTGACAGAGTTGAAGCTAGACAAGGGGACACCATTGCACCTTCTGAGCGATAGTCAAGCTGCGGTAAGTATAGCGAACAATCCGGTTCAGCACGACAGAACGAAGCACATCGAGATCGATCGATTCTTCATCAAAGAAAAGCTGGAACAAGGGATACTGAAGATTGACTATGTCCGCTCAGAAGAACAAGTGGCAGACTGTCTGACTAAGGGTCTTAGTTCATTGAGTCTGTCAAAGCTATGTAACAAGATGGGGATGATTAATATCTATCGTCCATCTTGAGGGGGAGTGTTGAGAGTAAATAAGGGACTTTAGTCCCACATCGGTTAGATGTAATATGAAGAGGGGTTGGACCCTCTATAAGTAGTAGGCAGTAGCCCTCAATAAATCTATCTGAGATATTAGACTCATTTCGACTTATATTCTATTCTTAATATATATATATATTTTTCTGTCCTTAATCTATTCTTAATCTCGCAGCGATCATTTTCAAAAGATAGACCCATAAAATTATCAATGTGGCTGGAGATTCTGAGGAGAGGACCCTCTCTCAACTGGACTGGCTTCTTGTGCAAGTACTCTTATATTTTTCATATATATTATAATATGTTAATTAATACAGTGAAATTGCTGGTGTTACTGAGGAGGATTAATTTCATCTTCATTCTTGCCGATTGTATAGTGTGAATATGTCAAAGCTCTCGTGAATTCATATTAGTCGGGTCTCAAATGTATCCGGTTCTTCTATATGTTCTGTAACATAAAAATTTGAGCAATATAGACCCTCAATTGAACTCAGTTTCTCAACACTATTGAGATCATCTCATTCTGCAGATATTTATTCCCTCAGCTTAAATCTATGCCTTCCTTTCATAAGGAGCCCTTTCCTTTCGTACACAAAATTACACTTTTCTTTGATGGTACAAGCAGATACAATTATGTATCAAATGCATATCTAACGATAGTCCCACCAAATTGTAATGCTATTCGTACCTCAAAATTGTCCCTCCAAATCATTCCACCTTACGTGGCAGCTGACGTGACATATTAAATAATATTATATGTCATCTAACATGACAGTTGACATGATAAATTTTAATCCAAAAAATTAATTACCTAATATTAATATTAAATACTAATATTAAATATTAATATTAATGTTAATATTTATGTTAAATATTAATATTAATATTAATGTTAATGTTTATATTAATTTTAATTTTAAATTTAAAATCTGCAATGTCAGTTGTCACATCAACATGCCACATCAGCTGCAACAATAGCATTATTCTTGTAATTAATACTAATAATAATAACACTAAGAAATAAAAAAATGGAAACACTAACAAATTAGAAAGAAAATTAAGCACAACCCAGCCTTAAAGTTAAATTCTTTTTATGCAAGGGTACTAAGACCCAACATAGGAAGAATTCAAAGCCCAAGTTTAGGAGAAATTATTAGGTGCTCCCGGCTCACCACTGGACGTGCTGAGTGGTGAGCCCGGTCCAATAAACAATTGACACTTGGAATAACCAATTAATCCCATATTTTTCACATCATAACCAGATATGAAAAGATAACGAAAAATGCTAATAAAATCAATAATATTAATATTAACATTAAAATTAATATTAACATTAACATTAATATTAACAGTAAAATTAATATTAACAATAATATTAATATTAATATTAATATTATTAAAATTAATATTAACATTGAAATTAATATTAATATTAACATTAATATTAAAGATAACAAAAAATACTAACAAAATTAATAATATTAATATTATCATTAAAATTAATATTAAAATTAACATTAATAATAACAGTAAAATTAATATTAACAATAATATTAATATTAATATTAATATTAACATTAAAATTAATATTAATGTTAATGTTAATCTTAGTATTAATGTTAATATTAATGTTAACATTGATATTAAAATTAACATTAATATTAACATTAACATTAATATTAATATTAACATTAATATTAATATTAATACTAAGATTAACATTAACATTAATATCAAAATTAATATTAATATTAAGCTAACTTATGAATTGTCCGGTTATGATGTGGAAAATATGGAATTAATTGATTATTCCAAGTGTCAATTGTTTATTGGACCGGGCTCACCACTCAGCACGTCCAGTGGTGAGCCAGGAGCACCTAATAATTTCTCCAAGTTTAGTTGCCAGCCGTTTATATGCATATGAGGAAAAGGGAACCCAGAATCAATCCCTAACGAAGCTGCTAGCTTAGCATGAAACGTCAGTCAGGGATAAATTGGCGTATAATACGAATTTTATTCGGGTGATTGCTAACAAGGGTCGTGATAAGAAATGCTCATTTTAGAGCATCTCCAACCCTATTGTGAGTTTGAAAAAAATGGTTGCCACATAGGTATGACAACCATTTTTTCCAAAAGTACTTCTCCAATGCAAATGTGAAATAAAGTGTGGAGTTGACATGGCAATGACATGGCAAAGACAATGTGAAGTTGGATGTCTAGATCTAGACAATGCACTTCACAATGTCTTTATGTCCACATCATCATTTGTGAATAAAAATATTTATAAAAAAGAAGTAGAAGAGTAAAAGTTGTCTTGGAAGTTGTAAAAAATTATTTGTATTGTCTTCTCAATACTTTTGCATTGGAGATGACTTTTTAAACCCATTGTCATTTGTGAATATAACCTTGCCACCTATACAAGACATTGTCTTGTCCCTCATGCCACATAGGATTCACAACACAAAACAAGACAATAGGGTTGGAGATGCTCTTATTATACTTGCTATAGTTGAACAATTTTCCGATAATTTACACAACCCAAGGATATAGGTATAAATGTACTAAAATTCTTCGCAACCTTATCAAGTATACTTAAACTTTTGGTTCACTATAACGTAATCGTAATTGCAATATAATCAAATAAATTTTTTTTATTTAATTGCATTGTGATTACGATTACATTACATATGTTTGAACCCATAGATTCAGGAAACTAGCTAGAACTTCGATCAAGCATTGGGCAAATTCGGGCCAATAATATCAGCCTTAAAATGTCGATTCGAAGACGTCAGAGAACGAATGCTGATAGGTAGTCCTTTGGGAAACTGGACCAGAGGAGCGGCCACGGGCTCGTCGTCTTCGGCTAACCACCAGTCGTAGTTCAATACGAGATGGCGAAGGAAGGCTGCCATCTGCAACCTTGCCAGCTCCGCGCCGGGGCAATGTCGTGGCCCTCCGCCGAACGCCATGAAGTTTTTGTCGGTCTTCACAATGCCTGCATTGCTCTGAGATTAACAAAATGAGATGTAATTAGAGAACATGTTACCGATCGCATATTGATCAGTTCTTTATTACAATTACAATTAAAATTATTAGTACGACGCACCAGAATGAGCAAAATTAGGAATCTCGTAGCCTTGAACAAAAATCATCACAAGAATGAACAAAATTAGGAGGAAAAAAATATTTATTAGCGTTCCAGATGAATTGCGTGAAAGTGTTTAATTTAGCACAACCTTTGAATTCGACATTCGTAGTCGCCTTCTTTATAAGAAGCTTGGTGATATTGCCAAGCCGCAACTTCTCGTTGATAACCTTCAACAAACGGAGTAGCATAGAGGATGTTTTGCTATTGTTAGATTTATATCATTGGTATTCTTCTATTTGAGTAAACATATTTCTCGAAAGAATTAAAAGTTCTGCACAATATTTGTCGATCTTACACACTGCGTGAACACCATTTGCTTGTATCCATCCCACGTTAGCTTGCTAGGTCCGTCTTCCGTTTCTGATCCAACAACTTGAAGGTGTTCTTCCTGAAAATGTACATTTTGAAAAATATATCTACATTAACCAGAGAAGAAACATAAAAACAAACTATTTTTAGCCGTCATAAAAAGATATTTTTCTTGTACAGTGTACCCGAAGTTGTTGTATGGCCTTTGGACAGATTGAAAGGAAGTAAATTGCGAGAGGAATGGCCCTCGAGGTTGTATCTTCACTAGCAAAAACTATTCCTTGTATAAGTTCACAAATTTTCTCTTGCGATAGGCTAGAATTCTTTATAAGCCACTCGATAAAATCACTTCTTCCTCTTTCTGCATTTTCTCCAGCTCTCATGTGTTCTCCCAACACTGAAAAAATGATCCTTCTGATATTTTCCTTTGCCTGCGTTGAAGAAAGAAGAAAAGGATGACTGCCGAAAGATTTATTAATGTGGTGTAACTTGTAATAGTTCACTTGAAATTGGGTATGATAATGTTAGCAAAATGCATCTATATATGTAACCCTCAACCTCGTTATATTTGAAATTTTGGTGCAGTGGCAGATATAATAACGAGTACCGACACATTTTTTAAATAAATTTTAAAAAACAATTGTACCATTACGTGACAATTTTCTGGTCAAAATGAATATAAATATATAACCGTCAACTAGTATAATTCTATTTTCAAAATGTTTTGGGGTTAATTAGTTGTACCCCCTATGGTTTGTACGTATTTTGGTAACTGTTTCCGTTGTTTCAAAAATAAAGAACACCCCCCTAGTTGCTTAATTTTCTATTCATTTTCTTCTATGCACCAGGAGGTACAACTAATTAACATTATAAACCAGGGGGTGTTCTTTATTTTTAAAACAACATGGACAGTTACCAAAATACGTACAAACCATAGGAGGGTACAACTAATTAACCCAATGTTTTGACATACCTTGAACGATCTGCTATATTGTGAACCAGGAAAATTTATTGGGATGGTGGTGATTCCGCAACAGAACTTCTTAAATTCACTCCTGAGCTTCTCCATTTCAGCATCGCCGGGTTCCATGCCCAGTGCATTCTTAACCATGACGTCGAAAAGGAACTTCTTGGCAGCATCGACGACGGAGACGACCGAGCCATCCTTCCAGGAGGAGATGAGCCGTCCGGCCGCCTCGTCGGCGTCGCCGAGGAAAGACGTTTGGAGCCTCGAAGTGGTGACGAATGCTCCAACTACGATCGACCTGAACCGCTTGTGAGCGTCTACACCGGTCTGAATTCCCAGGTTGTTTCGATCCCCGAATAGCTTCCAAATGTGTTGCGGCCAGTAGCTTTCGAAAAGCTTCATCTCATTTTGTAGCACAAACCGGTTCAGCTCTGGGTCCGCGGACACGATTGCATGTTCTCCTAGTAGGTTGCTACTGAAGATCTTTCCGAACCTGAAGATCAACTCTAGATTTGTTTAGTTACGTACAGGAGATGAAAGAAAAGGGTTACTTAGTTTTAGGATCTAGTATAATATTCGAAATGGACGCTGCTACGTTGTCCGCAGTACTGGCATGCAGTTTGGCCCGTCCGCCACGTGTCGGCCTTGCATTTGTGGGATTTCTGGTGACGAACCCGAGATAGCAGGGAAGCCAGTAGACAGGGCCGGCCAGAAACGTTTTGATGCCCAGGACTAAATACAAAATGATGCCCTTTTTTCAAAAAATATATTGAAAATAAAGCATAAATTTTTTTTTTTTGCATGATATAATAAACCAAAGTGAACTCTTTTGGACTGAGGCCAGATACATGCCAACTAACATTAAATTTTGCATGAATATGTTTTGGCAAATGACAATACTACTTCCGTAGTTTAAAAAAAATCCGATGCAATATGTTATTTAACATTTGTTGTTTATGTTTTTTCAATACTAGGATTGAGATATATGGGTTTGTTTGCCTAATTTATCAACAGAGAAACTCAAAAAACATATTAAAAAAAGCCAAAATCAGGAGGAACAAAAGTTACAAAATATTTCAGTTTGAAAACGAAATTATTGTGAAATCTTAAGTGCAAAGATTTACGAAATTATATTCAACACTATGAACATATAATTTTAAGTGTGAAATCTTAAGTGCAAAGATAAACGAAAAGACTCATTGCCATCGGCTCATCGCTATTCAACACCAACGTGGCATCAACTATAAATCACAACACGTAGTGAGCTAAATATACTACAGAAGCTGATTGAAACTTAGTTATTATGAAAACGTGCATAAATAGAGATATTACGAAGGAAGACCGAAGATCTACTACAAACAATATGTATCATAATTTTTAAAAGATGCAAAATTCTAAGTCTGTGCTTGTGTCTGTGCAGAGTAGATTATATGTAAATATAGCTTGGAACTTTCGAAAAAAAATAAACAACATCAATAGAACCCCTCATTCAAAAGATAGGGGCAAAGAGGATTGTCCTCAATTATCGACGACAGAGGAAACTCCAAAAACATAACAAAGCCAACACCATGAGGAACAAAAGTTACAAAATATTTCAATTCTCAAAATGAAAGTCTTGCTAAAATATCAGGTTCGCATTGATACCTCTACCTCACGTTTTCATCTCCTCTTCGGGTCAAAGCTCAAGTAGAGGCCAGAGAGAGAGAGAGAGAGAGAGAGAGAGGAGAGAGAGAGAGAGAGTAGCTTGTCTGCCGCCGTGGCCTTCTTTGTGTAGTTTTACTTCGCGGAATCCTTGTGAAGGATTCTAGGAGAAGAAATTGAAGAAAATTATAAATTTGTGTTTCAATTATAAGCAAAAGGTAGAATGGAGAGAGAATTAAAATGAACAATTCAAAAAAAAATATATTGCTGGTCATCTGGAATCGGAAGGGACGTGAATAACTTTTTTCCCTCTGAAATGCAAAAGAAAATCTGAAGTGATGGGAAGACTAGTTTTTTCTTTGAAATTGAAGAGTCGGACGGCTATCCAATTCCTATGCTCCATGTCCTATTTGTTGAATTGCTATAATAATTTTTTTTCGACCTTGAACTTTGAAAAAAAAATCAGAATAACAATATTTTATTGTTTGTTATTATTACTAACAATTAAAATTTTTTGGGGCCCCTTAAAATTTGGGGCCCAGGGCGCAAGCCCTGTTTGCCCCTCCTCCGGGCCGCCCCTGCCAGTAGACTGCTGCCATGTGGCATGGCGGTCACGTCCGTGGTCACAGACCGCGGACAAAATAATATCATTTTTGATTCGAAATTTGTGTTTAAGTGCCTATATTGTATAGAAGAGGATTTGTGTCTCGTCCATACGGTGGACTTGGGATGACCATCCGAAATGTGACCTAAACGTAAAATTTGAATATTATAGGAGACCTGAAAACTAAAATCAAATTTTGAATGCCATAAAGACCTAAACGAAATCTAAGGACCACTTCAAGTCAACCGTTAAAACGAGACCCAAACCCACTCCTAGACTTCTAGATAATATGAAAATCTTTGAATATTATACAAGACTTTAAAACTAAATAACCCAAAAGAAGGATGTGATAAAAAAAAAATGTCGAACCTATAGGTTTACACAACTCACAACTTTGACAAGAATTCCCATACATGATCATGGTATCCCTTCCAAACTTAGTTTTACAATCCCAAAATTTGGAAAATGTTTATTTGTTACACTATAATTATAATTCTGAAACTTTCTGAAATACTAATTACTCCCTGGGACTTGAAGCTTTGGCCACATCAGCCCAGCTCATATGTAATGTAATTATATATATACTGGGCGGAGGATGAACAAGGCTGGGATGTGGGCTGTAGTCCGGAGTAAAAAAAAAATACTAGGTATTTTTACCAAGTAATTAGTAGTCCGGTGTAAAAAAAATTTAATAGGTATGTCCACTGGAATAGATTTAGCCCCGAAGAATTTAAATTTCTGACTCCACCCTTGATTATATATATCCTCTGGTTACAAATTTCTTAGGAAGCAAATTAGAAGAGGTGGCTGGACGGACAAGGCTTGCTGTATGATCCTCTCTTTGCAGTAAGAATTAGGTATACAGTTCCAACCGAGACAACAGTTATGGGAACAAGCACAACAGCAGCTATGTACAAAAAAATCTCTATTGGCTTATAATGGTTTAAAAACTCCAGACTAACACCATAACTAAACCTCGACACTCTTCCATATCTCTGCTGAATAATAACCTATAAACCCAGCTAAACCCAATTTCTACTAGCCCTCCGGAACAAAATTATCATAATTAAAAGGGTTATTTAGTAATCGGGTCTCACATATTAGGTTAATATTAGGGTTTGAATATCCAAATTGTTCAACGTTAGTGTTTGGATCTCCAAATCACTATTCACGTAGGCTAATGAACACGTTAGACAATTTGGAGTCCCAAACCCTAATAACAACTATTATAAGTATTATGTGAGATCCTATTACTAAATATTCATAAGTAGAAGTCCGTTAGCTAGCTAGTGAGTTTCCTAGGAACAGGGCCGAATCTGGGGTAAATTTGCGTGAAGGAGAAATTTTTTAGGTATTTACGTATAAAGGAAAGGGGCGCCAGTTGCTCTGACGCCTAATAAATTTTTTTTAAAAAAAGTGACCGGCGCCAGTGCAACTGACGCCTCAATTTTTTTTTTTTTTTTTTAAGTCGGACGCCAGTAGAACTGGAGCCAGACACAGAAAAAGAAAAAAAGAAAAAGAAAAAGAAACTGGCGCTAGTGAAACTTGCGCCGGATACAAAAGGGGGGGGGGGGGGGGGGGGGGGGGGGCTATTTTTCTTCTTTTCCTTCTTTCTTGTCCTTTTGTACTGATAGATTTTTTTTTCTTTTCTTTTTCTTCACTTTTTCTTTTCCTTTTTTTTTTTTTTCTTTTGGTTACTTTTTTTCAATGTCAAATCATTTCATTTGTCTTTTCCTTTGGCTTTTTCTCTTCTTCTCTGGCGTCAGTAATACTGGCGCCAATCTTTAAATATAACATTTAACGTTCGGATTGTAACGGTCGGATTGTATTGTTCCTTTCTTGACCGTTGGATTATTTTCTTTAAATATAGGGTGACATAACTTTCACTCAGAACAAACCAGACGCTATCACTCGTTTCTACCTATTTAGTTCTCTCAACCAGAAGCTCCCACTCCAAAGTTTGAACAAGTTTTCATTCTAAAGCTCCCACTCAAGCAGAAGCTCCCACACAACCAGAAGCTCCCACTCTTTAGTTCTCTCAAGCAGAAGCTGTATTCAAAACACTGCATTCTGCAATGGATCAAAGTTTAAGGCTGTGGTGCTCGCATGGAGGTGTAGTTAATGGTTTATCTTATGAAGGAGGTTTTACCCAAATTCTTATAACTGATCGTAGTATCACATTAGATAGCTTACGCGATTTGATTATTGAAAGTTTTTCTATTCAGTATGAATTTATATTAAGACACGTTTATGAGATACATTGTTTTTTATTAGATTGTCAACAAGCTTGGAGTTTTGTTTTTGAAATTAATTTGCAATCGCCATTTATAAGTATTTTTGTAACTCAAGTACCACAAAGACTTGACTATATAAGCACTCAACGCGTTTCTAATTATGAAGCGGGTCCGAGTTCTTCTAGACAAGTTCCTATTTCATCTCATGATAAAGATGACACATTAGCTTTAGATAGTAACGATGATTTTGATGATTTTCAAAGTATTACGGATAGTGATGATTTAGTTGAAAATTCGGATGATCATATTGAAGATAATGACAATAATGGTACCACAAATGAATTATTCGTCGGACAATATTTCGATAGCCGTTCTGCATTTAGGACTTTTATCAGTGACCTAGCAATTGAACACAATTTTACGTGTTCAGCTAGTGTCATGAACAATGCGAAGGGAATTATATATACCTGTAATCAACCAACTTGTAATTGGAGAATATATGCTAGACTTATTCGTAGAGGTAATATTTTTCAGATTGCTACATTAGAAAATTGGCATTCTTGTTTAGCTGGGTTCACAACAGGTTCTCATCCATTGGCAACTAGTTCATGGATCAAAAATAAGATAACTAAAATAATTAGGGACAATCAGTCATATAGTCCATCACAAGTTGTTATGGATATACATAGAGAACATCGGATTAATATTTTTCTACTCTAAAGCTTGGAGAGCCCGAGAGATGGCATTAGCTGAAATAAATGGTAGCTACTTTGATGCATATGCAAGTCTTGAAGAGTATGGTTTTAGAATTATCGAGTCAAATCTAGGTAGCAGTTGTTTTTTAAAGACTACTGAAAATAATAGCTTTCAAAGAATTTATATTTGTTTCAAAGCTTGTATTGACGGTTTTTTTGAGTGGTTGTTTACCAATTATTAGTACTGATGCTACTTTTTTGTCATATAAATACCAAGGTATATTATTTATTGCTTGTGCTCATGATCCGAACTATAAACTGTATCCAATTGCTTATGCTGTTGCGGAAGGTGAGAACACAAAATTGTGGACTTGGTTTTTAACTAGTTTGAGAACATCTTTTGAAAGATTTTTTAATGAATGGAATAAAATTTCATTTATATCAGATAAACAAAAGGGTTTGCTTCATGCCATGCGTTTAACCTTTCCAGAATCATGCCATTTCTTTTGTATTCAGCATTTTAAACAGAATTTGAAATCGGTTACAAAGATTAAAAAGTTTCATCAAATGCTTGATTCTCTTGCAAGATCATGCAACAAACAAGATGCTGATTCATGGTTTGAAATAATTAAAGCTGAAAACATGGACATGTTTAATTGGCTTGTTGGAGTAAATGATGAATCACGTAATTTTTTACATTGGATTACTGCTTATTCTCCTGTTCCTAGATTAGATATTAACACTTCTAGTCTTGCAGAATGTTTCAATAACTGGGTTAAGAAATTACGTGATAAACCGATAACAATATTACTTGACGGCATTAGAGCTAAGATTATATCTCTACAAGAGAAGAACAGACAATTTGCTCAAAATCTTGAAACAGAGTATTGTCCAAGAATGTTAAAAATAATTGATCGAATAAATAGAGAAAAACACCAGCTGCATGTGTTGCATATTGAAGGTTATACGTATGAAATATTAGATCGTGCAGCAAATAGAACATATGTAGTACACTTAGATAAAGGTTGTTGTTCATGTTTACGGTGGTATCATACGTACATCCCATGTGTGCATGTCTATTATGCGTGTAAGTCTTCCAATTATAGTATCACAAATTATTATTGTAACATATTTTCTACTAACAAGTTGAAAAGTGTATACGAGCCGCATCTGGAACCAATTCCACTACCGTACGATCTCCAGCATGATTTGGTTAGCGGACAAATTGGAGTACCAGATGTAAGACGCAAAGCTGGACGGCCAAAGAAGAACCGCAACAAATCGAAGGACGAATCGACAAGAGATTTACGTTACAGTAACTGCAATGGACTTGGTCACAACATAAGAAAATGTACTAACCATCCATCAAGTCGGTCATGATAGATTTGTATTTCAATTGTGTAAAATTTTATCGTACCATTCAAGATGTTATTTTGAAATTGTAATATTATACCATACTAGTCAACATATTATTTTAACTATGTATTTCATCTACAACCACTACCACGACCACTTCTAATCCACCTAGCATACTCTCTTTGTGTATTTGGTCTAAGATTTGGAGGTTCAAACCGATTTGGATGTGGATCCGAATCTGAATCTGTTTCCTCTTGAGTTGGCATTGTAGCTGCTGGAGCTGCTGGAGTTGAGAAAAATGTCGCATGCTCCGATAGGCCTCTGAACCAATCTATAGCGGCTGGAGTTGACACTGGACCGACTTGGGAGATACTTTCTCCAGCAGCATGATAGGAAGTCCCCTATCCAGATTGGTAGGTAGTCCCTTCGGCATACTGGTAAGAAGTCCCTTCTCCAGCATGGTAGGAAGTTTCCTCTCCAAACTGGTAGGTAGTCCCTTCTCCAGCATGGTAGGAAGTTTCCTCTCCAGACTGATAGGAAGTCCCCTCTTCAGCATGATATGAAGTCCCCCCTCCAGTATAGTAGGAAGGGACCTCCTCTTCCTGCTCATATATAGTGGAATAACGGCTTCGCCTTTGGCTAACGTTGCCTGAAGGATAATCCGGTGGAATATGTACCGGAGGCAAATGTGGCTCTGGGCCACGCAAGACATCATGATTTATCCAAGCCGTCATCCGTCGCATAAGATCGACCATCGTATGTGGCCGCCAGGTGGAACTTTCACTCCTCCTAATTTCTTCCTCCATTTCTATACCCTGAAATGTAATAAGTTTGGAGGATATATTTAATCAAATAAATTAAATTTAGCAAGATATTAAAATTTACGATTGACAAAATAAAGCTTACGAAATTGGTAAGTCTGTTTATTATTATGTGCATGCTTGTATCATCTACAGCTCTATTAGTGAACCGCGGCTCCTCAAATTTATAATCTCTGTTGCATACACGCGGTGCTCCCCACCAACTTCTGTAAGCAAAGTCACCCAACCCTACACAACGTATTATAAAAAATTTAGCCAAATACAACGAATCAGTTAATAAATTATGATATTATAAAAAAACTTACAATCATTGGGTGTTTGCACTTGGACCGTCAGGTGTACGATCAAGTTAATTTTTATATTATAATATTATAAAAATTATGATATTATAATATTATAAAAAATTTAGCCAAATACAACGAATCAGTTAATTTTTATACCCGATTTTCATCTACGACCATCGGACCGTCAGGAGTACGATCAAGAAACATAAAGTTGCTCCGTAGCCAACTAACGCTAACGTCCGATCTACCCTTCTGTCCCGGTCGGTCAGACCGGATACACCAAGATATCTACGTATCAAAACACTAGCATCTGATCGATCGGTAAAGTATATAGGATGACCTGCATTATTAATTTACAAATATTATAAGATCGAAATAGATGTATTTCTTGTGAAATTATGTAATAAGTTACAGAACCTGTAATAGGTAATCCTAAAATGTTGGTCACGTCCCAGAGAGTAACAGTCATTTCTCCGACTGGCAACTGGAAAGTATTACGTTGGGGCCACCAACGCTCTGCCAAACTGAATAGCAAGTCTCTGTCATGTTGCATGAACTCTATTTGGTCCACATAATTGAAACCGAAAGACTCAACCAAGTATTTTTGTTCGGGGATTAGCTCCCATTTGTCGGCTTCGACGTTATTTTTTACATGACGCCATTGACCATGTTCCCATAAACGTGCTTCCAGCGGATAATCATACAACTAGAAATACAATTGTATTAAGTTAAATAAACTCATTTAATGTATCAATAAAAATTAATATAATAATAAATAAAGTTTTGCCAAAAAATTACCTTTCCAGTAAATACCAGTTCAGAAACATGGTGTTTACGTTCTTGAATTTCTCTTTGGGTGATAGGTCCACCAGGAATGCGACCATCATTCTGATGTTCCATTTTTTCTTTAGTAAAATATAAATATTCTTTTTCACCTTGCTGATCTTCTACTTCTTCTGTTGTTTCTGAGTGTTGCTTATGTGGTCGTCTGCTTCTTATAACCCAACTTTTGTCCAAAATAACTTCACGAGTAAACGAATCCATCTGATCCAACGTCCCTTTCAATCTCCCTCAAATTTCATCATAAATAACTTCACGATGTGAACGAATCCATCTGATCCAACGTCCCTTTCAATCTCCCTCAAATTCCATCATGCTCTTTCACCCTTAAAGTAAGTCAAAGTAAAAGAAGAAGAAGACAAAGAAAGAAAAGAAAAGTAAAGAAAAAGCAAAAAAAAAAAAAAAAGGAAAAGAAAACAAAAAAACAAAGTAAATGACAAAGAAAAGAACAAAGAAAGATAACGAATCCTGCTCTCTCACACCCCCCCACCCCCACCCTTTTGTACTCGGCGCCAGTTCCACTGCCGCCACCCTTTTTTTTCCCGGACTCCAGTGGAACTGGTGCCAGCCTTTAAAAAAAAATCTCGGGCTCCAGTGGAACTGGCGCCAGACTTAAAAAAAAATTCTCGGCGCCAGTTGCACTGGCGCCAGCCTCTTTTTTAATTTTTTTTAAAGGCGCCAGTACAACTGGCGCCACTTCCCTTTATATGTACATTTTTGATACTTCTCCTCTTTCGTGCTAATAATGATAACTTCATCCCGCCACATGAAATTTTTTGTACATATATTGATCAATGCATTTATTTAAATGTTAATGAAAAGTTATGGCTTGACTGATGCTAGGTCACATGCATGTTAATAAATGGAACATAGCTTCCTTCTGGAGGAAGAGCATTATGAAAGCGGCATATGTTGTTGAAACATGCACGGGTATTTTGGAATCAGTCGTCTTCTGGAGCTTAGTGGCTAACTGTTCATTTTGCGGTGGCAGCGCTGCGTATGTGCACTGCAGTAACTTTCACTGCCTGAGCTGCGCGTGATGCTGCGACGACATTTCATGCTTTTGCTGAACCATCAATATCGAGAAGAAGATAAGACGAGAGAAGTAAGAGGGGGGCTTTTGGAGGGCTCCCGCTGGGGGCAATGTGTAATTGTGGCGAACGCGTCTTCACTGGGGCTCGAACTCCCGATCACTTGGGCCGCATGCATCTCTCTTAACCACTAGGCTAGTGGTTAAGAGAGATGCATGTGGCTCGAGCGGTCAGGAGATCGATTTTCGGTGGAAGCGTTCGCCACAATTACCTTCTTTCAATATATATATATATATATATATATATATATATATATATATATATATGGTCGTTCTACAATACATCTCCTGGAAAAGGATGTATCGATACATCCGAAATTTGGACCGTTGGATGTTGATCCAATGGTTCGGATTGAATAATAGTGTAGAAACATCATTTAATGCTGATTTAGACTTTTGACCTGTTGGTAACTTGCTTTAGCAGGTCATTCTTCACTTTAATTTTTTCAATGAACACCCTAAAATAACTCATATTTACTCTCTCTTTCGTCCATCCAATTTAATATTTCGTAATTTTTTTTTGGTTACAGGCCGTGGTGGTGGTGGTGGTGGTGGAAAGAGAAACCGAGATGAAGAAGGAAATAAAAATCGGTCGGGATCGCGTCGAACGTCGTCGAGCCCTCCTAGAACAACGAGGAGTACCAGCTGCGCCGAGAAGAATCGGTCCGGTTCGCGTCGGACGTCGTCGAAACCTCCTCGAACAAGAAGACGTACCAGCGGCGCCGCTCTAATTTTACTGTCCATGCCATTGTCTGAAATCTTATTTTTCATCTAATAATTTAATATTTTGTTAATAAAGCTACATGTCATGGTGGTGGTGGTGAACTGAGGAAACCTGCTTCTGAGGTCGGGCGGATCATCTGCTCACATATTAAAAAAAAAATCTGTATTGATCGGACGAAATATTTTTTACTTTTCTAATGATAATATTTTCGAAGAGAATATTTTTTTTGGACGGTGAATGGCCATTCTCTTTACTTTTAACACGGAGAATGGACGGAGAATGGCCATTCTCTTTGCTTTTAACACGGAGAATGGACATTCTCAAGGAGAATGGCCATTCTCCGTTCCTTTAACATGGAGAATGGCCATTCTCCGTTCTTTGAAAACGGAGGATGGACACTCTCTGTGCTTTTAACAAAGTATGGTACATTTAGGACTGGAAATGTTCAAGTATCTTATATTTTTTTCACCAAATATTTACATTATTTTTAATATCATTTACCAAAGTATATTCATTTAATATTAAATCATGTTCAAGAAAATCCGAATATTATTTTATCAGGCTTCCATTGTATGGCTGCACAAAATTTCTTGCGAGTGTTTGAATATAATTAGCCTACTATCAAAGAGAATTTTTCTTACATTACATTATGCATTACACTGGCATCGACTTCATACTGATGGCATCGATGTACTGATGGCAATAACAAAGGATGAACAGGCAGGATTACAATTATGCTTCAGCAATAACAAGGAATGAACAGGCAGGATTACAATTTTGCTTCAGCAATAATAAGGGATGAACAGGCACTGGCATCGAATTCATACTGATAGCATCGATGTAATGATTTTTTACAGAAAGTAAAACACATTACAATCAAATAAAGTTTTAGTGATCCCAGGAATGCATCCGTAATGAGGCCATCTGTAAATCCTAGGAATGCACCCAGGACTCATGAAATCTGTGATGGGCATCTGCAAATCAAAGTAATACACCAAAATATCAATATCATCTATGAAGGCCAACTGCCAATCAAATAAATGCTTCAACCAAAAAATCATAATCAAATTAAGTATACTTCATTCCAAATCCAATAAACTGCATAATTCACGTTACAGTAATCTACCCAATCCACGTTAGTAATTCAACATAGAACCTACATAATTCACAATACAATAATCCAAATAAATATCAGACCTAGTCTAAATTCAAGACCATATTACATTTTCCAAACAAATTACGAAATATGCACTTAGTACAAGCGAAAAGTTTAGTCTTACAATATTTCAAACACAAAATTTAGTTGACCGCCATGACCAACAAATATTCAGAACCATATTACAAGTCAAATATTACTTCCAAATTGAAATAAAAGATTCAAAACTCAAAAGATGAATCTTCATAGCCATCTCCATCTTCTTTTTGTTTCTTTTTTTTTTCTTCTTCTTCTTCTTTCTCAAAATATCCTTCACCTACACCTTGAGGGACGGAATAAGAAAAATTATAGTCAGTATGGACTCACTGTATATGTAGAAATGACATCCAGAAACATAAATAGAAGTATCAAAGTGATAGCTAGCATTAAAGTGTCAATGTGCACAGTGTGTATTTTTACATAAGAGTTTGGGCTAGCCCCATTTACCTTCTTCACGAGGGAAGAAAAATCTTATTCTTGGTCAGCAAATTCAACCTCTATCTGGTTAATCTTATCCAGAATCAACTTCTGGTTGTCGGATATAGTCTTCATCTCTTTGAAGACATTCTCGAAGTTTGCAGCAACAAAATTGTATAGATCATCAACATTGTCCTTAGTATTTTTGATTCCATAAGTTGATATTTTTCCAGATGTTGATGGTTTGCTTGCAGCTGCTGCCCGTTTTCCAAACATTCGAGTGAAGGTTAGTTTTCTTATGGGGCCTTTGTTTTTAATATAAATATCCCCTACTAAGCTTGGAAGAGAATGTTTACTAGCCATCGAGCATACAAATCCTTCGAAAGGGAGAGCTGTCCTTGCAGTTGGTTTTCCCATGAGATGCATCATTCTACTGAACATGTAGGAACCTATATCCATCATTTTTTTCTTCCCCATATAATAAAGGAATTTTACTCTCTCGGGATGGATGGAAAACTCATGTCCAGTAGGGTTGAGTGTTTGAGATACGTAGGCATGCAATAATTTATACAAAGTTTTTAATTGATCTTTGTATACATTTTGAGGGGTCTTGGCACCCATTGATATACCTGTAATCTCATGAATTGCATCCGTCATAGAAATATTATCAATATCTTTCATATCAAACTCAGGAACTGGAACAAATCCATAAAATTCGTTGATGACAGCAGCATTTACCCTAATCAGTTTCTCTCTCAGAAACACCAGTTGTTGATCCTCTTCTTTTCTTTAATTTCAGCCAGAAGATTTGAGTAAAATTCTCTTACTATTGTTTGGGAGATTTTCTCAAGACAGGATTTGTTCAGTTTCTCCAATTGATAGAATTTTAATATATCCAGGAAAGCTTCGTCTTCGACATCATCCATCTTAATTGATCTTTCAGGCATAACAGCCTTTTTCTTAAAATATTTAATGTAAATATTCTTAGATTTAGAGTCTTTAAATTTTTTTACCTCCTCTCCAGCCTGGGACTTATTTGATGATTGCTCTTCCTTTTCATTTTCCTCTACTGATAAGGATTCAAAATTCTCAGAGTACGCTGATGACTCTGTATCCGTTGCCACCTTAGCCTTCGCTTGAGTACGCCTTCGATCTTCATAAGTTGAGTCTTCCGACGACTCTGTATCGAAGATAGATTTTTCGGTCTTTGTCGAACAATGAGTTTTTTAGCCTTTTTTGCACGTGGCTTGGCTGCCGCCTCCGCTTTCATCGTTGCTGCCGCCGCCGCTGCTTCCGCCGTTGCCCTTTCGGCCTCTGCCCTAGCGACCATAATCTTGGTTTTCGTCGCCCTTGCAAGTTCTGCCCTTCGGGCCTGTATCGCATCCCTCTGTGGATTCTTCCCCTTCTGCGACGGTCGTTGTTTCTTCGGCGGCATTTTGATTAGAAAAGGGTTTGGGAGAGGGTTTGGGAGAAGGAAGAGGGTTTGAGAGAAGAAGAGGGAAAATTAGACGTCTTATATGACTTTGGGAAGTGGAAAAAATTAGAATAGTTTTGAGTCTTAAATTAAATTTATTACTATTATTACTAGTATAAGACGGTCTAATTTATTACTATTAAATTTAAAAAACTACTTTCCAAAATTAAATTTATTACTATTATTACTAGTATATCCATGTAAAATCACTACATAAACCTTTGGGATTTTGAGACCCTAATTTTAAAAACTACTTTCCAAAATTAAATTTATTACTATTATTACTAGTATATATCCACGTGTTCCGTATAAATTATTGAAAAATTTGGCAGAAAAAACGTAGTGGAAACATGTTTAATTAAAAAATTTTGACAACATATTTAAGAATGTGAAGTTTAATCTCAATATTTTCATTTTTCGAATATTTGATTAAATTTTTGAAAATAAGAAGACTATGTACTTGAAAAGAGTAAAATTGAAACACTCAAAGTTGTCCTTTATTTCACTTTGTAATCATATTTAAGATGGATTTGATGGCAAGATTGACGCTGGCAGCATAATCAATTCTATGACGTAACAAGTTATTGATGGAGATATCGTCGCTGATATATGGATTTGACGTAATAAGATTTGTTAATTGAAAAATAGATAAAGAGCAATGCTATATTTAGCAAATGGGTGTAAGTTGTAAGAAGGTTGTAAAATTTTGATTGTAGCCGAAACCAAATTGAGTTAACAAAATATTATATTTCATTAAATCACAGCTTCGTCGTCGGAACATTCTCCGACGAAGTATACAAGAGGAGGACAAAAAACTGTAAAAAACAAAAAAAAACATAAAAATAAGAGGTCTACCCCTCACTGGCCTCGCGGAGGATCTCCGCAAAGTCCTGAAGGGTGCGCACACCCGCCCTATGGCACAGGCGGCGAAACGCTTCCCTCTTCTCCAGAGAATCCCGTTCCTCCGGAGTGATCGGCAACAGGTCAAAGTTGGGCGTCGGATGAAGAGGTCAAGCAATGACCTCCAGTGACAACTCGTAGGAGGTCAGGAAGTCTGCGGCCGCTGCCAGCCAGTCATGGGCCGGAGGCGGCGCAGAGGGTGCTCCATGCGGAGAGGCTCGGCGACGACTGGAAGAAGACTCTGGCAATGGTTCCCAACCAGATGATCTTTTGGAGCCATGTTAAATGTGCAACCTACTCAGATGAATGGGGTCCCCTATATATATACACGTTCCTAACCGACTCTTCTTATTCCTTATTGGAAGTTGGGGATATTCAATTTCTTATTCCTTATTGGAAGTTGGGGATATAATGCTACCGTTACAACCAAATGCTTACAACACTCTTACAACCTTCATCCATTGCTGACATGTGGGCCATGGCCCACATATCAGCAATGGGTGAAGGTTGTAAGAGTGTTGTAAGCATTTGGTAGTAGACTTAGCATTATTGATGTCTTATTCCAAGCTTAGTTGGTTGTGCTGTTTGGCTTTTACATGGAAGGCCTAGGTTCGAGTCTGGTGTTTGGGTTCTGTAGAATTTTTCTATTGTTAACATTTTTTGGGTGCTATTATATACTTTTAACTTAGTATGGAATAATTTTTGGGACTGTTAATGGCCATTCTCCGTTCCTCTAACACGGAGAATGGTACATTTAGGACGGAGAATGGTACATTTAGGACGACGAATGGTACATTTAGGACGGAGAATGATACATGTAGGACGGAGAATGGTACATATAGGACGAAGAATGGTACATTTAGGACGGAGATAGGACGGAGAATGATACATGTAGGACGGAGAATGGTACATATAAGACGGAGAATGGTACATTTAGGACGGAGAATGGTACATTTGAGACTGTTCTGTAGGGTTGTGAATTTTAAATAGTTTGGCTGTTTAGTTTTGTTTTGAATCTATATAAATTGGTTTTGAGGGCTGGTGAAGATGAATAGTTTGGCTATTTGGCTGTATAAATAGATTTTAAAGGGTTGTGAAAAAGAAACCAATGTTTTCGTATCGATTACCATTAATTATGGTGAATGGCACTGATACCACTAATATAAGTGGAATTTGCACCGCCAGAATTCATTTTGAATAAGGTAAAATCTGTGTTGGGAAATGTCAAAATCTTTTGGATATGATTATACTGAGATGTTGTATTAATGGTAAAATCTGTGTTGGGAAATGTCGAAATCTCAGAAGTGAGCTGTCTTAGGCGTCATTATATCACAGTCCATTTTATTTATAAAAAAATTAATCATGTAAAAAATTATTGACAAAAGTAAAATTTTGTCAAAATGGAGAATCGAACTCATAAAAAATATCTTGTATGTAGACTAGTGAAAAATATAAAGAAATGCATGCATGCTAATGTTTTCACCATTCATCCCAGGAATGATTGATGATATCTAAATCATTATACATCTCGTATCCAGGTTCCCCTGAGACTGGGATTACATCATCAAAGGGTCGTTTAAATGTCTGTATTAAATAACAAATTTTCCAGAGTTCGTCGTCGAAGTGCACGTTGAAGCACCCACGTATGTCGAGCACGCAAAGACCCTTGCAGTTGCATATGATAGATCGCAGCGTGTCTCCATTGAACATGCCGAATCCCATATGTAGGTGCTCGAGACGCGGCATCGAATCAGCCACGGCCTTTCCCTCCGTCTCGTTTTGTGTGTCCAGCACGAATCTGTTCCTGAGCATGAAATCTGGAGGGGCATGTTCTTACTCAGCTTCACCAGACGGTGGCAATACTTTCCGGCAGAAAATATTCCAGTCGATGTGATATAGAGGCAGTAGCTAATGTCGAGTTCTTCCAGCACCGGAAGAAACTCCAAGTGTCTCACAAAAGTTTTATCACTCACGTCGCACTTCGGAATGCGCAGCACCCTTAGAAATTTTCCACTGTATTATAAAAATAGGAAGACATCAATAGAAATTAACAAAAGTATACGTAAAATTTTGTAATAGAAAAAATAAAGTATTAGAATAAGACCAAATAAAATTATGCACTGGCCTTAAACATGCAAAACAGAAGGCTGCTTTGTCGAGCTTGTACGCGAAGAAGGACCCTAGATATCCCCCACTGCGAGCCACGAGCTTCTTTATGGTCAAACTAATCTCAGCGGTTTGCTGGGTCCTCCGGCACCACTGTACCAAGTCGACGTTAGACCAATAGTCTAAGGGGCCGTTGAGCGCCTTCCACCACGAACGGCAAACTGGGGCCACGTTGCACATTACCTCGTCCGCCGGCATCCCCGACAGTACCAGTATCATCGAAAGAATCTCGGTAGGGATGACGGCCCATCCGCTGCAGTTGATCTTGATCTTGCTACTCTCCATTGCGACTCTTCTTCTTCTTCCTCCTTTGTTTCTCTCTAGTCGGATGGGTTCTCTTCTTTGAAAAAGACTATTTAACCTCGTGGAGGGGTGTGACCGAACAAGGCACGAATCTATTGGAAAATAACGGTAATGCCACTGTATTAATATTAGCAATTAGTCGTTTGGGCTCCCAATATATTTGGGTGATGCCATCTCTCATTATGTGGCATCTGACATGGCAGATGACATAACAGCTAACATGGCAAATTTTAACCCCAAAAATTAATTACCCAAATTTTTTTAATGTTAATGTTAATGTTAATGTCAATATTAATATTAATATTAATGTTAATGTTAATGCTAATGTTAATGTTAATATTAATATTAATATTAATATTAATATTAATATTAATTAATGTTAATTTAATATTAAATTATTTATTTACTATTAATGTTAATTTTAATGTTAATTTTATTGTTAAATTTTGCCATGTCATATGCCACATAATGGAAGATGGTATCACCCAAATTTTTTGGGAGCCAAATAACATTTTCGTAATATTAGTTTCAATTATATTGTAAATTTTAAATTAACAGAAAAGCCAATGTAGATTTAATATTAATGCTACTGTTAAATTTTCTCGATCATACATCGATACTTACGATTGTCGACCAAGTTACCGTCTTCATCATTATCAAGTTTTCACCCGAATCATCTTCCTCGCTGGGGCGTGATGCCGCACGAACCTGGAGTTGTGCTCGTGCAAGACAAGATAACAGATTTACAATAGTATTTATAGCTCAAATTGATAACATAAGCAGCGGAAGGAAAACGTAGTATACAACAAGAATCTCTTTTATTGATAATGAACTGAAGGTTACAATGGCTCTGAATAGCCTAACTTAACATGCCAATTGGCTACAACGCTCATGATCTCTCTAGCTCACAAAGGAGTACATTGTTCCATACATTATGCCTCTTTATAGCCAACAAGTAGTCTTCTGCTGAACATCTCCATGTCGCAAGTTCGAACGCCAATGCGGTAGCTCCTCTTGAACGCTAAGGACTCCATGCCTCGGCACGTCCAAGCCGAGCCCCGCCTCGAGCCGAACATATCTTGAACTTGTCCACTACCGTGTCCCTGCGACAGATACAGTTAGACATAATCTTAACATAAACATAGTGATCGTACTCATCTCTGTCCCATTTCGCTTAGCCTGCAAGGTTAGAACTTTACATAAGAAATCATATCATTTCACTCAACCAACCAACCGTAAACTTAAACATATGCATAAGGGAGGCAGGCCCAGCGCCTGCACCCAGCGCTAATCTCAGCCCACCGGCCCTATCTATATGAAGGTCACGGTGTTTCGCACCGTAATGCATCTTTGGCATCCTTATGTGTAAGACTATGATCGCTTCGATACGGGTTGCTAGCCCAATATCCGAAGGATCCCAAACTTACTGATATCATAGCTTATCACAACACTGGACGGTCGCAACCCGTCCTAATGATGTGCACCATAAATACCATACATAATTCCCTCCTTTGAACTACTCGGTTGATTTGGCCTACCGTGCCTATGCCACACTCCGTTGCAAGGCGACGATTTGGTTTTGCGGACACTTTACTGAATAAGGCAAAATGTCGAGTGGTTCTTATCGTCCAGCGTAAAAGCATAGTTTGCACACCATATCAACTAAAATCAGTACTTGCTCAAACGGGACTTATCCTTTGCATCGATTCGATTCATAGATTCCAGTATTATTTTAGTATTGTATTGAGATTGTTGACTCTAGACTTGTATTATTTCTGTGTTGGATCTTTTGGATGATATTTTATATATTGTTGTCTTTATCTTTCGGTATCATCTATATTTCTTAGAGTTTGTGATTGAGTATATTATATTATCATTACTTGTCCTCCATTCGGAGTTGACCGTTCTCGACAGGTTTTGATATTATAACTGTTGTTAGATAGTAGAAGTAGACAGCGTTCTACGTCATTTCTGCGGTATAGGCTGGGACGCTGTTACGCACTCATGCCCTTACTCCGGGTGCGGGTCGTGACAGGGTGCGCGAGAAAAGAACAATGTCGCTACCAATTCGGTTAGGACCGATAGGTCAGAATCGGCCGGGTCGATCGAACGGGAACGGTTGAATTAAGATCCATTCCACGTTATGGAATGGCTTCTCTGGAACCAAGTCCCATATTCAGCGGGTTGCAGGTGATCGCGTAGGCGACGTCAGCGCAGCCAACCAGTCGCTCGCTTGAAGCAAGTCTAAGGCGAGTGGCTGACCTCCTTCGCCTCGTCCCTCTTCGACGTCACTAGCATCACAAGCCATTCTGGACGTATAGCTTTGTTAATCGGGGTCCTTTCAACGCAAGTAGCTAGCTCCGATGCAAGTCCCCGCTTAACCTGTGCTGAAACCTTATGCACGACTATACCCTGTTTTCTCCTAGGCCGAAACGGTCCCGTGGCCCCGGGTTGCTGCTCGAGGAAACTACCGCCTTGTCGACAAGTTGTCCATAACCGTGCGAAGACATATTTTTCTTTTAGTTATTAAGACATAGCCTACATTATCTTTGAAAACTCAATCCTTTTCCCGTGTTTGTGCCCTTGCATTTATCCTTTCATTCGCAACAACATTATCGATTTACCTAGGAAGGGGGTTGAGAAGAGAAGGGTCAGCCACTCACCTTGAGTTTTCTTCAGGCGAGAGAATGGATCTTAATTCAAACTGTTCCCGTTCGATCGAGTCGATCGATCCCGACCTATCGGTCCCGATCGAGTCGATAGCGATAGTGTTCCTTTCTCGCGTACCCCATGGACGGAGTACGGGGCACGATGTAAGGACGGGGCACTACAGCTATAGACTAAGATGTCGTCTATGAACACTACCACGAACTGATCTAAATAGTGCATGAAGATACGATTCATGGGGTCCATGAATACGGCTGGCACACTGGTCGCTCCAAATGGCATAACAAGGAAATCCCAATGTCCATACCTCGATCTGAATGATGTCTTCGGGATGACTTGCTCTCTGACTCTGATCTGATGGTACCCTCATGACCGCAAGTCAATATTCGAGAATACAGCCGCTCCCTTGAGCTGATCAAATAAGTCATCAATGTACGATAATCAACACATAATCTTGACGTACCATCCTTCTTCTTCATAAGAAACATCGGTGCTCCCCAAGGCGATCCACTAGCACGAATGAATCCTTTGGTTCTGAGTTCTTCAATCATCTTGTACAAGATTTTCAACTTTGAAGGTGCCATCCTGTAGACTCTCTCCGATACTGGTGTCGTCCCTGGAATCAAGTCGATGGTGAAAATTCTGCCTCACCGAAAAATGAAAACTCTGCCTCACCGGGAATACCAAAAATAATCCTGCCAATATGGCAGTCTATTCTTGTGTATTGCTCCTTCAACCAATCCATTCCTAGGCCAAGGGACCGATTTGGCCTGCCGCAAAAGGGTCGCCGTCTAACCCAGCTATAGTCCGTGATGGCTTGATATTGTCAGTGGCCTTCACACCCTTTCACTGTTTAACAAATGCACGTGACACGGGACGGTGCTTGCTATACTTTGATAGCCCAACAAAACTCTTTTCTAATGTGTTCGTGTGCAATGACTTGACAAGCAAGGGCTACGTCAAGCCTTGCATCGAGGGAACGTGCTGTGCACGCGTTCGACTTGAACAATCAAGTTCTTTGGGTGCATAGACTTAAGCAAGAAGTAGTGAAAGCGAATGTTAATATTAATTGTAGTTCCAATTACATTTTAAATAAAAAAGAATGCAATTTTAACTTTAACTAGTTTGAAGTAAATGTTAAATCAAAAACTATTTTAAATTTTAATATTAATATTAGTTTCAATAATATTATAAATTTTAAATTAACATGAATGCCACGGTATTAGAAACCTAGCTAGCTGATGTCACGTTGCTCGGGGCTCGGTTAGTGTTCGCCTAAACTCGTACGTGCGAACTAGTTATTAGTAACGAAAACCAAAAATTGAATTTTAAGTTTAAAATCTAGTCGAGCTCGATCCTTCCTCTTTATCCCATCTCCCACACACTCTCTCTCTCTCTCTCTCGGGTTCTCTTTCACAGGTTGTGTTCTTTACACAACAGATCCCATAGCATTAAATGATGCTGCATGTATTATTCTACACAATTTAATAATAAACACTGATACCATATCATTAGAAGAGTAAAAGTTGTCTTGGAAGTTGTAAAAAATTAATTTGTATTGTCTTCTCGATACTTTTTTGCATTGGAGATGACTTTTTAAACTTATTGTCATTTGTGAATATAATGAATTGCCGCCTATGCAAGATATTGTCTTCTGCCTCATGCCACATAGGATACACAACACATAACAAGACAATAGGGTTTCGTAGCATTAAATGTTGCTGCATGCGTTATCCTACAGAAGAGGGCCACGTGGAGAATGCTGTTGCATGCTTCCTCATGTGTTATTAGCTACACAATTTAATAATACATGTACCCAGAAGACGAGAAAGTTGTGTTGTTGGAAGTTGTTTCCTTAAAATTATGCTTACTCCTAGAATCAGTCAAGATTTTTCATGAGCCATCAAAAGAGGGCCACGTGGCGGAGTTACAAGAAAGACAAAAAGGTTGTGTTGTTGCCTTGCTGGAAGTTGTTTCTTCCTGAATAATGCTTTTTGTACCTCTAAATTGCACTTTCAAACTGTCCAGCCTTACGTGGCAGCTGACGTGATATGTTGATCTGGCAGCTGACGTGGCAAATTTTTTTAAAATAAAACTAAAAATAAAAATTAACATTAAAGTTAATGTTAACATTAACAATAACATTAATATTATCGTTAACATTAACAATAATATTAATATTAACATTAACATTAACATTAACATTAATATTAACATAAATTAATATTAACATTAAATTAACATTGATATTAACGTTAAATTATTATGGAAAAAATTGGGTAGTTAACTTTTTGGATTAAAATTTGCCATGTCATCAGTCATGTCAGATGACACACACTATTATTTAACATGCCACATCAGATGGGAGGGCTATATATTAAAGGGATAATTTGGAGGTACGAATATAGCATTACTCTTTCTTCTTGTATTATTTCTTGTCCTTTGTTTCTTCTGCTGGTTTCTAACACACTCTATTTTCTTCAATGTCGACGTCACATGGAGAAACTGATCGTCGTGTGGAAGATTTAGTCGATGAAGAAAGCTTCCTTTCAAGAGGAGTGTCAGATGATTTGGATGATGAGCAAAGTTTGGAAGCTGTTAACTTAGGAGATAGTAAAGAACAAAATGAAGAAAACTCCGGAAGAATGCATCATAACGATGACGACGACATCAACGCAAACAACGAAATATTATTTCGCATCACCCTTTCTAATGGATTTAAGAAATGTATTATATTTTTACATTTATTTCTCATATTTATTTTGTTTTATTCTGTTCTTAGGGACGACGGTGAATCTCCATTGGATTTCGATGCAGCGACGATGAAAAAAATATTGCAGTCCGCCAACATTAACAAAGATCCAAAACATCTCTTAGAAGAAGATATTGTTGGCCTACAGTTCAACTCTATTGAAGAAGCATAGATATTCTACCAGATATATTCAAAAGCATATGGTTTCAGTATTAGAAAGAACGAGGTAAAGAAAAACAAGTCTGGAATGGTGATGGTCCGTAGTTGGTGTTGTTCGAATGCGGGATTCAGACACAAGAAATACAAGGAAGCTCCTAACAGGGTTCGTGAGCCAAGAAGTAAAAGTAGAAGTGGCTGTAAAGCAATTTTTCGTATTGGGTACATCGATTCTACAAAGATGTGGGTCGTCAAAAAAATTTATGTACATCACAACCATAGCCTGGCGAATGATTATGAATCAGTTTTTTTGAGATCCCATCGTAAGATATCACCCGCAGAGTTGGAAGAAATTAAGATTATGAAGCAATCAAGGCTGGGGACTGGAGCGATATGGAATGTAATTGTCCACAAGAAAGGTGGCTGGGATAAGGTTGGATGGACGAAAAAGGATTTATACAACGCTCTAGCTCAAGATAGTAGAGCACTAGACGATGTTGATGCTAAAACAATACTTACATTTCTTCAATCTAAGGAGGGCATTGACCCGAATTTCTTCTACGCGTACAAGGTAGACGAAGATTCCAGATTGACCCATCTCTTTTGGGCTGACGGTGCATGTCGATTCGATTATGAATTATTTGGAGATTCACTAGCATTTGACTCTACATATAAAACAAATAGAAGTCAAATGCCGTTGGTGGTTCTAGTGGGAACAAACAATTATGCAATGACTTGTGTGTTTGGGTTTGCAATGATCCATAATGAGACTGTAGAGACATATTCTGATGCCTACCTCCTCTGATTCCCACCAATCACGTGCGAGATCCTGAAGTAACAACTTCACTAGATCCACACGTTCTTCTGTCGGCACCTTAGCTGCTGTCAAAATAGCCTCAATATCGTTAAGCCATGCATCTGCTGAGATGGCATCCTCCGTGCCTTCGAAACGGCGGGGGTTGTACTTGCAAAACCTGGCTGATGCTCCTGAATCTGTCCTTGCCCCTCTTTCTAAAGCCGTCTGCAATCCTTGATTGAGTAATACATTCTGCTCTTGCAACTAAGCGTGCATGCGCTGCTGGGCTAACATCTGATGTTCCTGAGTAGCCATCATCCCTCTCATAATCTCCAGAAGGGCTGGTGTGTCAATTTCCACAGGGGTAGGTGGAACTGTTGGTGGTGGTGGAACCTCCGGATACCGCGATCCAGCTGCTGCTTCCACTATTACTTCTTCCTGGATAGTCTCTTAAGGTAGTACAGGCCCTTGTTGCTGACCAACCTGGTCATGTTGTCCATGCTGTCCATGTTGTTGCTGTCCAGCTCTGACAGGTACGGACGAAGTGCCCCTAAAAAGGGACAAGAGAAAAATCAAACAACCGGACAGGAAAGATTAATGAAGCCGAAGGATACGGGAATGTCAAGCTAGGGTTGAGGATAACGAATCATGAGATCAAGAGAGAACATGTATGATTGAGACATCCTATAAATCGAAACACCCCACAAGTCTAAAACCAGACCTGCATGGGCCACCACTAAAACCTTGTCACGCCCCAGAACCAGAATTCTAGAGAGCGGAGGAATGACTCAGCCAGCTACGTATTACGGGTAGATGAATACCGTATAATACGATCAATGCTGTCTAAAAGACGGGGGGGTGCATACTACATGAAAGTCTCACTATGGTCATTTCACATCTATTGTCTCAATCATTCAAATAAGAAACAGAAATAGAGAACATGTAAGATAAAGCAGTAAGGCGTCCCAAACGCTCAGTCAAAATGTTCTTGATATCTGGCTTTACAAAACATAGCCAGATGATGAAGCAAGGTATACACAATTGTTTATCAGCTGTAGTCTGACTTAGTTACAATTATGTAAAAGTAAGTACAAGACAATCCGACTAACATGTCGGTGCCAAACGGCAAAGTATAAAGTAAATAACAAAACGAGTGGGGAAGTAAGG
The DNA here is from genome assembly GCA_029216955.1 of Iris pallida. Taxonomy (NCBI): domain Eukaryota; kingdom Viridiplantae; phylum Streptophyta; class Magnoliopsida; order Asparagales; family Iridaceae; genus Iris; species Iris pallida. The sequence goes on along the minus strand of JANAVB010006599.1, from coordinate 19,264,702 downwards.
AACCCACTCGAGTCCTCCTGCGATCATCCCTCTAGTATTGACCATCTTGGAGGTGGAAGTAAGCTGAGTCCTCGGGAACCGGCTCTAAATCTGGCCATGCAAAACCAGAGAGATTAGACCTCTAATAGCAAGTACCGCAAGGAAGCACGATATGAGGGATTTAAAACCAGTAATAAGAAAATATGATAAATAGATCTTTGCTTTCTACTGGGATTCACATAGTATCACAACACTTCGAATCAAACTCCCAACCAAATAAGGACAGAAGTTGGCACGTCATGTCCTGACATTCTGATCATCTCAGTTAGGTAACAGAGGAGATACAGTACACAAACAAATTAATTTAAACGGCCATTCAACTACTACGGCTTGCTACTGTGAGTTCCAAGTTATCCTGGAATTATGCAATAAGGATTCCTCAGTTCTTACTATGTGCAAGCAAGGCTAGTCTATCCAGTCAATCAATTGCGCCAATCATGAATTAGACGAGTCCCAGTGGGACGCCCGCCATCAATATACAATATACAATAAGTAATATAAGCAGATACCGCTCCCTGCCCGTGTGGCAGATTTACGGTATCTGTGGGAACCAGCCGGCCTGTCGGGCACTTAATAGTGCCAAAGAGGGCTGCCATATAAGAACTCGGAAATCCATTCTCTCCATGCAATTATTATTTTATTTAACTTAATGGTCCCTATATTGATTGAAATCCCATGCCGTGGATCATGGTAATTCAGAATAAGTACTTCCGTACAGAGTATGATATGCCCACTCTACAACGATACCCGTGCGGTTATGTTGTAGGTCTTACATAGCGTAATGCAACAATCAAAACTAACCACGGAATAATCATGCCTTGACCATAAAGTACACATGTTACTTTGTAGAAAAATAAATAAATTGAAGCCTGCACATGCCTGTATGTCAATATTCAGGATCGGCCAATCGATTACAATAGTTTATAGTTAATATGAACGTGTCTCATTCATTCAACTCAATAAGACGACTAGCCAGTCTCTTAGTTCCAACTAGGAACGCATGATCAATTATTAGTCGAAGTAACAGTCGGGGTCAATTCGTGACAAGGCATGAAAGTCAAATTAGTATTAAGCATGGTCGAGTCTATAACTAGTATAAAATAGTTGATAACATATTTTTGAAGCCAAAAAAAAGATCTACAACTTTCATGTTGAGAGTTAGAAGAAATTCTAGCCACAATTTAGTCAAAATAGGATATATAACAGTCAGAACAACAAAAATAGGCATTATGCGGCCTATTCTGCGACATGCATGTGGACCAACTGCGACATGCGGCTCATACGGCCTATGCGGCCCAACTGCAACACCATATGCGGCCTACTGCGACATGCAGCTCATGCGGCCCAACTGCGACACCATATGCGGCTCAACTGCGACATGCGGCCTATGCGGCCCAACCGCGACATCTATGCGGCTCAACTGCGACATGTGCCTCATGCGGCCCATTCGCGACACCATATGCGGCTCAACTGCGACATGTGCCTCATGCGGCCCATTCGCGACATCTATGCGGCTCAACTGTGACATGCGGCCTATGCGGCCCAACCGCGACATCTATGCTGCTCAACTGCGACATGTGCCTCATGTTGCAGATGAACATAGGAATGAACAAAATACTTTTGGCCATAACTTCCATAAAACAAGTCGAAATCTAACTTTTCAAAGGCCAAACTTTAGTAGAATTAAATTCTCTACAACATGGAACCACTAATTTTCGAAAATAACAGAGTTTGATAGATCAAAACCATAAAATCCATACGAAAACTAAAACTTAAAACTTAGATCTACACCCAACCATCCATGGAAATTAAGAACTTCAAGACCTAAACTTGTAGAGAAAGAGAAGATGAACAACATAGACTAAAAATAAATGGAGATGCATGAAATCTCTCATGGTGTGCAAGATGTACTTGCCTCTCACAGGTGGGTTAGGGTTTGGTGGAGGAGTAAATGTGAAGGAATGGAGAGAGAGAATGAAAGAAGAAGTTTTATATCAAGGTCAAGTGCATCTCCACCATCCATCCTACTCCATCAAATCCTAGCCACCCATTCCTTTCCATGTTGAACCAAGCCAAACCAAGTTGGCTCACCATGAACCGAAATGAACCAAGAGCCAAGAAAAAGCAAAAAATACAGAAAAATAATTAGCATGAAATTAAAAGAATTAAATACAAAATAAATGCATGACAGATACTAAATAAATTCGGGCAAGCGGTATACGTATAAAAATACGCATTCCGGGAACGGGGAGTGACATCTCTACCCTCCTTAGAAAAATTTCGTCCTCGGAATTTCAAATCCAAGCAGGATAAGAACATCAAAGCTAAACTAATCTAAGCATAAGCAATTGAGTAAGCAATCATTTCACAATGATAATAATAAGTAACATATCTACATCTAACAATCTACAACATCAAGTAATTCTACTCATAAGGTGACAAGCATGAGGAGTTAAAACAATCAAGGTATACAGAGAGAGATATACCTTGTGAGTCAAACAGGTGCGGATACCGTGATCGGATATCATCCTCACGTTCCCACGTTGACTCTCCTAAAGAGTGATGACCCCAAGCAACCCAGACAAGGCTAATTGTTCGGTTCTTGAGTATCTTCTCTCTTCGGTCCAAAATGGACACAGGCTGTTCCTCGTAAAACAGGTTGGTACCAACAACCAGCTCAGAATGATCAAGGATATGGCTTGGGTCCGATACATACCTTCGCAACTGAGATACATGAAACACGTCATGTACCTCTCCTAACGAAGGTGGAAGGGATAAACGATAAGCAACATCGCCCATCCTATCAAGAATAACAAATGGGCCCACGTATCGCGGACTCAATTTCCCGCGAACGCCAAACCTAATGACCCCACGGGTAGGTGAGATCCGCAAGAACACGTGGTCCCCAACAGAAAACTCTAGCGGCCTACGATGCTGGTCCACCCAATGACGATGCCGATCTTGCGCAACTCGAAGTCGCTCTCTAATTCCCTTAACCACTTCAATTGCCTGGATAATCATTTTTGGGCCTAGCATCTTCCTCTCTCCGATATTATCCCATGTTAGTGGCAACCTACACTTCTTACCATATAGAGCTTCGAATGGCGCCATCTGGATACTGGCTTGATAACTGTTGTTGTATGAGAACTCAACTAAGTGTAGGTGGCTCTCCCAAGACCCTCCAAAATCTAGAGTGCATGCTCGTAACATATCTTCCAAAGTCTGAATTGTTCTTTCTGATTGCCCATCGGTCTGGGGATGGTAAGCCGTGCTAAATCTTAACTTGGTACCCAGACTATGGTGTAAGCTCATCCAGAAATGTGATGTAAAGCGGGTATCTCGATCTGACACAATGCTGACGGGGACTCCATGCTGCCTGACTATCTGCTGTATATACAACTCTGCTAACTTTTCTGTAGATTGCCCTACTCTGAAAGGAAGAAAGTGTGCCACCTTTGTAAGTCGATCTACTATCACCCAAATAGCATCTTTACCACTTGGTGATCTCGGTAAACCGGTCACAAAGTCCATTGTGATGTATTCCCACTTCCATTCCGGGATAGAAAGCGGTTGCAATAACCCAGCTGGCCTCTGCTATTCTGCCTTCACTTGCTGACATACCAAGCAACGAGAAACAAATCTAGCTATCTCCATCTTCATTCTATTCCACCAGAAGTGTTGCTTGATATCTTGGTACATCTTGGTCCCTCCAGGGTGTATAGAATACTGAGAGCTGTGAGCTTCTGTCATAACCTCCTGTCTGATATCTCCACTAGGCACACATAGGCGTAATCCAAACCTAAGCGTACCATCTTCATGAATTCTCATCTCCTTCTTGAGTCCTGACTCACATTCTGCTCTAAGCTTCTGAATCCTTGGGTCCTGTGCCTGAGCTGTCTTGATCCTGTCTACCAAGTCGGATTGAACTCGTAGACTCGCCAGAATTCCTACATCACTAGGAAGTACAACTTTGATGCCCATCTCCTGAAGGTCTTCTAAAATATGCTTCTGTGATGTCAACATAAATGCGCCGCCTCTCCTGCTAAGAGCATCTGCTACCACGTTAGCCTTGCCTGGGTGATACTGAAGCTCCACGTCGTAATCCTTGATCAACTCCAACCATCTTCTCTGTCTCATGTTCAGCTCCTTCTGAGTAAAGATGTACTTCAGACATTTATGGTCTGTATACATGTCCACTCGGTCACCATATAAGTAATCCCTCCATAGCTTCAAAGCAAAGACTACTGCTGCCAACTCCAAGTCATGAGTTGGATAATTCTTCTCGTGGTCTCTAAGTTGTCTAGATGCGTACGCTATCACCTTCCCACGTTGCATGAGGACGCACCCAAGTCCTTTACCTGACGCATCACAATATACAGTAAAACCTCCGGGTCCAACTGGTAATGTAAGAATAGGTGCTGATATAAACTTCTGTTTCAGATTCTCAAATGATGTCTGACATTCTGCCGACCAAACGAATGGCACATCCTTCCGTGTCAAGCGGGTCATGGGTGCTGAAAGCCTTGCAAAGTCTGACACGAACCTTCTGTAATATCCTGCCAATCCCAAGAAACTCCGAACATCAGCTATGGTCTTGGGTACTGGCCAACTCTCTACTGCTTCTACCTTCTTGGGATCCACTGCTACTCCAGCTCCTGATATGATGTAACCAAAAATGAAATATGATCCGTCCAGAACTCACACTTGCTGAGCTTGGCATACAACTGGTTCTCTCTCAGAACCTGTAACACTTTCCTGAGGTGGTCTTCATGCTCCTCTTCACTAGCAGAGTATACAAGAATGTCGTCGAGAAACACCACGACAAACTGATCTAAGTACGGCATAAAGATACGGTTCATCAAATCCATAAATATTGCTGGAGCATTGGTCAAACCAAACGGCATTACCAAGAATTCATAATGCCCATACTTCGACCTGAACGCTGTCTTAGGAATATTCTCCTTCCGAACCCTCACTTGATGATACCCTGAACGAAGATCTATCTTGGAGAAAACTCTAGCCCTGCTCAACTGATCAAATAAGTCGTCGATCCTGGGTAATGGGTACTTGTTCTTTACTGTCGCCACGTTAAGCTTCCTGTAATCGATGCACAATCTGGATGACCCATCCTTCTTCCCTACAAGTACCACTGGTGCTGCCCATGGTGATATGCTAGCTTGGATGAACTTCTTCTCCTTCAGTTCCTCTATGTGCTGATATACCTTGGCCTGCTCTGAATCTGCCATTCTGTAAACTCGATTTGATATCGGTTTAGTTCCAGGTGCCAATTCTATACTGAACTCAATATCTCTAGCCGGTGGTAGACCTGGAAGTTCTTCAGGAAATACGTCTAGAAACTCTTCAACTACCTTCGGAACTGGAACTTCTTCCATTGCTGTTACTACTCCCTGCTCTTGTTGAGTGGCCACTGACCTGACTAAGGTGAACCGCTTCATGCCTGGAATATCAAAAGATACACTCCCACTACGACAATCTATTGTCGCATGACTGTCTTTCAGCCAGTCCATGCCTAAGATAACGTCAAAATTTCTAACAGGAAATTCTATCAACTGGGCGGGTAAGGAATGCCCGCAAACTACAACGCTACATGCTAGAATAACTCTACTAACTCCTACGAGCCCATTACCAGTGAGTATATTCAACCTCCCTGGCAATGCCTCAAACTTTATTCCTAGCCGTGTCGCAAATTCTGCAGATATAAATGAGTGTGATGCTCCCGAATCAAATAATGCTACTGCGGGATATGAGGCGACGAGAATGTTACCTGCCACAACATCTCCCGATGCCAATGCCTCTTCCAAGGATAGAGTGAATGCCTGCCCTCGACCTCCTTGTTGGTCCCCATACTGTGGCCTAGCCTGGTGCTGCTGCTGGCCCCTACTTTAATGATGCTGGGGTGGTCTATGCTGGCGCTGCTGCATCGGCGGTCCCGGCTGCCGAAATATCTGAGCCTGTGTCATGAACGGGCGCTGTGCCAACGGTCTCACTGCTACCGCTGGTCCTCGATACTGCCCTGCCCCTGGTGCTGGCAGAGTAGGAAATTGTTGTACTGGTCCTCCTGACCTTGAATTCATGGGACAGGTGGTAACCCGATGATCTGGATTTCCACATATCAAACATTGCCCGTTCAATGTCCGACACACATCTCTAGTGTGTCCTACCTTCCCACAATAAGTGCAGCCCACTGGGGGTTGGTGGTTCTTCCTCTGTTGCTGTTGTTGCTGCCTTGGTGGTGCTGGCCCTCGCATCGCCACATCGTGAATACGAACGCCAAGGGACGGTGCTGTTGTTCGGGGCGCTGCTCCCCCTCCTCCTTCAATCTGACTATGGGATCTCTTTTGACCACCAGTCATTGCCGTGATCCTCTGAATAGTGATCTCATGCCTTCGGGTTGCCGTCAATACTTCGTCAAAAGTCTGATAATTGTGCCCCTCTATCAATTGCAAGAGCTCAAGATGAAACCCTTGCTGAAATCTCATAGCCCTCTGGCTATCTGTCGCTACCATCTCTGGGGCGAACCTACTCAATCTGCAGAACTCCGCTGCATAAGCATCTACCGTCTTGCCGGCCTGTTTGAGGTTAATAAATTTCTGTTGTAGCTCGAACTGCGCCACAACTCCATAGTACTTGGTCATGAATCTTGCGGTAAAATCGTCCCAAGCAACAGGACGTCTGATGCCTACCTCCTCTGATTCCCACCAATCACGTGCGAGATCCTGAAGTAACAACTTCACTAGATCCATACGTTCTTCTGCCGGCAACTTAGCTGCTGTCAAAATAGCCTCAATATCCTTAAGCCATGCATCTGCTGAGATGGCATCCTCCGTGCCTTCGAAACGGCAGGGGTTGTACTTGCAAAACCTGGCTGATGCTCCTGAATCTGTCCTTGCCCCTCTTTCTAAAGCCGTCTGCAATCCTTGATCGAGTAATACATTCTGCTCTTGCAACTGAGCGTGCATGCGCTGCTGGGCTAACATCTGATATTGCTGAGTAGCCATCATCCCTCTCATGATCTCCAAAAGGCCTGGTGTGACCACTTCCACAGGGGTAGGTGGAACTGTTGGTGGTGGTGGAACCTCCGGATATCGCGATCCAGCTGCTGCTTCCACTATTACTTCTTCCTGGATAGTCTCTTGAGGTAGTACAGGCCCTTGTTGCTGACCAACCTGGTCATGTTGTCCATGCTGTCCATGTTGTTGCTGTCCAGCTCTGACAGGTACGGACGAAGTGCCCCTAAAAAGGGACAAGAGAAAAATCAAACGACCGGACAGGAAAGATTAATGAAGCCGAAGGATACGGGAATGTCAAGCTAGGGTTGAGGATAACGAATCATGAGATCAAGGGAGAACATGTATGATTGAGACATCCTATAAATCGAAACACCCCACAAGTCTAAAATCAGACCTGCATGGGCCACCACTAAAACCTTGTCACGCCCCAGAACCAGAATACTGGAGAGCGGGGGAATGACTCAGCCAGCTACGTATTATGGGTAGATGAATACCGTATAATACGATCAATGTTGTCTAAAAGATGGGGGGGTGCATACTACATGAAAGTCTCACTATGGTCATTTCACATCTATTATCTCAATCAGTCAAATAAGAAACAGAAATATAGAACATGTAAGATAAAGCAGTAAGGCGTCCCAAATGGTCAGTCAAAATGTTCTTGATATCTGGCTTTACAAAACATAGCCAGATGATGAAGCAAGGTATACACAATTGTTTATCAGCTGCAGTCTGACTTAGTTACAATTATGTAAAAGTAAGTACAAGACAATTCGACTAACATGTCGGTGCCAAACGGCAAAGTATAAAATAAATAACAAAACGAGTGGGGAAGTAAGGAACCCACTCAAGTCCTCCTGCGATCATCCCTCTAGTATTGACCATATTGGAGGTGGAAGTAAGCTGAGTCCTCGGGAACCGGCTCTAAATCTGGCCATGCAAAACCAGAGAGGTTAGACCTCTAATAGCAAGTACCACAAGGAAGCACGATATGAGGGATTTAAAACCAGTAATGAGAAAATATGATAAATAGATCTCTGCTTTCTACTGGGATTCACATAGTATCACGATACTTCGAATCAACCTCCCAACCAAACAAGGACAGAAGTTGGCACGTCATGTCCTGACATTCTGATCATCTCAGTTAGGTAACAGAGGAGATACAGTACACAAACAAATTAATTTAAACGGCCATTCAACTACTACGGCTTGCTACTGTGAGTTCCAAGTTATCCTGGAATTATGTAATAAGGATTCCTCAGTTCTTATTATGTGCAAGCAAGGCTGGTCTATCTAGTCAATCAATTGCGCCAATCATGAATTAGACGAGTCCCAGCGGGACGTCCACCATCAATATACAATATACAATAAATAATATAAGCAGATACCGCTCCCTGCCCGTGTGGCAGATTTGTAGTATCTGTGGGAACCAGCCGGCCTGTCGGGCACTTAATAGTCCCAAAGAGGGCTGCCATGTAAGAACTCGGGAATCCATTCTCTCCATGCAATTATTATTTTATTTAACTTAATGGTCCCTATATTGATTGAAATCCCATGCCGTGGATCATGGTCATTCAGAATGAGTACTTCCGTACAGAGTACGATATGCCCACTCTACAACGATACCCGTACGGTTATGTTGTAGGTCTTACATAGCGTAATGCAACAATCAAAACTAACCATGGAATAATCATGCCTTGACCATAAAGTACACATGTTGTTTTGTAGAAAAATAAATAAATTGAAGCCTGCACATGTATGTATGTCAATATTCAGGATCGGCCAATCGATTACAATAGTTTATAGTTAATATGAACGTCTCTCATTCATTCAACTCAATAAGACGACTAGCCAGTCTCTTAGTTCCAACTAGGAACGCATGATCAATTATTAGTCGAAGTAACAGTCGGGGTCAATTCGTGACAAGGCATGAAAGTCAAATTAGTATTAAGCATGGCCGAGTCTATAACTAGTATAAAATAGTTGGTAACATATTCTTGAAGCCAAGGAAAAGATCTACAACTTTCATGTTGAGAGTTAGAAGAAATTCTAGCCACAATTCAGTCAAAATAGGACATATAACAGTCAGAACAACCAAAATAGGCATTATGCGGCCTATTCTGTGACATACATGTGGACCAACTGCGACATGCGGCTCATGCGGCCCAACTGCAACACCATATGCGGCCTACTGCGACATGCAGCTCATGCGGCCCAACTGCGATACCATATGCGGCTCAACTGCGACATGCGGCCCAACCGTGACATCTATGCGGCTCAACTGCGACATGTGCCTCATGCGGCCCATTCGCGATACCATATGCGGCTCAACTGCGACATGTGCCTCATGCGGCCCATTCGCGACACCTATGCGGCTCAACTGCGACATGTGTCTCATGCGGCCCATTCGCGACATCTATGCTGCTCAACTGCGACATGCGGCCTATGCGGCCCAACCGTGACATCTATGCGGCTCAACTGCGACATGTGCCTCATGTTGCAGATGAACATAGGAATGAACAAAATACTTTTGGCCATAACTTCCACAAAACAAGTTGAAATCTAACTTTTCAAAAGCCAAACTTTAGTAGAATTAAATTCTCTACAACATGGAACCACTTATTTTTGAAAACAACAGAGTTTGATAGATCAAAACCATAAAATCCATACGAAAACTAAAACTTAAAACTTAGATCTACACCCAACCATCCATTGAAATCAAGAACTTTAAGACCTAAACTTGTAGAGGAAGAGAAGATGAACAACATAGACTAAAAATAAATGGGGATGCATGAAATCCCTCATGGTGTGCAAGATGTACTTGCCTCTCACAGGTGGGTTAGGGTTTGGTGGAGAAGTAAATGTGAATGAATGAAGAGAGAGAATGAAAGAAGAAGTTTTATATCAAGGTCAAGTGCATCTCCACCATCCATCCTACTCCATCAAATCCTAGCCACCCATTCCTTTCCATGTTGAACCAAGCCAAACCAAGTTGGCTCACCATGAACCGAAATGAACCAAGAGCCAAAAAAAAGCAGAAAATATAGAAAAATAATTAGCATGAAATTAAAAGAATTAAATACAAAATAAATGTATGACAGATACTAAATAAATTTGGGCAAGCGGTATACGTATAAAAATACGCATTCCGGGAACAGAGAGTGACAAATGCCCAGCGTAGTTCATCGAACGTGCTCATAGCATATCCTAAACAATGCTGCCAAACATGTACACCGAAAGAGTTTTCACAATAAATTGAGTCTTCTGATTAAAAGGTACATCGCACACTTGCTACCTTACTTTGAAGTATGTTGTTGTTACAATATTACAACTTTAGTTACTGTCCATGTTTTCTATACAGGTTCTATTCAGTCGAAGAATTTGAAAATCGTTGGCAGCAGATGCTAACGGATTATAATGTAGAGAACAATGAGTGGACCCCTGCATTGTACAGAACGAGGCAGCGATGGGCGGACACATTCCTATGTGGGCATTTCTTTGGCGGTTCTACTGCAACAAATAGATGTGAATCTATGAACGCATTTCTGAAAAGATTTTTGAATGAGAAGCTGCCACTATGGAAGGCCCTTCAAAATTGTGACTTCGGTTTGGCGGTCTTACGTTACGACCAGATGAGTAAGCATGTCACTGATAAACTCTCAACACCAGTTGTGAATCAAACTAGCATGGCCGTAATAGAAGATAATTTTGTCGTAATTTATACTAAAACGGTGTTTATAGAGGTAAGGAAGGAAATCACACGTTCTGATGCATATACTGTTCTCCATCATCACATCATAAGAGAGGCAGAAGTTTGAACTATCCAAAAGTATATGTCGCCAAACAGTGTCAACCGGAAGGTTACATTTGATCCGGCCGACAACATCATAAATTGTGAATGCTTGTGGATGGAGACCAAGGGGATTCCTTGTAGGCATATTTTTTCAGCAATGAAGAGATTGCAAATTGGAGATATTCCAAAGAACTTGATAAAATCTCGTTGGCTCAAGGATTGCGAAGAGAGTTATCTCTCCGGACCTAGCTCAGAAAGAAGATTCATCCACCCAGACATTGTTGAGAGCAGAAGGTATGGTGGTATTAATGAACAAGTTAATCTGTTTACATACTATTGTAAAAAATTAAGAAAAATTCAAGAAAGGGGAACGAAGTTGATGTCGTCTGTTCTGATGGAGTTGAAAGAAATGGTGACCAATATTGGTGAAGAAGAACAAATGGTAGCTGAGCAGTTCATGGAGTTTATGAAGCTTTAAAAGAGCCAAATTCGGTAGCAACAAAAGGAAGACCTTCTCAAGGGAAATCAAGCCAGCCTACAGAAAGTTAGCCTATCCCGAAGCCTAGAACTTGTAGAGTTTGTAAAAAATTGGGTCACGATTTTCGTAATTGTAAAGTACGAAAGCGAAATAGCGACAAAGAGCAAATAAAATAAAATGAAACGTCGTTGACTTAAGACAACGTCTTTCCTATGTGGCAAGATGTCATTCACACGAGACAATTAGATAAAAAATATGTTCTCCAATGCAAAAGTTTGAGAAGACAATTAGATAAAAATGGAGAATATCAAATTCCAAGTTCAAAACGGAGAATATCAAAAATGGAAAAAATATGTTCTCCGTGCAGTTCAAAACGGAGAATATCATTCTCCGTTTCAAATGACACGGAGAATAGTCGTTCTCCGTTCCAAATTAAACGGCGAATAGAATCCTCAATCGTTTTGACACTGGGAATGCTATTCTCCGTGTAATTCAAAACGGATAATGCTATTCTCCGTTTAATAAAACACGGAGAATGCTATTGTGGTGTCGTGGTTACAATGCTAGACTTATATTTAAGAGGTCATTGGTTCATGTCACGCCCCGATTCGTAGAGTCATTTTTTCACATATTTTATCTCTTGTAATCGATCGTCCTTGCTTGGGCGTGATGCCGTACAAGTCTGGTATTGCACTTGTACAAGACAAAGATGGTACATAAGTGATAATCTTCAAATAGAAATATATCGCAGCGGCAGAAGCAGACAAATTGAAGTTAATGAGGACAATCTTTCTTATTGAATAGAAGTACATCACTTCTTTATAGCAGCGGAGATAAAAGGATAACTTGAAGTCACACAGAGATATATAGAACTTTATTCTCTTTATTGATAATTGAAGAAGAGTACAAGACTTGTATTGAAGTACAATGCTTACAACACATCTCACTTTACATTGAAAGCCAACTGAACAATGCTATACAGCTTACATTTGATACTTAGATACATTGGATTACAACTCGTTAAACCAACTTGGCTTACAACTCACTGACAACTGATTACAATGTTCCATACATTATGCCCTTTATAAACAGAAGACATCAATATCTTGAACAAGGAGAGCTTCTGTATGCCCAACAAATCTTCGATGTCGCGGAACCAATCAAGCCAAATCTTCGTGTGTAGAATATCCCAAGCACGAGCACCTGCCCACAAAACGTGGGTCAGCACATCATCTATGTACTGGCGAGCAGAATCCAGCCCACTCGCATAAACCAGCATTAAAGTGATCATTTAAGCAAGCATTTATTAGAATGATCTTTCTACTTGGGGCCTAGCATCAGTTTACAGTTCATGGGCAATAATCAGAGTGAAGCACGTAAACATATTCTTAGTAGCATTCATGTGGACATATAATTTTAGCATTCTTGGTGTTGTCATGCAAAGACATCATTGAGGCATCGTTAACAATAACATCTTAAACATGTTATGACAGTTCTCACTTCAAGCATCACTTAGCATGTATGTTATGTTTGAGCAACGGTTATCGCAAGGCATCTTTCTAGCATACTGAATTTAACATGTTAAGTAGGTTCTCATATTGAAAGACTACGCATAGCATCATTTACTTGGCACGTTAAAGCACGCAAGTTAAACCAAACACATATATTGAGTATATCACATTTAAGTGATTTCTTACCGATAGCCGACTCCCTCGTACCTGTATCAATACAGGTTAGCAGATATACTTACTCTGCCTGCACGAAACATTCATTAGCATGCATCCTGACTACATGGTCACTGGTGTTTAACCATACGGACGTTGCCATAGAGGTCTTCATTTGTAATGCGATGACTCCAGAGAAGGTAGCTAGCCCCAAAGGATGCCTCGTAAAACCCGTGCCCCTACTGGCACGCCAATATTTTCTCCTAGGCCGGATCGGTCGCCCTAACGTCCCGGGGTACCGTCCGAGAAAACATATCCCATCACTTATGCATAAGTTGTCCTATGACCATGCGAATGCATGTCCGACTCAATCGTGAACATAAAATACATGGTGAAATATTGAAGTAAAGACAACAGTACATCATCATTCATCTCATTCAAGTCATGTTCAATGACTTATTCATTCCCAATATTACCATCATTTTATTTGGTGATCTCAACAATCCCAAGCCTCATCAATTCTCATTGTTTGTTTCATTGCAACATTTCTTATTACGTTCCTTTTAAGGAGGAACAACAGCATTCATTCATTTCGAAAGGACCTGTAGCATTTCATTCATTTCATAGGAACTATAGCATATTCAATTCTTTTCTCATGTATCATTCATGCAGCATCTTATTATTCAAGTGATTCATTCATTTCATCAACATTAAGCATAAGGGACATTATCGATTCATTCTCAGGCATCATGTTACATTAGCAGTTCGAGTGCGATTCATTCAAAAATTCAAAGTTCATGTGTTATTCATTCAATGATTTCCAGTATATGCATCTCTATCGATTTAGCAACTAAAGCATCGTATCACAATTATTCAACATTCAAGGTAAGAGACATTAGGGACATATTCATAGCATCATGTTATTCTATTTATTAAGCATGCAGGAATAAGGAGGAAGGAGGACAGTTCCACTTGCCTTGCATAACGGTCTTCCTGCTCCAATCCCACCAAGCGTAGCTCCACCAGCGAGCCACATTCCAAAACCCATTCCGTCTAGTCAGTTAGAAAGATTGCATCAGTCTCAATTCTCCTGATCTCTAACATAAGTCACGGTCCAACATTCTGATCCCATCCAACAAGCCAACCAAATGTCTCATACGGAGCGGGGCATTACATAATATATCACTCAGAAAAAGTTTCGTCCTCGAAACTTAAGAAAATAACTCATCTACTAGATTCACTTAATCACAATGAGTTACTCATTCAGCTTCAATTCAATATTCATTTCAGCCCACTCGGTTATTTCAAAATAGCTATCCAACTGTATCATTTTAATCCATCAACGACTCAATCCATCTTTCTCTTTTTCCAAATACTTGTAACTTCTCATTGATTCACCAACATTTTTCTTGCATTCTATCTTGGTCGCAACACATCACTTCATTTGGATCCATACACATATTTTAGGTGTCCCCAAAATATATGCATTTCAGCCAAAGTCTGCGCTAGTGCGATAAATTCTTCCCATAATGTTATCTCAGTCGCAACCTATCACTTCGGCTGGATCCATACACATATTTTAGGCGTCCCTAAAACATATGTACTTTAGCCAACTTCTATGTTAGTACGATTCGATCAGCCACGATATAACTTTCTTTTCCAAATTCGACTTAGCATCCTTTCAATTGACTTATTACCTCATTCACTTTGCCACAATCACTATCTTCCAGGCCATAACACTTAATATTAGGGACAACTCTCTATCCAAGCATAATATTTTTAACATTCGGTCAAGGGTCTAACTTAGAGCCAATCATATCAAGAGTTCACAACATGTAATCATATTCCTTCCCAAATCCAACAATATTTCTCACCGAGGCAATTCATTTTTTCTATAAGACACAATCCGACGTCACCCACTATCGATTACCCGAGTCAGGGTATAATTCTATGCAACAGTCAAGGTTAACCCAGCTACCCGACTATAGATACCTATCCAACATTCCCGTCATGAGCAGTTAATTCCATCTCATGGAACAATTCACTACTCGATACATACAACTCAAGTCTCATCCCATGATTCTAGTCCCGCTATAGGCCGACACATAATCCTCAAGGGTCAAACATCTCTAAGGTTCATATTGAAGCATATACATACAACATATCATTCTTAGGTCGTACTCATCACCATCTCTCGTTCAATGCCACAAGGTCATTCTATGGTTCGCCAACGGCCATCTATTATTCGGTCCAGTCTCAATGGTTAGCTATACCGACAGCTATACCTAATCATTCAGGTGACTTTCCTAGAGTGGACGGCTACTAGGGTTATACTAGTTTCTTTTTCTTAGGGCCAACAAGCAACCGACAGTTCTAAGGAGCTCTACCCAAACCTATGGGTATCAATTTAGTCTGAATAATTAATCGCCATTGTCGACTATGCCAACAATTGGTAAGTCCTCAACTGGTCGCTAGGGTCAAGTCTATCTATCCAGGGTCTTCCTCAAGGAATAATTCCTACAGAGGCTCATTCTAGACTTACCCAATGATCGACTAAGATTGATCTATCAATGTTACGGTCAAATCCCAACCCGACATACGATTCTTATCGTTCTAATAATCCATCAAGTAAATTCCCAATGATTTAATTTCTATTTCAAATCCTTTGTGCACACACGAGCCCATAAGCCAAGGCTAACTATTCAAGGGTCATCGATTCCGATAGTCTTAACATAACTATGGAATCATACTTTTCGGTCTATATGACAAAGTCACACCACTAAGTCATAAGCCAGCAAACTATATCCCAATCCCACAGTCACATATACCGACATTATCCAACACGTTTGTAATTTCTCAATTCCATTCGTTTCTCAATCATCAAAATCTCATACGGACATTCTTAAATCTCATATCGCAAGGGTCGAGTAATTCATTCCATTCAATCCTACAATTCATGTATCAATTAACCATTCTCTATGCAACACAATTATTCAGGGTTGCTACTTGTTACTTTTCTAGTACAATTCAATTCTTCAGCATTCATGCACATGTGCAACGACTATCCTTTGGTGATCAAGATAGATTAACATCTATTACACCTTAGGGTCAAGGCACAAATCTCTAATATTCCTTTGGTTCATCGACAATATTTTTAAAACTTTCAGCTACGCAACCAACTTTATATTAGCCATATTTGATTTACATCCAACCAATCGAAGTCAACATTCAGATGTTCTAAGCCACAACATTCTCTAGCCAAATCCATTTATCCATACCATACTAGCTGTCTTACCAGTCTGAGTCATCACTCGACTAAATAATTTCTAACCAAGCCACCAGTTATAATTTCTGACAATCTCGCTACTCAATATAACATCACCGTCAAGGGACACTCGAGTCATCTAGTCACAATACATGACTCCCAGCTAAGTCTCGGCACTACCCAGTACCCACAGATAGTCTCCTTGCTATCCTATGGAAAGGGTCAACATATATCTCGTTCTGAGGTGGTAGAGGTTATATACCACTCAGAAACGAAGCTATCCTTAAACCATACCAATCCAATTCTATTCCGAACATTCGTGATCTACAATGATCACAATACTTAGCCAACATCTCGGGGTCTCAATAGCACTAGCCAACACACATGAGTCAATTCACCAGTTTCGTTGAATCCATCCATCAATTACCCTATTCATAATTTATTTCCAACATCACATGCAATCTCAACTTGTTACAGCATACATAGCCACTTTTCTTTTATTTTCACATTCCAAACAGCATTCACAACATAGCATATTATGGCATCGAGTTATTGTTAGGTTATTTATGTCCAAACCAACAACAATCATTCATTCAGGGGCATCACAATATATATAGACTTATTGTATGGAACATCCAGTGAGCAGCCAAGAGGGTCAATGAACTTTCAGACATTAACAACATAGGATGATTACCGAACAACAACAGCATAATCGCGGAAGAAATCTTTAATTTAATCGCGGAAGCAACGTTGAGTGATCGCGGAAGCAACTTTGGTTAATCGTCGATGCCACTTTGATTTGAAACGAATCAAAGAAGAGACCAAGGACGTAAAGCCGTGCTCTGATACCAATTTGTCACGCCCCGATTCGTAGAGTCATTTTTTCACATATTTTATCTCTTGGAATCGACCGTCCTCGCTTGGACGTGATGCCGTACAAGTCTGGTATTGTACTTGTACAAGACAAAGATGGTACATAAGTGATAATCTTCAAATAGAAACACATCGCAGCGGCAGAAGCAGACAATTGAAGTTAATGAGGACAATCTTCTTATTGAATAGAAGTACATCACTTCTTTATAGCAGCGGAGATAAAAGGATAACTTGAAGTCACACAGAGATATATAGAACTTTATTCTCTTTATTGATAATTGAAGAAGAGTATAAGACTTGTATTGAAGTACAATACTTACAACACATCTCACTTTACATTGAAAGCCAACTGAACAATGCTATACAACTTACATTTGATACTTGGATACATTGGATTATAACTCGATAAACTAACTTGGCTTACAACTCACTGGTACAACTGATTACAATGTTCCATACATTATGCCCTTTATAAACAGAAGACATCATCTTGAACAAGGAGAGCTTCTGTATGTCCAACAAATCTTCGATACCGCGGAACCAATCAAGCCAAATCTTCGTGTGTAGAATATCCCAAGCACGAGCACCTGCCCACAAAATGTGGGTCAGCACATCATCTATGTACTGGCAAGCAGAATCCAATCCACTCGCATAAACCAACATTAAAGTGATCATTTAAACAAGCATTTATTAGAATGATCTTTCTACTTGGGGCCTAACATCAGTTTATAGTTCATGGGCAATAATCAGAGTGAAGCATGTAAACATATTCTTAGTAGCATTCATATGGACATATCATTTTAACATTCTTGGTGTTATCATACAAAGGCATCATTGAGGCATACTAGGTGTTATCATGAAAAGGCATCATTGAGGCATCGTTAACAGTAACATCTTAAATATGTTATGACAGTTCTCACTTCAAGCATCACTTAGCATGTATGTTATATTTGAGCAACGGTTATCGCAAGGCATCTTTCTAGCATACTGAATTTAACATGTTAAGTAGGTTCTCATATTGAAAGACTACGCATAGCATCATTTACTTGGCACATTAAAGCACGCAAGTTAAACCAAACACATATATTGAGTATATCACATTTAAGTGATTTCTTACCGATAGCCGACTCCCTCGTACCTGCATCAAATACAGGTTAGCAGATATACTTACTCTGCCTGCACGAAACATTCATTAGCCTGCATCCTGACTACATGGTCACTGGTGTTTAACCATATGGACGTTGCCATATAGGTCTTCATTGGTAATGCGATGACTCCATAGAAGGTAGCTAGTCCCAAAAGATGCCTCGTAAAACCCGTGCCCCTACTGGCACGCCAATATTTTTTCCTATACCGGATCGGTCGCCCTAACGTCCCGGGGTACCGTCCGAGAAAACATATCCCCATCACTTATGCATAAGTTGTCCTATGACCACGCGAATGCGTGTCCGACTCAATCGTGAACATAAAATACATGGTAAAATATTGAAGTAAAGACAACAGTGCATCATCATTCATCTCATTCAAGTCATGTTCAATGACTTATTCATTCCCAATATTACCATCATTTCATTTGGTGATCTCAACAATCCCAAGCCTCATCAATTCTCATTGTTTGTTTCATTGCAACATTTCTTATTACATTCCTTTTAAGGAGGAACAACAGCATTCATTCATGTCGAAGGGACCTGTAGCATTTCATTCATTTTATAGGAACAATAGCATATTTAATTCTTTTCTCATGTATCATTCATGCAGCATCTCATTATTCAAGTGATTCATTCATTTCATCAACATTAAGCATAAGGGATATTATCGATTCATTCTCAGGCATCATGTTACATTAGCAGTTCGAGTGTGATTCATTTAGAAATTCAAAGTTCATGTGTTATTCATTCAATAATTTCCAGCATATGTATCTCTATCGATTTAGTAACTAAAGCATCGCATCACAATTATTCAACATTGAAGGTAAGAGACATTAGGGACATATTCATAACATCACATTATTCCATTTATTAAGCATGCAGGAATAAGAAGGAAGGAGGACAGTTCCACTTGCCTTGCATAACGGTCTTCCTGCTCCAATCCCACCAAGCGTAGCTCCACCAGCGAGCCATATTCCAAAACCCATTCCGTTTAGTCAGCTAAGAAAGACTGTATCAGTCTCAATTCTCCTGATCTCTAACAAAAGTCACGGCCCAACATTCTGATCCCATCCAACAAGCCAACCAAATGCCTCGTGCGGAGCGGGGCATTACAGTTCAAATCTTGACTATAACAAAATTTTGTTTTATTTATACTTTTTTGTAAGTTATGTATGGAGCCCATTTAAAAGGAAAAAAACTTTGATACAGTAGGGGGTATCAAGGTTTTGATACCCCCTATGTATGACATGTGGGCCCTTCATGCTTTGTAAAATGTGTACACATATATATATACACATAAATTTTGAGAGGGCCCACATGTCATACATAGGGGGTATCAAAACTTTGATACCCCCTACTGTATCAAAGATTCTCTCATTTAAAAGTTAAGTAAACTTGAGGAAAAAACTTTGATACAGTAGGAGGTATCAAAGTTTTGATACCCTCTATGTATGACATGTGGGCCCCTCCTGCTTTGTAAAACATGTAAACTTATATATATACACATAAATTTTGAGAGGGCCCACATGTCATACATAGGGGGTATCAAAACTTTGATACCCCCCTACTGGATCAAAGTTTCTCTCATTTAAAAGTTAAGTAAAATTGAGAAAAAAACTTTAATACAGTAGGGGGTATCAAAGTTTTGATACCCCCTATGTATGACATGTAGGCCCCTCCTGCTTTGTAAAACGTATAAACATATATATACACACATAAATTTTGAGAGGGCCCACATGTCATACATAGGGGTATCAAAACTTTGATACCCCCTACTGTATCAAAGTTTCTCTCTCAAATTGAAACCCTCTTCAAAGTTGGCAGAATTTGAAGGGGCAGATTCATTGGTATTAATGGCATATAAATGGCAGTAGTTGGGAGAGTTTGTTCTAGTTTTACTTAGCTTTACTTGAGAGGGGCAGATGTTTGGTATTGATGAAAATTAATTGAATTGAATTCGAAGTGGCTGCCACTTGGTGCATGAGTCCGAGTTGTTCCTTGCCTATAAATGGCAGTAGTATAGGGAGAGTTTGTTCTCGTCTCACTTAGCTTTTCTTGTGGAGATGGACTCTACCGATCCTCCGCCTTGGCAAGACGCTTTCGTCTTGGTTGTCGATCTCCTCGTTCGAAGAAGCTTTGGTGGTGAAGTCCTTCAGAAGACTGAGATATGACTGGGTTTGGATTTATTGCCAACCCACGCTCTGTCGAAGTGCCTGCACGTTGATTCGCTCAGACTATGCACGGTGTTCCTTTGCCGCAAGGAGTTCCTTTGTTCGACGTGTTCTATTGGTCCGACAATGCACGACGAAGTGATTTGCCTCAAGGAATTCCTTTTCCTCAGGGCGTTCTTTTGCTCGAAAGAATGTAATATGAAGTGAATTCCTTTGCAGGTCCTTTGCCTCAAGGAAAGAGTCTTGCCAAGGTGAGGGATCGGTGGAGTGCATCTCCAGGATGAAGAAGGATGCCTTTGCACGGTGCTTTGTCTCAAGGAATTCCTTTGTCTCAGTGAGTTCCTTTGCTCGGATGATGCACGGTGAAGTGATTTGCCTCAAGGTGTCATCCAACGGTTTCTATGCTCTGATGATGCACGATGAAGTGATTTGGCTCAAGAAATTCCTTTGCCTCAAGGCGTTCCATTCCTTTGACGATGCACGATGAACTGAATTCACTTCATTATGCATTGTCACAGGAATGGAACTCCTTGAGGCAAAGGAATTCCTTGAGGCAAATCACTTCATCGTGTTTCGTCAGAGCATAGGAACCTTTGGATGACTCCTTGAGGAAAATCACTTCATCGTGCATCGTCAGAGCAAGAGCAAGATGAATTCCTTGAGGCACAGGAACAGAAGTAAAGGAATTCCTTGAGAGCAAAGGACCTTGCAAAGGAATTCCTTGAGGCAGAGCACCTTGCAAAGGCATCCTTCTTCATCCTGGAGATGCACTCTACCGATCCCCCACCTTGGCAAGACACTTTCCTGTTGGTTACTGGAAGAGCCGCAGGGTTTGGGTTGATTTCCAACCCACACTCTATCGAAGCACTCGCACTTTGATTCGCTCTGACTATGCACGGAGTTCCTTTGTTCATGGAGTTCCATTGCTCTGACTATGCACGGAGTTCCTTTGTTCAGGGAGTTCCATTGCTCTGATGATGCACGATGAAGTGATTTGCCTCAAATAATTCCTTTGCCTCAAGGAATTCCTTTGTCTCAAGGAGTTCCATTGCTCTGCGATGCCCGCACGCAGCTCACATTCAACTTTTTTCTTGATAGTAGGATTTTATGTAGTAGTTCAGACTTTCATATGTAAATAAAAGTTAAACTTTTCGTAATTTTCACATTGTAAATATAACTCAAAAATAATTTTATTATAAAAGACAGAGCAGAGCAGACATTATAAAAGACAGAAGTTCCTTGCCCATTACATAATTACGTTATTGTTTTACAATATCATTGCTAGGTTGGTGGTGTTACATATTCTCTTGAAAGCAAATTCTTAGCCCATACCAACCTCATCATTGTAGTCTTCTTAGCCCATACCAACCTCGTCATATTCTCATCAAACTCATCTTCATTCTCTTTTTCAAACTAAAAGGAGAATAACATTCTCCGTTTCAAAAGACACGGAGAACGTCATTCTCCGTTTAAATAAAAATGGAGAATGAACATATTAATGTGTTTTACCACTGGGAATGTTATTCTCCGTTTCAAGACAGACGGAGAATGTTATTATCCGTTCCGAAATAAACGGTGAATAGAATCCTCAAACGATTTAATTTAAACGAGAAAGTTATTCTCCGTTTCAAATAAACGGAGAATGACATTCTCCGTTCCAAATAAAATGGAGAATATAATCCGAAGGGGCAGATTCATTGGACTCTACCGATCCTCCGCCTTGGCAAGACTCTTTCCTGTTGGTTCACTTCAAATGACACGGAGAATGGAATTCTCCGTCTTATTCAACTTTTTCTTGGTTGTAGGATTTTATGTAGTAGTTCAGACTTTCATATGTAAATAAAAGTCAAACTTTTCGTGGTTTTGACAATGTAATTGTAATTCAAAAATGATTTTATTATAAAAGCAGAGCTTATAAAAGACAGAAGTTCTTTGCCCAATTACATAATTACATTGTTGTTTTACAATGTCATTGCTTGTTTCGTGTTATATATTTGCTTGAAAGCAACTTCTTAGCCCATACCAACCTCATCATTGTAATCTTCTGGTGAGTTTCATCGTCATTTTCTCCCGGTATTTCGAAGGGAGTAGTCGTCAACTTATTCATATAATATGCCGTGTACAAGAGGCAGTTGGGTGCCCATTGTTGTGGGCAATTTGGAGAACAATTCAGCACTTTGCTCTCATACTCCATCTTCATCGGGCATCTCTCCCTCATCATATCAACTTTTCTCTTGACGATAGGCTCTAAGGTGTTCTTCATTAATTCTGCATCCACATTGCACTTTTCGTACGTGGTTTGCCTCAAGGAGTTGTAGTGTGTCCAGTCGTAGGAGATAAAGTTGAATGTGAGCAGAGTATAGTGTCTCATGGATGAATTAAAGAGTGGGATGAATAGCAACTCTATGTCGTCCTCCAAACCCATGACGAAGTTTACTACATCTGTTTGGATGTCTTGAAGGGCGTCGGCTTTTGCATCTTGTTCATTGGCACGTTCAACGATGGTCTGTTTCCCAAAAATAAAACACAATATCATGAGTAATTTAATTCTGTCATTTTTCATCGGCGTACACGTGAATATAGATTTTTCTGTTTGAATTTTACCAATGTGTGGGCCATCATGAATGCAGACCACTTATGTGATTGGGACGCCAGCTTTTGCTTCTTGATCAATGGCACGTCCTTTGAACTAGACGGGGCACACCTTCTTTTAATGCCTTGAATATTTCTCAGCTTCCTTATTATTAGGTTTAGTATGCCAGCCTCCATGTCGTCATAGTTGAGTATGTCTTGCAGGTCTATTGCCGACAGCTGGACTGAAACTCCATTTTCACCCTTTTTCGGCGAAAATAAGTATCTCACTGCACATAAATTTAGTTTAGATTAAATTAATAAAGATAGATTCTCATTATATAATTGTGAAAAAAGTCTAGGAAAAACAAAAGAAAAAAAAAAGGTTCAGAATACATACTTTGGACACTTCTTTTTGGAAATTACGATGTCGATGTATTGCTTCTTCAGCTCTTCATCCGCATCTTTCCAAAGTTAGAGTTCATCGCATTCCCTTAGTATGACACGGTTCCTCTTTAATTTAGCCATTTTGGCGTCTTCTCCGGATTTCGGAGCGGCATTAATCTTCCATTTTTTATTAGCCTCTCTAACTGTATTCTTTTCCAAGGGAGTAACATCTTCAACGGCTAATGGCGCTAATGGTTTTCTGAATCTCTTTCCCCCGATCCTCCTCTTCTTTTGGCTTTTTTTGGAGCAGCAAGTTCAGCAGCTGCTTCAATCTCCTGACGCTGCAATGCTACAACCATGGCTTCAAGATTAACGATTTTCCCATCCTTTTCAGTGGCTTCAATATTGAACGATTCAACTTTATTTTGAAGCTCCCTTTTCTCCTCAACGAGCCTTTTATTTGTTTCTCTGAGTTGCTCGGTTGTTCGTACTGAAATAAAACAAACAACAATAAAATATATGATGTGAATCTAATACGGAGAATGACATTCTTCGTGTAATATAATACGGAGAATAGCATTCTCCGTTTGTAATTACACGGAGAATAACCTTTCCAGTATCGAAATGATAGAGAATAACAATTATTCGTTTCAAATAACACGGAGAATGCCATTCTCCGTATTATAATCCACGGGGAATAGCCATTCTCCTGGAAGATTACAAATCAGAAATTTGAAATAGAAAAGATTTTACCTTGTGCATGTACATCTGCAATAAGAACATAATTCTGCTTTCTCAAATCCTCTAGTTCATGCACAGAGCCCTCCATCACAACCTTAACTGCACGTTGTTGCGCTTCTTCTGCCTTGAGCTCTTTCAGCTTTTCTTTGAGTATGACATTCTCAAGGTTGGCTGCACGTAACTGTGCTCCTTGTGCCTCCATCTCTTTTAACTTTTCTTTGAGTTCTTCATTCTGTGCAAGAATATCAGAATGATGTCTTCTCAAATCCTCCAGTTCATGCACAGAGCCCTCCATCACAACGTTGACTGCACGTTGTTGCGCTTCTTCTGTCTCAAGCTCTTTCAGCTTTTTTTTGAGTATGGCATTCTCAAGGTTGGCTGCACGTAACTGCGCTCCTTGTGCCTCCATCTCTTTTAACTTTTCTTTGAGTTCTTCATTCTGCGCAAGAATATCAGAATGATGTCTTCTCAAATCCTCCAATTCCTTTGCTGAGTCGTCCATCATAGCGCCCATTTCATGATGCTGTGGTATCCGTTGTTCATCAAAATTATCCCTACCTGCTTCTTGGTGTTCTTTCTCTCTCTCTTTTTCAACTTCTTCTATAGGTGGCTCATCTTCTTTGTGCCCTTCTTCTTCTCCAATAGGTATAACCAGATCTTCCAATATCATCTTTGATCTCATTTTGTTGTGATATTCGGCCTTGAGAAAGTTTGAGATTTCGTACCCATTCCATGTGAAAAATCTTGGGTAATCAAAAATTGGGGCGAACTTCCTTTCCACAAATTTACTATGTTCTGCAAACCAATAGAGGAAGTATATTGTGCAATCTTCCAATTTGTGGAAAGCCATTGAGTAATTCCCCTGTTCAGTTTTGCTTCTACTCCTCTTTATGCTATCCATTACATATGCCAGGATTAACCTTGGCCAGCACATATTGTTGATGACGTCCACACTGTCTACCAAGGCCAAGAATCTGTACGGCAAATTTGAACCGCCAGACTTTGTGAAGAATACTGTTTGGCACAAGTGGAAGATTATTAGCTTGGCCAAATCATCTGGATTAACAGCGTTATCTCCGCCACGAAGCCGTCGTAACAATTCAAAGAACTTGTCTCTCACTTCCTTATTCGTGACTTCTGAGTGTTTGCCCTTAGTATTAGCCAGCAATCTTGTGAAGTGATCTCTACACAGGCTCAATGATGCTGGTGGTTTGGGCTGTTGTTATTTTTTCTTTATCAATCTTATGTAAAAAACATCATCATCGCTTTCTTCATTCAGCGGTAGACCGAATATGACTGCCATATCGTCGACGCTTGGCGCGATTTTAACAGTGGTGCTCAATTCAAAACACCCGACGCCATCTTCTTCTTCTGTGTAACTTGCAATTAATTCTCAAGCCCTTCCGTTACCTTGGCCACTTTGGAGACGTGGACTCTGTTTTGGTAGAAAATCTCGACAAAATTCTAGAAACCGGTATTCTTCAAGGAACCAATAAGTGGCTCAGGTAAACGGCCAACATCTTGATTGACCTCCTCCATAAGATTTAGCATTGGCTTGAAGGTAGAACGGAAAAGTCTTGAATCCTTATTCCTGACAGATTTTTTTTCTACAAAACAAAAAAAACAAAAAATTAGGTCGAAGAATGGCCATTCTTATGGGTTTTAACACTGGGAATGACATTCTCCGTGTAAATCAACACGGAGAATGACATTCTCCGTTTCAAATGACACGGAGAGTGTCATTCTCCATTTAAAATAAAACGGAGAATAAACATTCTAATGTGTTTTAACACTGGGAATGTTATTCACGTTTCAAGTTAGACGGAGAATGCCATTCTCCGTTCCAAATTAAACGGCGAATAGAATTTAACATTCAAATGCGTTTTATGACGGAGAATGTCATTTTTCTTGTAATATATACAGAATTTGCGAACATAAAATCAAAGTTATACCTTCTGTTTGCACTTCTTCTTGTACTTCTTTTTGTTTAGCAACTTTTTCCTTTTTCTTTTGTGCAACTTTCTTAGAATAGGGTTTCGGTTGTTCTCCGTCTATCGCTTTTGGATTTTTTGTAACTGGTGCATCTTCTCTAATTGGTGATGCTACCGGTGATGATTCTGCCGCTGATGCCGACATGGTGTGAAGATTGTGAATGGGGAGGAATGTTTGAAGATTTTGGAGGAGAATGACCTAGGTTTGAGTACAGAGTGGAGTATGGAAGAAGAGGAAGAATCGAAACGGTTTTTTTTTTTGTAATAAAAGGTTTCGGGGGTGTTTTGAATTAATTAGAATGGCAAAAATGTCATTCGATGGAAGGACAAAAGACTCCTTTCTGCTTAATTATATTAATTTGAAGGGCAAAAATGATTCTGCTTAATCAAAAAGAATCGAAGCCGTTTGGCAAAAATGTCATTACAACTCAACAAAACAAATGAACATAATACATTAGGGGTTTCCATACATTAGATATAAAAGAAGAAGAAAAAAAATCATCGTCTTCCATATTCAATCATTTCAGATTGGACTCCTTTTAGTACTTCATTGTGCTCTGAAGTTGTAATCCATTCAGCAGCTTTGCGTCTTTCCATTCCCGCATCAAACTGCATATAACAAACATAACATCAAAAATATTGCTCTAAAAAGTGTAA
>JANAVB010006599.1:19175393-19232893 GCA_029216955.1 Iris pallida | reverse complement strand
TGTCCAAGTCTCGCTTCCCGAGGCCTCCCCTCTTGAGCACGTGTCCCCTCTTTTGCACGTGTCCAGCGGCGAGCTTGCCCCTGCGCAACTTTTGGAGCAGCTCTCCTCTCTTGTGGCTCTTCAACTCTGGAGAGCGCTTCAACCGGGTGGGCCCCTACCACTTGCGCAGTCCCCTGTAGCTGTGGTGTCCCCCACCCCCCCTGCGCAATTCAGCTTCCAACCGACCCCCTCCGGATTGCGCCCCTCCCTGGTGGGCCACCCCCTCTTGCGCAATCCATCCCTCCCCCTGTCGCTGTGGTGTCCCCCACCCCCCCTGCGCAATTCAGCTCTCCGCCGAGCCCCCCACTCTCTCTCCAACCCCCCCACCTCCCCTTTCCATTGCGCACTCCCTCTCGCCCCCTCCTCAGAACTCTGTTCCCCCGCCACCACCCCCCCTTGCGCCACTCATCCCTTCCCCCCCCTCCGTCGCGCTTCCGGCTCTATACCCGCTCCGTCCCAACCGTCTTCCTCCGGACCTCCCGTCGGCAGCCCCCCCACCCCGGTGTTACCCGGTTCCATCCCCCCCGCACCTACCGCCTCCCAGCCTCCTCCTCCCCTCTCGCAGCTTTCCCCAGGCGCCCCCCCTCCCGTAGTGGCTTCAGGGGCACTACTTCCCTCAATTCCTCACCGCGCCAGTGCGATCCCCGCCACTGGCCCGAGCGGCACTCAGCCCTCCTACGCCGCCATGCTTCGTCCTGATCTCTCCCCCTCGAAGGGTATTATCATCCCCGACGTTCCTCTGCCAGATATTGAATATTCTCCAGCGTCCCCAGCCCCTGTCATCCCCTTCTCCGAACGGGAAATGTCCTCACTGTCGGCGGCCTTTCCCCACACCTTCATACTGAAATTCTCCTCAGGATGTCCCAAACTCGCCAAGGTTCAAGAAGCCATCGCCAAGTGGAATCTGTCGTCTGTCTACCGGGTGGCCCCCCTTGACCCCAAGCACATCATCCTCCACCTATCTTCGGATAGCGATCACAGGACAGTGTGGTCCAAGGGCACTACCAGAATCGAATCCCAACACATAAAAATAATCAAGTGGACCCTGGGATTCAACACCAAAGAAGACTCAGCCACAGTGGCAGCGTGGGTTACCCTCCCAAATCTTCCCCTCGTCTGCTTTGTCCCAGCGGCGCTTAGACGTATCGCCAACTCCTTTGGGACGTACGTGGCATCGGTGCCCGAGACCAGTAACCTAACCAAAGCTCACTACGCCAAAATCTGTGTTGAACTTGATCTAACATCAGAACCCCCCAACTCCATCACCATCGAGCTAGGCAACCACACCCACACCCAACAAATCCTCTACGACAACCACATACTGTTCTGCAACCACTGCCACTTAAGGGGCCACCTTCCGAAGTTCTGCCACCGCCTTCACCCGGAGCTTAAGAAGAAGCCATCCAGAAAAGACGTCCTTTCAGTGGGAAGATCCCCCAGGTCGCCCATCTTACCCCCACCAAATTCTCACATTCGATTCGAATCCAGCCCCAACGAGCTAGCACCCAGCGATCCCCCGAGCAGAGCTCTAATCCCTTACACTACCCAACACATAGCGACCTCCAACCAATTCGCCATTCTCGACTCAGAAGACCCGGAGACGGCAAGCCTCCTCGAAGGCTCAATCCCCTCCGACCTTCCAATACCCTCCCCACCCCCTTCCCCCACCTCTTCGCGAGCCAAGAAGGGTATCACTTCAGGTAACGCTGAGCACCAACTCCCCCCTAGCGGTCAGGTGACAGGCTCCTTGGTCGCAGCACCTCTCTCGCCCAGCAGAAACCAAGTCGAAGATGCCCTTGCTATCCTCGGACCAGACCAAGCTAGGAGAGGTATGCAAGTCTTAGCCGCTGGAGTACCTCTTCAGCAGTTGTTGACCGAGAAAGCTCATGACTACCTGACTATTCCTCCAGAGGATCCTGTTGTTGACTCAGCTGGCGACCTAATAGGTCCCTCCTCAAGTCCTAAAGAACACCACAACTGCAA
Organism: Iris pallida; assembly: GCA_029216955.1. Classification (NCBI taxonomy): domain Eukaryota; kingdom Viridiplantae; phylum Streptophyta; class Magnoliopsida; order Asparagales; family Iridaceae; genus Iris; species Iris pallida. The sequence goes on along the minus strand of JANAVB010006599.1, from coordinate 19,230,871 downwards.
ACCCCTATCAGCATCGAGAGCGACCGAGCCTAATTCCCTACAGAGCAAGGTGGGCATAGACAAGCCTGTCACCATTCTTACCAGATCCGCTGCAAGGCGGAACAAAAAACCCTCCCACAACACTCTAAATGCTTAACATCCTATCTTGGAATGTTCGAGGTCTGGCTAACAAACCGACATTAAGGAGAATTTCCAGCCTTCGGAAAATTCACAAGATTGACATCTTCATCCTCATTGAACCCAAAATCTCGTCCAAACGCCTTAAATCTACCCAACTGGCTCTGGGCCTTCCAACTGCGATCGCCAGCAGGCACGATATTTGGATTTTGGGCTCGAAGGATGTTAAGCTCGACATCATTCAGGACTCCCAACAAGCCCTCTCTTGTTGGGTTACACACCCCACCCTCCCGGAGCGCGTCATCATTTCAGCGGTCCACGGCAGCTGTGTCACCGCCGAACGGAAAATCCTTTGGAACGATCTTCTCGACACCCATCACCAAAACCCCAACACCCCCTGGCTTTGCATAGGGGATTTCAACGCAATCACCCGCAGAGAGGAGAAGATAGGTGGCCGTCCCACACCCCTATCAGCCATGCAAGACTTCAACGACTTCATATTCAACGCTCATCTCACTCCTCTCCAGTTCACTGGCAGCGAATTCACCTGGTGCAATATGCAGGAGGGCGAACGCCGCCAATACTCCCGTCTGGACAGAGCTCTCACCAACGCGCGATGGCACGACATGAGGATCAGCTCCACCCTATCCCACCTCAATTCCACAGAGTCCGACCATGCCCCTATTATGGTGGAAACCAAAAACATCACCCACCTTCCCAAAAAGAACTTCCAATTCCTCGACTTTTGGATCGACCATCCGCAGTTCCCGAGCATCGTTGCTGAAGCTTGGAACAGCCAGGACTCCCCCAACCCGCTCATTCGGGTTAGCAACAAGCTCAAAGCCACCAGAAAAGCCCTGTCCAATTGGAGCAAACAAGCCTTTGGGGACATTTTCCAAGCGATCCGTATCGCTGAGGACGACGTGGCCCGTGCTGAAGCTATATACCAAACCGACCGATCCCCAGCGGCCAGGAGAGCCCTGAACCTTACCAAAGCTATGCTCAAGTTCAGACTCAAAGTTGAGACCGATTTCTGGAAACAGAAAGCTAGACTAAAATGGGACAGCGAAGGGGACAAAAACTCCAAATACTTTCACGCCTGCGTCAACGGCAAAAGAAACAAACTATCGATCCATCAAATATCAGACGAGCAAGGTACGATCAGAACTGACCAAAAGGGTATCCAAGAGGCTGCCACCGACTACTATGCCAACTTATTCTCCAAGGAAACAGTCCACCAAGACCACTCTTTCCTCAACCAAATTCCTCCCATCATCAACGACTCCGATAACGCTTTGCTAGAGCGTCCGCTGTCCGAACAGGAAGTGAAAGACGCGGTGTGGGCATTGAACGAGCATAGCGCCCCCGGACCTGACGGATTTACTGGTGTTTTCTTCCGTTCCTGCTGGGAGATCGTCAAGCGGGACATCACCGACGCGGCTATTGCCTTCCTTGAAGGAGCTCACTACCCCAAAGCCATCGCCAGAGCCAACCTCATCCTCATCCCGAAAAAAGACAACCCCAATTCCTTCCGCGACTTCCGTCCGATCAGTCTTTGCACCTTTACCAACAAAATCATATCCAAAATCATTGCTACCAGAATGACAGACATTCTTCCCAAAATCATCTCGGAGGAGCAAAGCGGTTTCGTTCGAGGCAGGAACATCCAGGACAACATCATGATGGCTCAGGAACTCATCACCTGCATGAAGTTTCCTGTTCGTGGGGGTAACATCGCCATCAAAATCGACATGGAGAAAGCCTACGACAGACTCGATTGGCAGTTCATGATCTGGGTCTTCAGGGCTTTCGGATTCTCGGAGAATTGGATCAACACTGTGTGGAGATCCGTCAGCAACTCTTGGTTCTCCACTGTCATCAACGGCCAATCAGAGGGCTTTTTCAAATCTAGCCGCGGTGTCAGACAAGGCGATCCTCTATCATCCACGATCTTCATCATCGCTGCTGACGTCTTGAGCAGAAACCTCAACAACATGGTCAACACCCCGAATTTCCAGCAATACCACACCGCCAGCGGCTGTCCCATCATCACCCACCTGGCCTTTGCTGACGACTTACTTATCTTCTCGTCCGGGGATATCGGATCGATGGAAGTGGTTCACAACACCCTGAACCGGTACTCCAGGTGCTCTGGTCAGAAAATCAATCATTCCAAGAGCATAATCTACGCCCACCATAGCTTCAACATCGAGAATGCCACCAATCTCACCAACCTCACTTCCTTCTCAGTGGCTCGCCCTCCCTTCACCTACCTTGGCTGCCCCCTGGTGTACGGGAGATCTAACGCCAGCATCTTCGAGAACCTAATCACCAAAATCAGGAACAAAATCGCGGGTTGGCATAACGCAACCCTATCCCCAGGCGGCAAAATAATCCTCATCAAACATGTGCTCAACTCCATCCCTATTCACACCTTAGCTGCTTGCTCCCCAACCAAGAAGGTCCTCGCAACGATCGAGCAGATCTTTTGCAAGTTTTTCTGGGGTCACAATGAGGGCCATGACAGACACCACTGGGCCAGCTGGGACTCCATGGCCACCCCGATCGCGACTGGCGGGCTGGGATTCTCCAAACTCAATCACATCGTCAAAGCCTTCTCTATGAAACTGTGGTGGAAATTACGCACGACCGAAAACCTATGGACCAGGTTCATGAAGGCCAGATACTTCAAACACAGACACCCAGCGACGGCCAGAGCTAATAGCAGATCCTCCGCGGCTTGGCGCCGTATTTTACGGGGGCGCGACTTGGCCGAGCCGGCGATCAGGCTCCATCTGGGAGACGGCAGAGCCAACCTCTTCCTGGAACGTTGGACCGGAGACAACCTCATCCCGAATATTACTGGAGCTCCCAGCAACAGCAGGATTAAAGACTTGTGGAACCCCACCAATAACGACTGGAACTGGGACCAGATTCGCGCCTGGTCCGGCGACGAAACGATCGATAACATTCAACAGATGGGCCTTGCCATAGGCCCCGACGCGGACGCGTGGAGATGGTCGCTGGAAGCTTCCGGGGTTTTCTCTGTGCGATCGGCTAGGGCTGTCATCCACGAGAACGGCCAAGAGCACTTCACTGCACGATACTGGCAATCGTGCATCCCCAAGAAATGGTCTTTCCTCCTTTGGCGAGCCACGAGAATGAAATTGCCTACCGATGAGATCCTTACCACTATCGGGTTCAGCCTGGCGTCTGCTTGTAATTGTTGCGATGACAGACAGACGGAGACCATCGACCACATTTTCCGGGAGGGACGCCTCCCCGGCAAAATATGGAGCCTCCTCAACCGCAGCTACAACATCACTACTGGAGACGGGCGCTTTAACGATCTCCTGGCCCTCTGGGGAGTCGCATCCCACGGCCACCAGATCGTCGCAGCGGCCGCAACCTGGGTAATTTGGAAGAATCGCAACAAAGCGAGATATGAGGGTCACCAATATTCTGCCGAGCAGCTTATTTGGGAAGTCCACCGGCAATGTCGCAAAAGGAGCTCACTGTGCTCCCACAGCCCTCCAGCGTTCTGGCAAACTTTTCTCAATTAGTCCGGGCAGGCGCGGTTGACCCCTGCCTTTTTGTGGCTTTTTGCGTGTTGTCTTGTACTCCTTTCAGGCTTCGGCATTTTGAGCCTTGATTAATAAAGAGTGCTGGTTAAAAAAAAAAAAAAAAAAAAAAAAAAAAAAAAAAAAAAAAAAAAAATATATATATATATATATATATATATATATATATATATATATATATATATATATATATATATATAACACTTGGAAAAAAATTTTCTTGATATGGTTGGATTTTGTGATGTTGATTAGGAAGGTTGCATATAAACAGCCACTTCATGATATATTTTACGAAAATAATATTTTGTCCGTGGTTTGTAATAGTAGACATAACCACAAGGTCATGTGGTAGCCAACTGTTGGCCCCCTCTGTAATCATCGGGTCTCACTCTTTTAAAATTAGTATCAGAGGGTCAATCAATAAAAAATCGTCACGTGGCATACGATCACGTCTGCAGTCATAAATTACGGACAACCTAGCAGCTCCGATATTTTTGTCATGGAAAAGTGTCATTAGACGCTCACAACTTTCTCAACTATGGAGGCAAAGCATGCGAGTGTTATGAGTCTGCTTGTCTGCAATATGGCTGCAAAATTTTGTTTCAACTTTGAGAGTTGTTGACTCCATTTTGGTCCGCTGAAAATATATCTTGTGATAATTTTGCAGCAATGTCTTTAATTCTCTCGAAACAAACGCTAGAAGCACTTCCTGACCAAAGCATATTGATATTTTCTATTTTGTTAAAGAGAGTTGTAGAATCCTCTAACATGCCTACGACATGCTGGCAGACCCACATACTAAGGCCTCGTTTGGTTCACGGAACGGAAATCCCTTGTAGTTTTCATGGACATGAAAAAGTAGGATTTCTGTTATATTTTCTTTTCGTTGTTTGGTTGGTACAGAACAGAAAAGCAAAAATATAACAATGTTTCAATAATAATCTTACCTTTTAAAATAAAAAAAATATTATAAAAAATAATATTAATGATAAAATAAGCAATGACACATGGTTACTTTTGTCATAATTTTTGTAATAAATATTGGAAAAGGAGGAGGAAAAATCAATGTCATGAGTGGAACCATATTCCCTCCAATTTTTCTCGTTGTCAGGAAATTGATTCCCAAATTTGTGGCTACCAAACAAAGAAAAGGAACAACTTTCCATTCCTGGTTCCTTAATTCCGTGAACCAAACGAGGCCTAAAGGTTTAACTGGAGTCAGAATTTTAGTTTATTTTGTACTAAAACATCATATATTTTTTTAACAAAATAAATATTATGTGTCGATATCATCATGTCAATATCTTATCGTGTCCACACTATACCGTGTGTGACCAACATAGATTGTAGAACTATATTCAACATACTAAAAAAATTGGAACCTGACAAAATATTTCAGTTTACGAGATTGAGTAATTTAGGCATAAATTCAAATATTAACAGCATTCGGTATCCTCTTTCACCATCAACAGAAAATCGGTGATGTGGCAGAACTCGTCGATGGTGCAAGATTCGGATGGCGAGGGAAGTCGATGGCGGAACTTGATGATATTGTTGTAGCCCCTCGTTCGACTGTCGTTGCAGTCCGATAATGATGGCGTTGTTTCGATTATGATGGAGGTTATTGGTTGAAGAAGAAACATAGGAGACGATAGAAGGTGAGTTATAGAGAGAGAGGATGAGTGAGGAATGAGTGTTCACACGGAAGAGAGGATGATGGGTGAGGGAGGGCGCTTGTTAATGGGGCTCTAAAAAAATTTAGGACAATTTGTAGTGTACATTGCTTTGCATTGTACGTACAGTGCGCATGGAATAGATAGAGAGAGAAAAAACAACTAGACTGCTGGTGGACTGTTGTAAACTTGTGTGGGATAAGATTTGAAATAGAAAAGTAGATGTGGACTGGCATTTACGTACAAAAATATAACGTAAATAAAAATTGGGTGGACTGGATAGTGTTTCAAGGACATGTATCCCCTGTATATATATATATATATATATATATATATATATATATATATATATATATATATATATGACCCTCTAAGAGCTACTCCAATGGAGGTGCCAAAACTGGTTGCATTACTAAAATGCAACCAGAAAATGCAACAATCAGCTCCAGAGCTGTGCCAAATCCAGTTGGAAAATGGAAAAAATGGAAAACTGGTGCCAAATTTGGAACCAAGGATGGCTAGAGCCATTTTTGACAGCTCATCAATTTTCCAACTGCCATAATACCTTAGCAGGAGAGGGAGCTGCCGATCTGGACTTCGAGGAGGTCGAAGGAGCTTGTCCTTTTTTGGGTTGCAACGGTCAGATTGCAACGGACAGATTATCTTCTTCTTTTGAAAATGGTTGCAATGGCTATGTGATAAAATGAGTATAAATATGGGTGCAAACCCATCAAATTTTCTACAACAAGGCATCCAAATTATACCACAAATTATGGCATCATCAAGAGGAAAATCTTTCACTCCCGAGCATGACGAAGCAATTTGTTGGGCTTATTTGTGCATCAATGAAGATCCAATTGTCGGTAACTCCCAACCACGGAGTCAATTCTGGCAGCGGGTGCTACAAGAATATCAAGAAAAAGCAAATGACGTTCAGCGGACGGATGCAAGTATCAAATCTCGTTGGCAACACATCCAGAAGTGTTGCAACAAATTTCGTGGATGTTTGAGAAGTATTGAAGCGCTAAATCAAAGTGGAATGACCCATCAAAATGAGGTAATAAATTAGGTTTTTTTTGGTACTATGAACTCGTAAATTTTTATTTTCTAATTAAATTTTATTATTCAATATACAGTACGATATGGCAAAGCAAACATACTTTCAAGATACTGGAAAATATTTCAGTGGTATGGATGGTTGTTGGGCCATCTTAGAACATTCTATCAAGTGGCAGGATGTCACTCCTGGTGGAAGGAAAGGAAAAAGTCATGAGCCATCTCAAATTCCAGAGGGGATGCACTATTTTTCCCTGAAGCAAGTCAAATTCCAAGCACTTATGAGTATGTAGATGTAGACACTACTCCTTCAAGTGGTGGTACTGGTAGTGTGTCCTTGCCGAGGAAGAGGCCAGGTGGAAGCAAGCTAGCAAAGCGCAACAAAGCAAAGACCAAAGGTCCAAGAAGTTGAGAATGCGAGACATCTTGATCTGTTGGAGACGTTCAACAAAACCATGGCAGATAACCAAGCTAGGAGGATTCAATTGGAAGAAAGGAGAGTTGCATCTCTAGAAAGGCAAACAACATGTGAAGAGAGGGAGGCGGAGAGGAAGGATATAGAGATGGAGGAAAGGATTATGGGGATGGACTTGGCTCTCATAAAAGACCCGGGGAAGAGGGCTTATTATGAGCATCGACGGGCTACAATCTTGGCAAAATGGAGCAACTCAACTTCCACGACTTACTATACCGATCTACCTAAATACTGATTATTGTAGTTCATTTCTTTTTAAAAATGTACAGATTATTGTAGTTCATTTCTATTAATGTAATGATTAATCTATTAATGAAAGTTGCTAATGAAACTAAAATTATTTAATTAATTTCCACCACGTGGGAAACATATTACAACACTCAAACAATAATTACACCACTCAAACTAAAATTTATTTAGCTAATTTCCCCAACATGGGAGATGTAGTACTAACACTCAAGCTAAAATTACAACACTCACGCACAAATTACAAGTACAAGAATATCTAAACTCATGTTTCCTCTCCTTGACGGGCCCAGAGGTGTTCAACAAGATCATTGCGAAGCTGGTAATACATATCTGTAGATCGTATCTTCTTGTTACGAGTCAGAAAGTCTGTGAATGTTGGTGTTCGCTCCCGTAACACTTGAAGTGGCCACTCGCGAAGTAATTCAGCAGCTTCCACATCTTCTTCATCGCGTTGGTACTCGATTATCATATTATGCAAGATAACACATGTTTTCATGATGTAGTACAAATCTACCTGATCCCAAAAATGAGCTGGCCCTTTGACAATGGCAAAGCGTACTTGTAGCACGCCAAATGCCCTTTCAACATCTTTGTGATATGCCTCCTGCATTCTTGCAAAGTGAGCCTTCTTTCTGTCACTGGGCTCTCTAATGGTTTGGACAATAGTTGCCCATTTTGGGTAGATACCATTAGCAAGGTAGTACCCCATGTCGTATACATGCCCATTTATGATAAATTGGGCATGAGGGGCACGTCCGGCACGAAGTTCATCAAAGAGATGAGATTGATCAAGCAAGTTGATATCATTAAAAGAACCAGTCATGCCAAAGAAAGTATGCCAAATCTATAAATCATATGATGCGACTGCTTCAAGTATAATGGCAAGTGTCATGTCCCGCTCCCAGAAATATGGCGAGCTGGGTACGTAACATCATCCCCAGGCTACGTGACATACGAATACGCCAGTACCCATATTCGCGATTGTCGCCCGTAAGGTTCGTACATTGGTAAAAGCAGGTCATAACTTACATAAATTTAAGTCAGCAATAATCTAAACTAATACATTCTAACTAATTGAACATGAACATAACTATTTCTACCCAGTACAATTTGAGCCCTACTATAAATAATACAATTATACCTTAAACAAGTAGAGAAAAAGAATTTTTGTTCCAACTTGAACGTCTTCAATGGTGTCATCACGTCCTTGATCTCCAGTTGTCCTTCAGTACCTGATAGCGGCTTCGCTTGGTACACTGCTACAAAATCTAGTGAACAATACTAGGTCGTTTAGAAACGACAAGCAAGTCCTCGGCCAAAAACGGTTAAGAAAATATAATAGGAAAGAAACATAAATATTTTCTATTAAGAGGATAGGAATATGCAAATTCACATTATTATAGTTTCATTCATTTAAGTAGTATAAATGTCCTTTTGACTTTATTTAAAATGGGATAATTTCCTCCTAGAACGGGATAAAATTTGAAGGACTAAACCTAGAATGTAATACAATTTGGAGAACAACCCCTGAATATTCATCTAAATAATTTTCCATCAACAATCCCGTTAACCTGGGATCAGGCTGTGAATTTGGCGGCACAGTACTTAGTATCCGACCTGGAGCCTCCCTTGGGCTTAACAATCACCTATTCGATGTTACTGTCGAAATAGATGTAATAATCTGGAGCCTCCCTTGGGCTTAGTTTGCCTCCCTTGAGCAAACGAAAATGTGAGCTAAGTCTCACAAACTCGATTCACATGGCCTTACGAACGAGTAGAAACTTTAATGATCAGCTTTTTAATTTTAATAATGCTATAGGATTATTTAGGGATATTCAGGTTGTTCTCTCCCGCAGAGTCTCCTTTGTATAGGGTGACTCCGAAAATTCACAAGAGACAAATATATCATATAATTAAAATTCTGGATTCACCGACCCCTTTGGTGGAGCAACCCTCAACACCGGAACCACGCAGATAATATTTTGGGTTCGCCGACCCTTTCGGGGGAGCAACTCTCAACACCGGATACTCATGCAGTTTAATGAATAAGAATAAATAAATGTTCGAAATGTAGAATTTCCTTCATACATGAGCATGCTAGCATTTTATTTAATTGCAATGCTCCTTGGTGCTACACAATCCAAGTAAACACATATCTATTGCACAATGCTATTAAAATACTACATGTTGTGAATAGGTTCCAAAATTAAATTATAATATTCTCAACTTCAATTTATACTACATATTCTTAACCCCTTGAAGTGTAAACTAGCAAAATTAACAAGTTTGTTATCCTGTTAATCCGGTATTCATAAATGTCTTTTCTAACCACATGTTCATGATAAAATGGTCCTTTAAACTTGATTTAAATTCTGGACATATTTGAATATTATATTAACTTAATAATTTGCCAATCATAACTATTTACAAGGTCAAATTTATAATATTCCTTAATATATTTATATTCATATTCATAGTTGATAAGACCCTTAAATGATAAAAAATTTCTACTTGTGGACATATAAAGTGGTAAAACATATACATATTTATATATATAATGAATCATGATCTTCCACCCTTCTTAATATAAAATCTACTAGATTATGTGCATGTATCCATGTAAGTTGTCCCCCTCTCTACACACATAACTATTTGTTTGTGTGTTTATACATAAAAATTTAAGCAAGATGTCCATGTTGTGTTTACATGTTATGTCCAATTATATTTAAAGCATCTTTTTGTGTGGTGTCCACTTGTTGTGTCCAAGTTACATATTCAATCAAAATATCTACTTGTGTTGAGTCCAACTTATGCATGTATATATATACTATGTTGTGTCCAAGTACTTTGTATACCATGTTGTGTCCAAGTTGTATGGTGTTCTACACATTTATTCAAGTGTCCGTTTACATTGTGTACTAAACATTCGTTCAAGTGTCCATTTGTTCAATTATGTACGTATAACATATTTATCCATAATCGAAATGTATAATTATTCTACTACTTATTTCCAAACTTGGTTCTCACTAAACTTGAATTTGTCATATATTTATCTAAATTCCAGAAGTGAAAAATAAACATATAAATTTGATAAAACAATTTTAAGAATTTTCTTTGTACAACTTTAAAAAATGAAGAGAGGGAGGACTTGCCTTGGGTTGATGATGGTTTAGATTTTGTCTTCCCAACTTTTTCCTAGCATAATACCCAAATCAAAATTTGTGTCAAGTATATATGCATTCACATATATATATAACCCCAATTCCTTGACATAATTTCGAAATTGAAAGGAAAGGAAGTAATAAGGTGTAACGCCCCAGTCCCAAATACGTGGGACTAGATACGTACCATGCCAGCTGTATACATACGAGTAAATATATGACTCGTATATATACATAAGCTGTAAATGTAGAAAGCCAAGACACTAAATCTCATCCACAAAGATAATTAATGATATAAAGCCACTTTGAGTTTGTCATGTACACAATAGTTGGGCGGAGACAAAATCCACTACTAACCAAATTAAATATGGAAAAATATACAAGGAAAGAATATAGCGAGCGAGAGCAAGTGACGAGTCCAAGAGCAATCATCACGGAGGAAGGAATGGCCTTAACTATAGCACCTGCAAGAAATCACGAAACACACACCTGGAGAGATCACCAGGTCCTCAGAGGGACGTAACAAGACACATAATATCATGCCAATAAACTGAATAATAAAGCTCAACAGAAAAGTATGCATGAGTAAAGGTTCCTAACCATCCTATGTGATATGCATTTTGAGGACAACGTTCTACGCAGAGGCTGTAACGGATTCACGCAAGAAAGTAATAGAGAATGGCCAGCAAGTAGCGCTCATCCGAGACGCTATCGACCTGGGCAGAAGGTAGTGCTCATGAGAGTCACCCTAGGCCCAAAATGTGTGTAAAAATAAATGTAGCCCCTACGCTAATAACTGTCCCCTCCCCCAATGATACTATACATGTGTCGACTCCACAACACTGTTTAATCCTTAATAACTGCCAAGTCTTCTACACAAATCTGTTAGCAGTTATATCCTAACGCACGGTCTGTACGCGCCAATGATCAGTCAGCACGCAAGTCCGCATCTATATGCGACTCACAACTCACACACAATCCGTGGCACATCGTGACAGTTTATGAGATGCACTAAACCTACGGTAGTCCCTTAACTCTAAGCCAATTTCATAAAATATAATAATTTGCATATATATATATAATTTTGAAAGAACAACATAAAGAAAAAAAAGACATGCATAATATTGAGCAAGAAATTAAACAGTAAAGGCAAGGTGTCTTGCCTGGGGTGACGCTTGGTGTGGTGCGATACTCTGACAAGTCATGAATGTCCCTTATCTATGATCAATGTGCAGAGGTCCGAAATCGGAAAGAAAGTAAGAGTACGATTAGTCATGATTAGCTAAGATAGTTGAAGAGAATTTGTGGAAATGTATACACGTACTAATTTTTGAAAACTACCTTTATAATAAATTTATGTAATTACTTAAAACATATTTTATTAGTCAAAAATAATTTTTAGAGAAATATTTAATATGTTTATTGTATAGTAATTTGAAAATTATGATTTACGAAATAAAACTAATTTAATTGTTTTAGACTAGGAACCTCAAAATTTGAAATTATATAGATACATTTGTATACATGTAAAATAATAATAGATAATCTTCAAAATAATAATTTTAATGATAATAAAAATACAATATCATAAAAGCTATAGCAAAATACTGTACTGTTAACAACATTGGATAATAATACTATTAATAATAATAATAATAATAAAAACAGTGATAAAAATAATTGTAACAATAATAATAATAATAATAATAATAATCATATTATTATTATTATTAATGATAATAACAGTAATAATAATCAATATAATAATACTAATAATATTAATAGTAAAAGTAATGATAATAATAATAATAATAAATTAATAATATTAATATTACTAACATTACTAATCCTCAAAAAAAAAATTTACTGTGAGGGAGAGAGAGAGAGAAATTGGAAGGGGAAGAAGAGGAACTGGTGGCCGAGCGCTCACCTGAGGGTCGACGGCGGCGCTGGGCTCCGACGAGCGGGGCAGGGCGTCGGCCAAGGCGGAGGAGTGAGCGGCGGAGGCACGGAGGAGAGACGGCGCCGATGGTGGCGCCCACCGCTGCGGGGGAGGAAGGCGAGGGTTACGGGAGGGTTTGCTCACCGGCGAGTGGCCGGTCATGCGGCGGTGGAAAGGAGAGAGGGGCACGGCGAGGCGGTTGGGCGCTCGAGGAGGCGGAGACTTCGACCATGGCGGTGGAAGGGGGCTCAGGCGCGGTCGATCGGCACACTGGCGCCGGTGGTGAGGACGATGGGGTCAGCGCCCAGCTCTGCGGCGAGAGGCGACTCGCGCACGACGGCCACCTGAAGGACGGCGGCTCCCCGCACGCGGAGGGGCGCGCTTGCGGCTCGGATCCCGGCGGCGGATTCGCGGCGGCGCGGCGAGGGAGGTGGCTCTCGGGAATCGGAGCTCCGGATCTGGTGGGAAGTGAGGAGCGGCGCGACGCCCCCTGAACAGATCTGGCGCCTCCGTGAAGCGGCGTTCGCCGGATCGCACAGCGGCGGGAGCGGCCTGGTGCTGTCACGGAGGTCGGGGTAGCGAGCGGAAGGCTGGTACGGGTTTTTTCGTTCTTTTCCCGAGTGTGTGGCGGTGGTGCTATTTGCGGATTTGGGATTTTTGGGTTGGGATTTCGGCGATGGCCGGGGCGGCAAAAAATTTCGGTGAGGTGGTGATAGAGACGGGGCGGCCATGGGGTGTCCTGGTCGGAGAAGGTTGAGTGGTTCCTGATGGTGCGGTGGTGTCGGTGGTTGGTGGGCTAGGCCGGCAGTGTGTTGGCCGTAGCGGGGATGTCGGTGATGAGGTTGAAGGTGGATCGGGATGGTGGCGTTGTTTGCTGGTGGCCAGACGCGGTGGGGTGTAGGTAGAGAAGATGGAGTTTGATGGTGGCAATGGCCTTGGTCGGAAGACGGGTTCTCGCCGGGGAGATGGTGGACATGGTTTAGAATAGGATTAGGAATAGGAATTTGTGATGTATTGTGTCGGAGTTGTCGACACGGAAGAGAAATAATGTTTATGTAAAATATTAGAATAAGATGGACGGGAGGGAACACGGACACGGTGCACGGGGGTTGAGAATTATTTGTAGAGAATTTGGTAAATGATAAAAATTTGGAGGAGTACCTGCCTATTTATAGGATGTGGGAATTCCCAATTAGTTAGGATTATGATTTATTTAAAACCCAATTTAGATACTTCATAATTTAATTTAAAATCAATCAATCCAAATCCAATACAAATCAAATCTAATTAAATTTTAGTTCAAAATCAAAGATCAAATTTCAAATATTAACTATTTAAATAAATCCACAAATTTAAATCAAGATTTAAATCTTCACAATAATTTCGAAATATATTTTCCAAAAATTCTAATAATAATAATTTCGAAAATTACATTAATATTTTTAAATATCTTTTTGAATAATAAAATATCAATATTTATAAATCTCGAAAATTACATTTTATTTAAAATAAACTAGCAAAATATTTATAAAATATATGTATGCACTAAGAATATTATTTATTCTAAAAAAGGCTTTTCATAAATAAAATTATAAATTTAGGAAATTTTGATAGCTAAATTAAATATTACATATATTATTTTGAAACTATAAAAATAAGAAAAAATGTTTTTCTAAAAATATGTACGCTCGCACATATTCGCACTCGTCGAGCAATTACAAAAAATGAAATTTCGTGCGCGACGTACAATACGACTACACGACGTACAATACAAAATTTTAAATCGGTACCAAATTTAATAAAAAAATAGTAAAAATTTAGGAATTTTACATCCTACCCAACTTAAAAAAATTTCGTCCTCGAAATTAAGAATTTGCAGGGGGGTGAGAAGACATAAGGGGGTATCGGCGGGGAACAATCAACTATAAGGCTCAACAAAATCATGTCGCAAGAAGTTGCGATTTAGATCATAGAAAAATAATACGAGTATGGTCGTGGGTAGTGAATGAGGGTCATAGTAGGGCCGAGAAGAAGGACGAGTAGTTTAGGACGAAGGTATAGCATTATCGAGTGATAATAATCATAATTGATATGAAGGCTAGAGAAGGTTCTAGTACAACGCCTTCGTCCTTCTAAAACAGGTGAAGGCGAAAGCATTAAGGGGTTCAAAGATGAGATTATTGAGTACGAATACGTGATTCAAAGACGACCGAAAAATTTCAAAAAGGCGTTGCCAAGGCAGTCGTGGATGAGGCTCTAAAGAACAAGTTTAGCTATGTCCCCATCCACGTATGACGGTAGATAAAAGCGAACCAAAATGCACTCGGTTGATCAGACCATTATGCACCGGTTCTGATTAGACAATATGTTAGTAGGAGCGACCCAAATAACATATGTCTTGAACAAGCTCGATTAAGGAATAAGCTTGCAAAAACTAGGCTATTTTAGCATCATAGGTAATTAAAATAATAAGTAAAGGGTAATGATGAAAGAAATCAATTAGTCCAAGATCTTATAAAATCTAAGTTCCGCCCAAAATTTGGGCCTATGCTGTCGGCTTGGTTGACTAGATAAGTTAGGGTCTACTGAATTCTATGGTCCAAGTGAACCTATCAATGTGGTCCACAAAAATGTTGGTTAAGTCATGAGATATTCTACTCAACTTACAAGAATTAAACTAATGGTGTGATAGGTCCAGTCAATCAAGATTTAAGCATGTAAGGAATTAAGTAGAACAAAATCGTATATCGGGTCGAAAGAATGGAGTCGAGGTCGAGTCTCATCTATAGTTTAAAGTATATTGGTTTCACGGTAGGGATTTGAGTCCAGTTATTTTGACCCGAAAGTCGCAATATGAAATTAGAGTACAAGGAGACGTGTTTTAGTGGCACGTGATATACCTACATGAAGGTGGACTCGTGTAGGTCTTGTTTGTGAAATTTATGGGAAGGAAAAGTCTAGTGTTGTGCTCCAAATACCCAAGTCACGGTAAAGGACAAAAAAAAATAGAAAGTGGTAGTTCATGAGATAATGATTAACGAACTAAATAAATGACCGATCTAAAGCATGAAATAAAGATAACGTAGATTCTAACAAATCAAGGTAAAATAAATTAGGAGTACAGTTTCTAGGGATATGATAGCCACTTAGATGGTGTATGATCAAGGAACAATCTAATCATTTCTCAAGTTTCAAATGATTAGATGGTCATGACAAAAGAGCTAGAATTGAGGGAAGGTCGAGTAAGTCGAAAGATATGTTCATCGGTTTGGTCGATGACTAACTATACTTGTGTATATGCAATATCATAATCATAGGTGGCATGGCAATCTAATGTACAATACTTCTATCTCACTAGGGTGACCTTCCTTGCTTCTTGGTCCTCTACCAATATGATCTAATCTAAATTTCAAGTTTCTCAAAGTTTCTCAATAAAATTTTTAAGATACTCCGCCACAATTACCAATTAACTTAGACTGTCAAGTTTAATTTAAATCTCTAATCAATCTCGAAATAGTCCTTGTATATCGCAATGAACATTTTTTTATATTTTTTTAACTAAAATTTAAATATCCATAATCAAGGCCTTAAACTCGAAATTTAAATAACTCTATAAATCATAGATCATAGGACAAAATTTGAAATTTGAATTTTTCCTTCAAAGTCGATATCTTCCAAAAAATTTAAACAAATTTTTTTCCATCATCTCTTTAAAATTTAATAAACTTTATAAATCGTACGCGCAATTTAAAACCTCAAGTTCTCTCCCTTCTAAACTTTCATCTCTCTAGTCGTCTAGAAAATCATAATTTAAACTCTTTAAATAATCTCGAGATAAACTCTATCATATTACAATCCAAACTTAAGTTAACCGTAAATCAAGTGTCACAATATAAAAACTTAAATCATAACTATTTCACAATTTCAAAATTCATAAAAAAAAATTGCTTTCTCGATCTAGCTATCCTCTTGTGTATACCACCTTGTAAAGTAAAAGTAAAATTTCAACTATCCTTTGATGGCGGTAATATGCAACTACCCAACTTAGAATTAACTAATCCCTATGATCATTTCTCTAGGAAAAATAAATGTCTTTATACTCAAATATAACCTCAATGGATATTAATTGTCAATGCAATCTATCTAGCCATGTGTTTAACCTATGGGCATATACTAGTGTAGTCATCTTACTAAACACGAAACTAAGAAATTTACGGTAGAAGGAGTCAAGCAAGATGCAATTCAAGGAGGTCGAACGAGAGTTCAAAATTTGAAGTCAAGAAAGGATGTCAAGTAGGTGGATGAGATTCCTAGATTCTAATCCTATATTGCAGGCCCGCTCGGTACAGTCATATAACCGAAACGGCAAACTTGACCTGCATGGGCCACCACAAAAACATGTAACGCTCCAGTCCCAAATACGTGGGACTAGATACGTACCATGCCAGCTGTATACATACGAGTAAATATACGACTTGTATATATACATAAGCTATAAATGTAGAAAGTCACGACCCGCACCCACTGTGAGGGTACGAGAACGTAACAACGCCCAGCCTACGCCGCAGTGTCGACGGTAGAACGCTGTCCTAGGTCAATCATCTAACAATATAAAGGTACATGTACAGTATATACACTCCGAATGGAGGTGACATAGCAATATACAGTCTCAATCACATCTAAGGCAGAATGATAAAATAGGAAGATAGATAGAGAAATAAATACTGAAATAAGGAAATCCACATAAATACAACCAGAAAGTCTAAGTGTCTACTGACATAACAACAGAACATCCAGCTCAAAACAAGTCTCTAATACTGAATATGAAAGAATATATACAATCCAGACCTCAAAAGACAGAAATAGTAAACCTAGACTAGGGAGCCTCAGTCTCTAAGCTAGTGGATCAGGCTGGAAATCTGGGTCACACGAGTCATCTACAGCTGTCCCATAGAAGGTGTCTACACAGGCCTCATCCTCTGTAATATTTTTAACAGGTCCAGTCCGGACAGGAGCGAGCACAAAATATCTCACGCAGTTTATATCATGTTAGGAAATATAAAGCATACAATAGAGTAAGGTACATGAAATGCTGAAAGAAGAATGTATATAAAAAACAGTAGAGATTTGATAACAGGAAATATCTATATATGATAAGTAAGAAATGTAAGCCTACTGTGATTTAGAGTACAATATGGTTATGTAAACGGTCTAGGACAATGCAATGGTAACTCCATTGTACGTGGGTGTACAATATACATATACAATAGTTATACAATGTTGTACAATAGGATTTGAGTACATAACCAATTCTACTCCCCCTCCCCAATCAATACACAAGGATCCACTCCAGTTACGTTATCTTGCACAATAGTGTACAATGCTATACAATGGATGTACAATATTATACAATAGATGTACAATATTATACAATAGTTGTACAATGTTATACAATAGTGTACAATGGTCTATCCCTGGGACTCATGTGATACTGAGAGTACAATATGCACAAGGAGTATACAAGGATATGGGTATTCAATAAATACAATATGTAAGTGAAACGCACATCACAATATGTATCTAGTGAATATAAGGGGATAACATCTTAAAAGAAGATCCATATAGTACCAATCCGTGATAACAATCGTGTCAGCATCAAGTACAGTAATCTAGAGCAAGAATGTAAATCCAGACAAGTATGAAACGGTCAGAGAATGTACTCGCCTGATAGCCTGAGTGTATGAAGAGAATATACTGTCCGAGGAGTGGTGTCTGTTTCCTATAGAACAGTACAAGTCACTATGAGTCCAAAATGATAATAAGATGCATTACAATGCATTCTAAATGAATTCTAGGTCAATCTAGGTCAAACCTAAGTCACACCAAGCTAAACTACGTCATACTGAGCCAAACCGGGTCACACTAGGACAACCAAGGTCACAGGAAATCAATCGAAGTCAAACTAGGTCAATTTGGGTCAAGGGTTGACTTACAGTTGACTTTTGGTCAAAAAGTCAACTCTAGTCAACACTGAGTCAACCCTAGGTCAAACAAGTCACATGTTGACCAACTGTTGACTTTCAGTCAACTGGTCAACTCTGGTTTGGTTTTGGTCAAATCTAGTCGCTTAAAGGCTAAGTTTGACTCTCGGTTGACTTTTGTTAACTTTTGGTCAAAATGGTCAACCGACGTCAAAACTAGTCTATGAGCACTATATTTGATCATTACCAACCAAGGGAACCAAGTTCTAACTCTATCTTAGACTCCAAACTCAATACCTATATTACCCTTACCAAGGTAATCCCGATACCTTGCCCAATACAAGGAAAACCCTGCTAATACACAAGATACTAGCCTAGGCTTCCTAGGATAGTTAGATACTATCCTCTCTAAGGGTTACCTACCAAGATACATAGGTTTTCTAGGTATCTAACTCATCTTAGACCACATGTTGGTTATCTACCCTTTACCTTGTCCTATACCTTACCAATATCACATATCACTCTCACATCTCCCTAACTCTCACTCACACACAACACTCATGATACCACACTTACTTACACATGGTCACACTAGGCTCTACCTATAGGTTTACATATAGGCCCTCCTATAGGCTACTAGCTATACTCATATATCACTCACACTCACAAATACCTATATACTCTCACACTACAAGCTCACACATAAATCTCACAAACACACACCTATAGCTCCTATACACACACACACATATATATATAGGCTCACACACAAATGGTTTTGGTTCACTCTTATAGGCTTATAAACACACACACAAACTCACAAATACTTATATACACAAGCCTATAAAGTGGGCTGATATTGGAGGGTTTAGGGACTGGTTTTGGTGGACTGTCAAGGGAACTGTGGGACTGATTTGTTGGCCAACTTGTGGCTGAATATGGACAGGTATTTGGGGTGTACTAAGGGCTGTGTTATAGGACAGGCAAAGGAGGTTTATAGGGACTGGTTTAGGCTATGTACAAGGGCTGTTAAGTGACAGGTTTGTGGGACTGAATATGGGATGCACATGGACAGGTTTTGGGTGGTATAGGGGGCTGCAAGGGACAGGATGTGGGGGTTAAGTGGACAGAAAATAGGACAGCAATGGGGAGCAGCCATGGGATGTTATAGAGGGTGGTTTATGGGGTAATCAATGGACTGATATTGTGGTCTATAAGGACTGAAATTGGGTTGCTGTGATAGGGCTGAATTGTGGCATATGGGGCTGTCATTTGCAGGTTTAGGGGGCATATCAAGGACTAAAATTTAGAGGCAATGACAGCCATTAGATGGGGGTTTAAGGACAACCATACACAGGTTTAGTGGACTGGTTTTATTAGGCTAAAGTTGGACTGAATAGGCTGTGCTTAGGATTGGAGTATGGGACATGTTTGGGGTTGCTAAGGGCTTAGTATAGGACTGAAATTTAGTTGCCAATGGGGACTGGAACATGCTGGTATGGGACTGAAATTGGGAGGCTGTTTAGGACAGGTTGGGACTGTTGTTTAGGGGTGTTTAAAGGGCATGTTAAGGACTGAAAAAATGGGACTAACAAGTGGGTTTTAGGCCTACAAGGGCTGTCAATTGGAGGGAACTATATAGGCTGATTTAATGTGGTTGATGTGGGCTGCCATGTTGTGGTTTGGAGGGTGCATACATGGCTGCTTGTATCAGGTTTTTAGGGCTACTAGGGTCTGTCAAAGGGACTGAACTTGGCTGGATATTGGAGGGTTTAGGGACTGTCAGCTAGGGTGAAATCTGGACAGCAATGTGCCAATGTCCTGCTGCTGTTGCAGTGGGGTTTTGGGTGTTCTCCCCCTCCCTAACACTCACCATTTCACATTCCCTATCTCTCTAATACCTATACTCAAAACTCCTTTCTAATTCTCACAAGCATACACTCAAACAAATCTCTATTCCACCACCACTCTCAAAATCTCTCTCAATCCCATTTCCTCAAACACCTTCAATACACACCCAAAGGACTCCTCCCTTGGCCGACCACATTACCATATCCACAACACAAGAAACACACATATATACCATAATATATATCTATATATATATAAGCCACAATATATATATATATATATATATATATATACATATATATATATATATATATATATAGAGAGAGAGAGAGAGAGAGAGAGAGAGAGAGAGAATGATATATACATATATACAGTCTCCTTCTAGTGCGGGACACAACTTGCAGGAAGTTTACGGGAAGGTTTATTCCGGGCCCCACCACTCTACTATTTTTGTCTTTTTATACCGAGGGCATTTGTTAACCAGACCATGTTCATAATATTCAGCACACTATTTATTCCTTTCTTCTCTTCCGTTTATTCCTCTTATATTACTTAACTTTTCTTCACGGAAAATGCTTTATGTACCTCCAAAATGTATCTCCTTCATGTACCTCCGCCATGTGGCCCTCTTCCATTGGCTCATGCCTTCCCTCCAACTCCCCCCCTATTTGTTTGGGTCAATAAGGCAGTGCCATGTGGCGGAGGGACATGAAAGAGGTACATTTTGGAGGTACATGTAGCATTACTCTTTCTTCACCCATGGCATCCAATAGAAATTATGTCATATATGTAAAAACCTATTCTTCTACCAAATGAACAGTGTGTGATCATCTCCTTTGTCTCTATGATATTTGATCTTCCTACACTGTTAGATATATATGTTCTGTCACAGTGCACTAGGTATATGTGTGCACTAATAAGTTTTCATCGTTACTTTCTCCTACTACTACGTGAGTTAACAACTTTTATAGGCCATTGTGTTCACCTAGTTGACTGTCAGAAGAGGAGGGATTTAATACCTATGACTGTGGGTTCTGCTGTCGCGCATTAAGACAGGTTCCGTGTGCACGCAGAGGAGACATGTGCAACGCTACCAGGTGGTTAAAAAGAAGTTTCTCGAGAGGTGGCATCCGATGGTGACGACAAATTAAGACGAATGGGTATGAAGAATTATAGGACGAAGTTGCTTAAAGGAATATAAAGAGAAGGCCAGCCGAGAAAGATACACAAGTTCTGGAGGAGTCCAACAAATTGAGAGGACCAACTCATTGATGTTTTTGATCGACGTTCTATAAACAAATAGTTCAATGCTTAATTGAGTAGCATGGATGCTCAATTGGAGGCCAAGATTCAAACAGAGAAGGTTGAGCTTCATAATAACTTCCATGTTAGGGAGGCCGATGAGTCCTTCCTTCACCTCGCATCTGCCCATGCTCCCCAGCGTGCGACCGACGTTATCGTCGTCCGGCCAGCTGCCCACGGATGAGGCGAAATTAGTTTGCGCATTGGCACCTCGTAGAGTCCGTACAACATCGTCGTACGCCCGTGCGGCGTCCTCCGCCACGTCGAACGAACCCAACAACAAGCTTACTTTCTGCAGTTGTACCTAGAGAGGATGATAAATACGTTGCTATTGTAGTATTTGTTTGTACTTTGTAAAGGATGCTAAAAAAATAAAGAAATTTGAGACTGAATGTTTGTTTGCATTATATGTCATTTAGCTCCTCTAATTTGTTTGTAAAGAATATGTTTCAAATGCGTTCTGTATAAATAGACAATAATAGTAGAGTACTGGTGGGCCCGGAATGAACTTTTCCGTAAGCTTCCCGCAAGTTGTGTCCCGCACTAGAAGGGGATTGTACATATATATATATATATATATACATATATATATATATATATATATATATATAAACCAATATGATACAATATGATACATAGAAATTACACATCTAAACTATATAAAATCTGAGATTAAATATCTAGATAAATCATTCTACAATATATATAATATACAAGTGTCCAAAATTGGGGGTTTCCCACATGGACACAAACCTACATATAGGACACACCTAGAAGGCTCCAAAAGGACACGAAATGGACACCAATGGGCACAAAACCATGGGGGTTATTCCTATGGGTCAAAATCAACCTAATGCATGAGAAGAATGAGAAAGAGGAAGGGATTTATACCTCCCGGTAGATCAAATCGAAGGAAAAGCTTCCCGATGTGCCACCGACACGTAGAGATTCCAAATGGACACGAACGAGCTCCGAATCCTCCCAAACTTGGCTAGCTTCCTCCTTGGCTTGAATGGAGAAGGAAGGAAGAAGATTTGGTGGAGAAATGGAAGGATTTGGTGATGGTTTGATTAGGGATTGCTCTCTAATTGATTTGGGGAAGAACAATAGAGAGAATGGAAGAGGGAAAATGATGAGTGATGGAGCCTTTCCTCACAATGGTGGCCGGCCCTAAAGGGGTTGCTATGGTCCATTTGAAATGTCAAAATACCCCCTCTCTAGCCTATTAGCAATACATTAAAAAGGAGTTTAAGTCGGGGGCTAGTTTGGTCATTCCAATAACACTAATCCAAATTAAACCTAACCAAAATAATTAGCCTAGTCTCTAACGAAAATACTAACATGTGGGCCATAGCTAACTAGTGTGTGGGTCCACTAGGGTCAACACTACCCCGGGTCCCCGTTTCAAGTCGGATTGAGCTGAAATTCGAACCCCACTCAAATAACCCCAAAATATTACAATAATTAAAAATGAAAAAATGACAAAAATACCCCTGTTTCTGGAAACTGGGGGTGACAAATCTATCCACCTTAAAATAATTTCGTCCTCGAAATTAAAACCAACAATAGTAAAATATCGAAATCACAAGTCATGGCTAAAAATTAAAACGATTTAAAATCTCAAAATCAAAGCATGAATTGAGTGACTAAATTTACAAAATTTAAAATTACTCTAAAATAGACACTATAAGTCTATCCACCTTAAATGAATCATCCTCAAAATTTAAAACAAAAACCACAAAAAATCACACAAATAGATAATCGTATGCGTCTATCCAATCATCATGATACTCAGAATTACTACAAGAAATTTTGCTTATAGTTACGATGAACATCAGTCACTAATATATATTAATAGTGACTGAATTCCGTCAGAAATGATGTTAGTGACGGACTAATTACATGAGTAACGGAGTTAATGTCAGTCACTACTACGAGCGACACTAATACTACTAGTGACGGACGAATCCCTAAATCCGTCACTATAATTGGACATGCCACGTAGATAAATATTTATCTTTAAATATAAAAAAGCATTTAATATTTATTACTAACTAATTAGTCTGTCACTATTGTTGGGTCGTTAATAATTATTACTAACTAATAAATCAGTCACTATTATTTGGTCATTAATAAATTTATTACTAACTAATACGTCAGTCACTATTGTTTGGTCATTAATAAATTTACTACTAACTAATACATCAGTCACTATTGTTTGGTTATTAATAATATTATTACTAACTAATACGACAGTCACTAATGTTGGAACATTAATAAAATTAATAAAAAAAATTAACCATTTTCTAATTGTTTGATCCATCATTAATAATATAAGAAATTAGTAAGTAGATGCCAATTTATTTCCACCATATTCCTGCTGAAATTACAATTTCTTCATCCAAAGTAATAGAAGCTAAATTTTATTAAAAAAATTGAAGCCAAGGATAATAACAAAGTCAAATATGTTATTAACAAAAAAGAACATTCTACATCAACACAAAGCGATGTTCTAAATTGTAATGAAAAATAAAATAAACGTATATGTTTAATTTTCAAAGACAATCAAAATAAGTCATCTAATTATGTCCCTCACTACTACGAGTAGAGTGTATAAGATCTTCTTCATGGTCACTTTGTCTACCTTCTCCCGTGAGCAAAGCGGTGAATCCGTTAGCGGCAGCTTGGGGATACATCACAGGATGTTGATAAAACATTGGAGGGTATCCCGGAGTGGGGTAAACAGGAGATGGATAATATGGCATTTGAGATGACTGAATATGTTGCTGGTGAGAAGATAATGACCTTGAGGGTGCTTCTTGTGATGGTTGTGATTGGAAGTTCTGATGATGCATAATATTCATCTTTTCTGATAAAGCATCTAATTGTTGTTGTGTTCTTTGTTGTTGCTCCTCCATTTGTCGTCGTATGTGTTGATTTTCCTCCTCCAATTCTGTAATACGATTTTGATAAGTCTTTTGCACATCCACATACTCTGACTGCAACTGTATATACGATTGGCTACGAGACCTTCGTGACGATGCTGTGGGAGCAATTTGAACCCAAGGTAGCTGATGAGGTGTTACACCAAGTCCCTCACCACGTACTCGATTTCGCGTCTCTGGGCCCATTGCTTGGACATATGCTTTTTGTCGCAATTCCAACGTGTCATGTCCCTCAACCGTAACCAAATTCTCCAAGTTTTGCTCCTTCTCCACCTGAAAATTTTAAATTTATATGTAAAACCAAAATAATTATTTTTACAATATTTACAAAACAACGATTATTAAGTGTAGAAGAGTAGTCTTACAAATATCATCTTAGCAGATTCAGATACCCATGATATTTCTTTATCCTTTCGAGTAGGTTTGTCTCTGAAAAAAGATATCGGATCGGGTGTTTCTCCATGCTTCTTAACCTTGCCATGAAAACATAAGCATAAAACCCACATATAAATCACAAGTTCATTTTAAAACATTTAAAAGACAGTCACATTCCTATGCAAATAAATCTAGAAAATTGAAGAAACTAACAAAATAATAAATATAAAGCAACGTAAATACATACAAAAAATACTTACATATTCTATTTTACTGCGAGCATAAGACTTTGTGCCACCAGTATGATGATAGATATGTTGTGACCGATTCTCTTTATTCTTTTGAGCATTTTCCTGTAACGACAAAGACAAAAATGCAATGAAAAACAACAAAAACAAGTGTATTATTATTCTGATACAATTTTAACACATACTTGAACATAGCTTTTGTCCCAATTTTCAACTAAAACACGCCAAACTTCTGCACTAACTTCATCAGTTCCAGACTCCCAACGTTCTTCCATTCCTATATAAGGCGTATAATACTTCTTCTTAATTTCTGCTCTAAAATTCTTCCACAAAGCAGCAAAATGTGATAATTGTACTTCTTTGATAATATGCATATAAGGCAACTGCTCAGGTTTCCAATCAATGGTTCCCTGCATAAATAAGTTACTTTTAGCTCAAAAACAAATTCATAACTTGCTGCAAATTTAAAAATATAGAAATCTACCGGAAACAAATTTAAGTCATACCTTTGCAACAGAAGAGGCTCTGTCCCTTGCAACAAAAGAGCAAGTATCTAAGATTGATCAAAAAATTCATTTGGAGGTATGCATGTTCTGTAATTCATTACCATTTTGTGTATCAGTGTGTACCAAACATTACCATTTGTGTATCAGTCCTTAGACTCTCTCTCAAACAACCCCAAACTCTTCTCTCTTTATATCAGTCTTTTGACTGATACCCCACTCAAAACCTGTAGTCGAGCCTCCTGTATCATCTACATGTATTCTGCTACATGTTCCTGATACGTGCCTCTTGTCCACAAAATCTAACATGTAACTAAATCCCTCCCTACTAGTATTACTCTTCACTCTTCTACTCCATATAACCTTTCTTCTAGTGGCTATCACTTGATCAATACCCGACCTCATTCCCTGATCATTCCTATATCAGTTGCAGCCTATAAGGCAACCAATCATATTACACTAGGCTATATGCATATGTATATGGTGCATGAAAATACTCATCTTTATAAAGACACATACCCACACAAATATCCTCCATCATGTATCAGTAGGATACAAACCAGCACTGCCATCACTCTCATCAAGTATACAATCAATTTCCCCCTCCCACATGTCCTGCATCCTACTCTAGGTTCAGTTTATATGGACTGAACTGCACAGTGGAGAATATCTCCTCCTAAACCCGACTGTCCTGCATTAGCAGTTGACAAAGGAACTCTGAATAAAATATCCAGATGAGTTCCTTCCTTAGCCTGGTCTCAATATCCTCTTAACTCCATATCCATCCTACTCTTCACTGCTATATTGAACCCAAATCGGTCCAACTGATATCAGTGAAAGACTGATACAGCATTTCCTCTAGTCACTTGCTAATGCCCTGCTCTACTACACATCTGATATGAGTATCAGTGAAAGACTGATATGAGCATCAGTGAAAGACTGATATCAGCGAAAGACTGATATCTGTTTTAATTTCATTGGGAGGGACACCTCTTAGGTAGAGCTAAAGTCATAATATCTTAGACATTTCTACTGTATTTTGTTTATAAATTTCATTGAATCTTCTCCCACTTTTTTTTTTATTCTTTGGAACAGGCATTTGGCATTTCATATTACAGAAATAGGTTTTTTTATTCTGGATGAGCTGATATAAGTAGTAAGTTTGCAGGTGAGGTTTTCATTGATGATCACAACATCAAAGACCTGGATCTGAAATTCCTAAGGAGGAACATTGCAGCAGTTTCACAAGAGCCATCACTCTTTATGGGCACCATCAAGGATAACTTGAAGGTTGGCAACATGGATGCTAGTGATGCACAAATAGTTCAAGCAGCAGTAACAGCCAATGCACACTCATTCATATCCCAACTTCCACAGGACTACTCAACAGAGGTAAGATTACCGTATCAAAAGGAAGGGGAGCTACAATATGATATTCACTGAAAATAGGGAAATTGCAAGTAATGACAACTAAATCTTACATGGGGAGATGGGGTAGAAGATTTACCTTAACACAAGGTTTATTTTACTTCTACATACAAAAAAAGCTAGAAAATCATTCATTATAATCAACTGGCTTTTGCTTTCGTTGTAAGCATCAAGCTTTGTAGTGTAGGTCGATAATGATACGTATCGGTAGAGCAAAATGTACATGGGTCTAGAATCTAGATGTTGGGCCAAGGTGGAACAAGATGTGTGGTTCGCACCTAATAGCGGTGCAGTTTGGTGATCATGTTGCTGATACGTGCCTCTTGTCCACAAAATCTAACATGTAACTAAATCCCTCCCTACTAGTATTACTCTTAACTCTTCTACTCCATATACCCTTTCTTCTAGTGGCTATCACTTGATCAATACCCGACCTCATTCCCTGATCATTCCTATATCAGTTGCAGCCTATAAGGCAACCAATCATATTACACTAGGCTATATGCATATGTATATGGTGCATGAAAATACTTATCTTTATAAAGACACATACCCACACAAATATCCTCCATCATGTATCAGTAGGATACAAACCAGCACTGCCATCACTCTCATCAAGTATACAATCAATTTCCCCCTCCCACATGTCCTGCATCCTACTCTAGGTTCAGTTTATATGGACTGAACTGCACAGTGGAGAATATCTCCTCCTAAACCCGACTGTCCTGCATTAGCAGTTGACAAAGGAACTCTGAATAAAATATCCATATGATATTTGGAGGGATGGTTTGGTTTGGAGGGACAATTTTATGAGTTGAACACAATTGTTAATGTAGTGTCACTACTGGAAAACTTTAATGTAGCAAAGAAAATGGCCTTAATACCTGCATGCAGGGTTTAGCATAACAAGCTTTATTGTTGATAATAAAACATTAATAGAAATTTGCTAATAATATTAATGACAAGGCAAATAAATTTAAAATCGAAATACTGGCTAAAGAAATGGAATTTGGGGGAAAATTAGGGGATTGTCATTTGTGATTTTCTGTCAACTCCGTTAGGGTATCAAGTTGTCTAATTATAGTTAAGGTTGAGGTATTTATTGGTATGATATGAAAGTATACCTTGTTAAGTTAAGCAACTTAATAGTTGAGTGTATTTAGTTCAAACTAATCCTTTCTGATATATAGATGTTTTTATATTATACAAGTCACTTTTGCGCTTTGCACATGATTTTATAGTATACAAGTCACTTTTGCACTTTGCACCTTGGCATTGAAGAATCTTGGCACCTAGTGCCCATTTGCCTATGACAATCTACTTATCTTTATAGTACTTAGAGAGCCAGAAGAAGAGAAAAAGGAGAGCTAGAGAAAGAGAAAAGGGAGAAGAAAATTAAGAAGGAATACAATTTAGAATAATAAGAAAATCATAGTGATTGTATTCAATGACAGTTGTTTTGTGTCTTATAGAATATAGATTACAAGATTCAAAGAGATCGGTTGATACCAATATGAGTTGGTTGTGCTATATTTGGATTTGGGTCAAAAAGTACTGAAAGAATAAGAATAATGGGTATTGGCTGGTACCTCTGATATTGGGCTAATATCAAGGTTCATTTTTTTGAGGTTTTTAGCCCAAAACACGTGGATACAGTGATCTCGACCATGCGATACAGATTAACTGGAGCACTGTCTTGTTCAGGTAGTCTTAGATACTGATATGCCAACTTTCCAACTGGTATCACGAGTGGATGTTCTTGCCTGTACCAAATTGATGGTACTACTGTTACCAATTGGCCAACCCCTTAATACCTGGCGCCATAGACAATTTGAGACTAAGGTATTCATAGAGTTTTAACCTCTATTTTGGTAAATAGAACATTAGGAATATAACTTGAGTGTTGTTGGATGTCTCGGCTACATGATGCACATATGGAAATGAGTAGAGGAATACTTGGTATCCAAGATGATACTTGAGAATTAAAGGTGATCCTACCGGCATGTCTGATATCAGGTTGCATGCACAATACCAAGGTTGCACTGCTACGTTAGACTAGTGGATGTGCACCAAATTGCACATGAAGTATCACCTGGGGCTCCTTGTGTCAGTAGTAAAGAGGGGTGCAGGTAAGAGAGTACATATTGAATCTCACAACAAGACCATTAGTAATTTGGGTGATGTATCACCTGGTCAGGGCTGGAAAAAGTTCTACCTTCCACGTAATTGTAGGAAGCAGCATACAGATATTGTAGGCGAGTTATGATGCCTTCATTTGAGGGTTTACCTGATACTTTCTGATCTACATGGGAATGCCTTCCAAGTTACAACCCATGTATCTTTTCTTCGATTTCAGGATGTTATGTCAATACGACAGGAGGCACCAGGGAAATGGCTCATTATTATTCACTATGTTATGAGGAGATTTGTTGTGTTTTTATGTAGACAGGGTCATAATTACAGCAAGGGAAATCTGAGTTTGATTGACCAGGATAAGGTTTCAGGTCTAGGTAGGGCCTAATTACGAATTGGAATAAGAGAAGTTGGTAGGTGACTAGGTAGGGGTAAGTCCTGTACCTGTATGTACTGTTTCCATATTCTCATAATTGTTGTACTTAGTTGAAACTGTCAGTGTTCAGATGATAGGATTTCATGGTCCTTATAGTTATATAGGCTAGTAAAAGCTTTCATTTCATCATTCTGTTGAATCTCGATTAATACAAAGTACTGAAATAGATTGCAAATAAAGCATGTATTGGCTTATGTTAGCAATGGGTGTGTACCTTGTGGTAGAAAATATGTGTGTGTTTAGAGGAAGCAAGTAGTGGTAGCAGCAAGAGACTACCATGATTTAGGGGCAACAGGAAAATTGGGAGTGTAGGCAGCCATAGACTTTGTGCTCTGCCAACAACAGTATAGGTAAGATAAGGGAGAAGTATCAGGTGTTGTTGTCAACTTATGTAGGATAGGATACAGTATGATAGTTGATGCTGAACAAAAGGTGTCTATTACTCCTGGAAAGGTAAATTAAATGTTGTTGCTGGTTCTTCTCTATATTTTTTGTCCTTTCTTTTGTATTTTGTAGCTTCTGTTTCTTGTATTCATTAAGAAGTTGAATTTATAATTTGCTGATTTAAAAAAGCCATCTGGTGCCAATCTTCCTTTTAATTGTGTCTTCAAAGGGCATGAAGGCGAGTCCTATTGAAAGCTTTTGGGGCAGAACTTGTCCTTACCGATTCTGCCAAGGGCATGAAGGGAGCAGTTTCAAAGGCTGAAGAAATTTTAAAGAAAACACCAAATGCCTACATGCTTCAGCAGTTTGACAATCCTGCAAACCCAAAGGTATAATGGAGACATTGCTGAGATATTTTATGCTAAGATTTATGCATGTATCCTTTTGATTCCTACATTGTGGTTTCTTCATTCCTTTGTTACAGATACATTATGAAACTACTGGCCCAGCCACCCAGGAATCTGGGAAGACACGAACGGGAAGGTTGATATATTTGTTGCAGGAATTGGAACTGGTGGAACTATTACAGGCGTAGGACGTCTCAATATCCTCTTAACTCCATATCCATCCTACTCTTCACTGCTATATTGAACCCAAATCGGTCCAACTGATATCAGTGAAAGACTGATACAGCATTTCCTCTAGTCACTTGCTAATGCCCTGCTCTACTACACATCTGATATGAGTATCAGTGAAAGACTGATATGAGCATCAGTGAAAGACTGATATCAGTGAAAGACTGATATGAGTATCAGTGAAAGACTGATACAGTATTATCAAACAACATGTAGCAGTAGCTATCCCAAATCATGATAAGCACTCCACAAAGGATATTGATGTTTAAAATTTGGAGCATAAAAAACTTACACGTATCATTTCCCATAGTAAACTTTTCTTTTCTTGTGGTACTTTATCCCATCGAAAATAGGTGAGCGGAATTTGGTTGGAATCTCGAGCCAAAATGCCCAAATATCTGGAAAATCTCGCAGATCCCTCGCCCACTCCAACTCCATGTTGATCAAATTCAAGAGCTTCTTTGATGAGTCCATTGTTTGGCCAATTTAGTTTTCCTTTTCCCCGTCCCTTCTTACCTGTATAAGAATAACACGCCAATGTTTATCACTATCATACATTACAAAGAAATTTACTAAAACAAATCAATTGAAACATTTAACGCCAACAAATTTTACCAACTTACCATTATCAATGTTAGTCATTGATTGAGTTGCACCATCAGAATTGGCAGCAGAATTATGTGAACCAGAGCTACTCATCTACATATATGAAACCCATTAGTTTCTCATTTGGTCATGTATCTCCTATGAACAAATAAATTCCTTTGCTTCATAGAAGATGCAAGAGTGGAAAAAAAGTTGTGTATATCATAGGAATGAAAAGTTAATTCAACATGTCAAATCCAACACAAACATCAAGTCAAAGGGAATGAAAAGGAACGACAACCCCAAATCTTGTACTTCAAAAAATAATTTTGGAACAAATATGCTATCACCAAGCATTACAAATTTATAACAGAATAATTATTCATATTTCAAATTGTAGTTTGGGAAACAAAATCATAAGTTCCTGAAATCAAGTTTCCTCGTCTTCAGAAGATGGATCATTGGCAGTAGTTGCATGTGCTTATTCTACTTGGATATCAAAATGTATCCCCTCCACATCATCCCTAATATACTGATCATTGTCAAAAACTTGATCATCGAGATTTGGTATATTGTAATAATTTGTTGCATGCAGAGGGCTGTCCATGGTATTTGATGCTTCATCACCATCCTCCACCATGTCAAAGAAGTCTCTTGGCTGAGTTTTGATAACCACTTGCCAGTCTTTGTCAATTGGATCAGGAACATAAAAAACTTGTGTAGCTTCATGTGCAAGTATAAACGTATCTTTTGCTTGACGCAACTTAGTAAAATTAACCAAGGTGAATCCATACTCATCTATCATCTTCCCTCTGTTAGAGCTGATATCAACCCAATCGCAATTAAACAATATAACTTTGCGACTATTATCAATCTCATCTGTAGGGCCCCCATAATTAAGCTCATAAATTTCTTTTATAACACCAAAGTAGTCTACATTACTGACAACCGGATTCCGATCTCGTGCACTAGAATAACTCGTTGTCTCTGCTGATTGATAAACACCACAATTTTGAGTATTTTTCTTATCATCGAGAGATTTGATTCGAAATCGCCAACCATTAACCACAAAGCCACTATATGCAGTGATGCTTTTCATTGGTCCATACGCTAACCAACATAAGTCTTCGAATATAGAGATATCACCAGATGCATACAAGTTAGCAACCTGTGATAAGAAGAAACACGAAAGGCAACTAATAAATATTCTACAAACTCAAATTGGGCAATGATTCTAGTAACCATAAGCATAGCACCATAATAGAGGATTACATGTTCCTTGAACCAGGTTGGAAATAATTTATTTCTTTCTGCTTCAAGTTCACGCAAGGTCCTTCGCCTGTTTTGTTGCTTTATTTGAGCCAAATGTTTTCTGCCCAAGTACGAAAATAGTATTAAGTATATATATATATATATATATATATATATATATATATATATATATATATATATGAAGTATTTAAAATATATATATATATATATATATGAAGTATTTAATTGGGTATGTCAGAAAACTCACTCTAGAAATGGAGCAACTTCTTCACAATTGAACAATACTGCTCTATGACATTCTTCCCATACTTTCCTATCAAGGGTTAGCTTCTGAGAACCACCCAAAGGTCTACCTAAAGAATTAAAAATTCTAAGACCTCCAGGTATACCACTATCAAATGCATCATAATTTCGACCACGTCGAGTCCTCCAAGTCTCAACATCTCCAAGATACATTGAGCAAAATGACAAGCCCTCATCGACAATATACCCCTCTGCAATACTTCCTTCTGGACGAGCTTTATTACGAACATAATTCTTAAGGGTTTGTAAAAACCTTAATTTAACATAATATATCAAGAAGTTAGAATCAAAAGTATAATATATAAGTAAACAAATTAGAAAATTTTGCAATCACCTTTCAATGGGATACATCCATCTGTACGGAATTGGCCCAGCAATTGCTGCTTCATATGGCAAATGCACTGTTAAATGCACCATAACATCAAAAAAGGCTGGAGGAAATATTTTCTCCAGCTTACACAAAGTCAAGGCAATTCTAGACTTCAACATATTGAATGATGTCTCTGTTTCTTTCTTACTGCATAACTGTCTGAAAATTGCACTCAGCTCAAGTAGTACAACAGTGACAGGTTTTGGTAAAATTCTACGAATTGCTAATGGTAGCAACTGTTGCATTAGAACATGGCAGTCATGGCTTTTTAACCCTTGCAACTTTCTTTCTTCTATGTTCACAGATCGTGACAAATTTGCAGAGTACCCATCTGGGACACGCACACTAGATAATACCTTGCAGAATAATGTCTTCTCTTCTCTGCTTAGATTAAATGGTGCTGCATTTACATATGTTTTACCATTTTCATGTTGTTGTGGGTGCTGCTCCGGCCTTATGTTCAAGAATTGTAGGTCTTCACGAGCTGCTAATCCATCCTTCGACTTTCCAGGAATCCCCAACAAAGTTCCAATAATACTATCACATACGTTTTTTTCGATATGCATTAAATCAAGATTATGACGTATCAAAAGATGTTGCCAATAAGGTAATTCAAAAAAGATGCTTTTCTTTTTCCACTGAACTTTAGGGGTTTTCGAAACAACACGTCTTCTTCTTCTTCATACTCGGCCATCAACATTAGCAAGTTTAGGTGGTTTCCCAAAACTGAAAGTCAATGTGGACAATTTTGCTAAACATTGTGAGCCAGTCAACGGTACAGGTGCAAGACGATATTCTTGATGACCATCAAAAGTTGTTTTTTCTCTGCGAAACCTATGATCAATGGGTAAAAATCTTCTGTGTCCCATGTACCATTCCTTGTTGCTCTTAGGCAACCGTAATGAGACTGTGTCATCCATACAATGTGGGCATGCTTTAAACCCCTTTGTACTCCAACCAGATAGGTTGGCATATGTAGGAAAATCATTGATGGTCCATAAAACTGCAGCCTTCATCGTAAACATTTGATTGGTAAACACATCAAATGTTTCTTTGCCAACCTGCCATAACTCATTCAGCTCGTCCACCAAAGGCCTCAAAAAAATGTCAATATCATTTCCCGGAGCACGAGGGCCCGGAATCAATAAGGAAAGCATCAAATTTGGCTTTTTCATGCACATCCATGGAGGCAGATTGTATACAGAAAGTACAACAGACCACGTGCTATGAGGATTGCTCATACTTCCAAATGGATTAAAACCATCACTTGCTAGTCCCAATCGCACATTACGAATTTCAGATCCAAAATCAGGATACAAAGTATCCAAATGCTTCCAAGCTGGAGAATCTGATGGGTGCCTCATGAACCCATCCTTAGGACATTTGATTGCATGCCATCGCATATCTTCAGCTGTATACTTTGACATAAATAACCTCTGTAATCTCGGTGTAATAGGAAAATATCGAAGCACTTTAGCTGAAATTTTCCTTCCTGACCAAACTCCATTAGCGACACCTTTATATCTAGAGGCACCGCAATGCATACACTCCTCCAAGTTTGAAGTTTCTTTCCAAAATAACATGCAGTCATTCGGACAACAATCAATTTTCTCATAGGTAAGGCCTAACTCATTTACAAGCTTTTTAGTTTCATAAAAGCTATCTGGAAGGCACTCACCATCTGGCAACATTTGTTTAATGGTCTTAAATAACATGGAGAATATATTATCACTTATACCACCTAGAACCTTGATCTGATACAATTTCACAACAGCATCCAATTTCTTGAACTTCGTACACCCTGGATATAATTCTTTATTGCAGTCTTCAAGTAGCTTTTGAAATTTCTTAGCATCCGGACTAGCTACATCAGTTTCAAGCATATTTTGAGAACCAACAATTTCTCCAATTGTTGGTTGCACAAAGGCCTCATTGAGAAAATCATGCATTTTATTTATTCCTCCTGATGTGTCAACTTCCATGTCCTCTCTACTTGAGCCTGCAATTGATTCACCATGATAACTCCAAATGCCTTTCATGTATCTGGAATCCATTCCCTTTTCGACCAAATGTTCGCCAATCAAAATTTTCTCATATCGTTTTCGATTGCAACATTTTTTGCAAGGACATTGGAACTTCTTTTCACCAGGTGCTTTGTCAAACACATCATCTAACCACTTTTTCATCCTTTCTATGTATTCTCCAGAATTGCGATGCAAATGAATCCAACCTTTATCCATGAGTAGATAATAGTATAAAATGAAACCTAAAAAAGATATATAAAAATCAGGTATATTAGATTAGGAAACAAATTAAACATGGAATTGAATCGTAGGTAGAGACCATATTTTAGTTAAAATTGCTATGTAACTAACTGAACATGTTTGACAATAACAACATTATAAAAGAACATTGTACTGCTTATGCTATTCTTAACTCGATTACCTAGCAGCAAAGGTAAAGTCCCTTCCTTTTTTACTTTTGCAAACAACTTTTATGACAAGACAATTCAAAAAATATAACTTCTTTCTAAAAGAAATCTCTTCTCAAAGAATCAATTCTTTGTTGAGCCCATTTAGGTGCAAGAAATATAGAGAACATGTATGAAGGAATTGTTTAGCCCATTTAGGTGCAAGAAATACTACTAACTGCTACTGCATCCTATCCGTGCACCTATATTCACTGTTCATCTAGTTCCTACAGAATTATACATTCTGAACACAAAATGCTACACACACACACACACATGTACACATACATAGAGACACCATCCAATTTTCTACATGGTATGTCCTTCCTATTACTATAAAGAAAAACCCCTACAACGTTTTTCCTACGAAATTTCATATAGCCGATGATCATATTAGCTTTGGTGCTAGAGATACATGTAAAGATTCATCATCGCCGAGAACTAATATATAGTTGGATCCTTGTCATTTCCTTTTATCCCTTTATTTTTGTTCTTGTTTGATCCATTATTCAGTAGATAATAAAATATAAAATAGATAGAAAATAGTATATTAAACTTTTTCTGTTAGTTTCGATACTGGAATATTTGTAAAATTTCAGAATTGATGTCTCCTTTCATTTTATCAAAATTTCTTATAACACTCATGTTCAAACCAGTCAGCAATGGCGGATAGAGCCAATGCTTTCAGACAATAGCACGACTTGGCTGAAACAACCAAGTTGAAGGAGATCAATGGGATTGTGCTATTTTTTGCTATGTTAAAGTGGAAAGAAACTAAACAATGGGATTGGGCTTTTTCTATTAATTCACATACTTGAATATTTGCAAAATTTCAGAAGTGATGAATCCAAATTTTATAAGATTACTGGTGTTTGTAATATTACAAAGTCCCATAACGTATTACTTTTAAAATTTAAGTAGAGTTGTCTTTCTTTCTTACAGACCATGTGCATGAATTTGAAGGCCAATGCCGCTGAAGATCTGATTTCCGTTCAAACACACACAAATAAAATAAATTCAAAGACTTTCTTATAATAAAATTGACTTACATTGAACCCCAAAAAATTGATCCTCCAGAGGATTCTACCACACCATTATATTGCACAAACTAAGAAATCATTAACCCCTTAAAACTAATAATTCTAAAATGGATTTAAAAGGCAAAGAAAATGATCGAGCACAGGAGAGAAAATCTTACAAAAATAAAATACCAAAAAAAAATTAGGGTTAGGGCTTTTAAATGTACCAGCGCCGATCGGTGGGATCTCCTCCCTGGATGAGAAATAATTTGATGGAGAAGACGTAAAACAAAACAAAAAAAAATTAGAAAAGAAAGAGGAGCAAATCCGTTGATCGATGCCCAATCGGCTGACCTAGAGTAGAAAATACACTCACCGATGCCCAATCGGCTGACCAAGAGAGGAGCAGAGGCAGAGAAGAAGAAGAAGAAAGAGAGGAGCGGCCCCTACTTTTCAGTAAAAAGAGAGAAAGGGAGGCGGGAGAAAATATTGGGGGAGAGAAAATATTGGGAGAGAACAGGGGAGACGCGCGGGAGAAGAAATATTGGGAGAGAATAACGGGAGGCGCGCGGGAGTAAAAGTATTGGGAAAAAAAAAGAGTCCCTACTTTTCAATCTCATCCGCCCGCTAATTAAATCCAGTAAATTTTTACTGTTATTAAATTATTATTATTTTATTAAATTTATTTAGTATACACATATTTTTGTATTAGTGACTGATTTAGGAGTCCCTAATATTTTCCATAAAATAGCTAGAATATTTACTCACCTATTATCTCATTAGTAATTAAAAAAAAAATTCAGTGACCGTATAGTTCGTCATTATTAAGTATTCATTCCGTCGGAAATAGTATTAGTAACTTTTTCCTTAATGCGTCACAATTAATCTTCTACTAGTGACTGAATACTCATTCAATCACTGACTTCCGTCACTATAAGCAAAATTTCTTGTAGTGAATCTATGTCATGCCAGTGAGCAAGGCTACGATATTCACAAAGTCCTCAACTATGGTACATACCTCTAGAATTATGGTATTTAAAATTTTTGCATTGCCGCGCGCTTGGCAGCGAAAACCTTAAATTTTCACCCCCGAAAAATACGTCCATAATCTGACTATATGTCCTCACTATGCCTGCTAGCATGACCCTAGAGGATTCTAAAATCTCATAATCGAGGCGACCTAGCCCATACGACTTATCTCAGAAGAAAATTAAATCATACTAAAACACCAGATCAAACTTATCAACAATGAGGAAACAGATAGGAATAGATGGAACTGAATTTTCATGGCAGTAATTGCAGAATTTGAATCAAAAGAACGGAACCTGCAACTAGATCTCCAACGGCCTGAGCATCCTCGGCTGTCATGGCGAAAGCTCGCCCTGGCTGGCCTCCCCTGGCCTGCTGCTGATGCTGTACGAACATCTGCTGCTGAGTCTGCAATGGTGGTCCCCTCGGCTGCCCTGCCGGAGCCCTAGCTCCTGGTGCTACCTGAGCCAATGGTGTCGGGTTCTTGGGACACTCTCTACACTGATGCTCCGCTGAACCGCAAAGTAGATACATACCCAGCCTCTTCCTACAGTCGTCCCACCCATGGCCTTGCTTCTTACAGAAGTTGCACACAGTGTTCCGCTGCTGCCTGGGTGCCTGCTGATACAGCACCTATCTCTGTCCCTGATACTGAACAGGCCTCTGCTGCTGCTGCTGGAAATGGACCATCGGCTGCTGATACTGCTGCTGAATCTGTATGTGAGGCCTCTTGGCCTGGCCTCCGCTGCTGCTGTCTCCAACAGGGTCTCGCCCTCTCTTGAGCCTCAGCTCAAGATCATCCTCTGCCAATAAGGCTCCCGTCAAGATCTCCTCGAATGTGGCATCCCTTTTGTCTTTGGTCAGGGACTTGACCTCCTTGACCAGACCCTTCCGGAACCTCTGGGCCTTCGCCGTCTCGTTCAAGCCCTCTACGAACCTGCCGAGGCGGTCGAACTCCCCAGCGTACTCCTCCACTGAAAGACTCCCCTGGACTAGGCTCTCGAACTGCGACTCCAAGGCTCTGAGTGCTGAATCTGGAAAGAACTTCTTCTTGAAGAAGCCCTTGAACTCCTCCCAAGTCTGTCCAGCTACCCCCACCCTGGGGTCCGACTGATACCAGGTGCGAGCAAGATCTCGCATCCGGCTAGCTGCTGCCTCAATTTGGAGATCCGCCGGTATCCGGGCCAGGCGAAAGATCTCCTCTATATGCTCGATCCACTCGTCAGCATATAAGATCCCCTCCGTCCCCAGGAAGTCTCTGGGGCTCATCTTCTGGAACTGCTCTATCCCCGGTATCTTTGGCTGCTGAACCACTGGTCGGGCTGCAACTGTCGTAAGGGCCAACTCCATGCCCCTGTCCTGTCGGTCCTGCTGCTGCTCCAAGAACTGCTGGAAGTAGGCGAACATCTGTGCCGCATCTACGCATCCTGGAGGCGGCGGCTGTTGGAAAGGCACCTCTGGGATGACTGGGTCCTGCCCCCGAACTGGTGGAGGCATACCCCCTGCTGCTGGTGGAGGGGCTCCTCCGACCGCAGCTGAAACGTCTACCCCAGCTGGCATGACTGGGGCTGCGGTACCAGGGGCTGGCTGCTGGATATGAGAGGTGGCAGACCTCTCATCGGCGTCCCCCTGGCCCTGGCGATGTGATCTCGTCTCAACCATCCTGGAGACAGATCAAGAAACAATTGCTGAGAATGAGTCGAAAAGCAAGGGAGGATAGTTATATTTAAGGACAAATGATATCAGCAAGAACTGAGATGGTATGAATTAGATAAGAGTTTTTCCTAATGTGATTGAGTACCTTCAAAAATATCTTAATCCTACTGCAGGCTGTAGTGATACTCTAGTTCGAATACCACTACATAAACTCGACCTGTATGGGCCATCACTAAAAACGTGTTACGACCCGCACCCACTGTGAGGGTACGAGAACGTAACAACATCCAGCCTACGCCGCAGTGTCGGCGGTAAAACGCTGTCCTAGGTCAATCATCTAACAATATAAAGGTACATGTACAGTATATACAGTCCGAATGGAGGTGACATAGCAATATACAGTCTCAATCACATCTAAGGCAGAATGATAAAATCGGAAGATAGATAGAGAAATAAATACTGAAATGAGGAAATCCACATAAATACAACCAGAAAGTCTAAGTGTCTACTGACATAACAACAGAACATCCAGCTCAAAACAAGTCTCTAATACTGAATATGAAAGAATATATACAATCCAGACCTTAAAAGATAGAAATAGTAAACCTAGACTAGGGAGCCTCAGTCTCTAAGCTAGTGGATCAGGCTAGAAATCTGGGTCACACGAGTCATCTACAGCTGTCCCATAGAAGGTGTCTACGCAGGCCTCATCCTCTGTAATATTTTTAACAGGTCCAGTCAGGACAGGAGCGAGCACAAAATATCTCACGCGGTTCATATCATGTTAGGAAATATAAAGCATGCAATAGAGTAAGGTATATGAAACGCTGAAAGAAGAATGTATATGAAAAACAGTAGAAATTTGATAACAGGAAATATCTATATATGATAAGTAACAACTGTAAGCCTACTGTGATTTAGAGTACAATATGGTTATGTAAACGGTCTAGGACAATACAATGGTAACTCCATTGTACGTGGGTGTACAATAGACATATACAATAGTTATACAATGTTGTACAATAGGATTTGAGTACATAACCAATTCTACCCCCCCTCCCCAATCAATACACAAAGATCCACTCCAGTTACGTTATCTTGCACAATAGTGTACAATGTTATACAATGGATGTACAATATTATATAATAGATGTACAATATTATACAATAGTTGTACAATGTTATACAATAGTGTACAATGGTCTATCCCTGGGACTCATGTGATACTGAGAGTACAATATGCACAAGGAGTATACAAGGATATGGGTATTCAATAAATACAATATGTAAGTGAAACGCACATCACAATATGTATCTAGTGAATACAAGGGGATAACATCTCAAAAGAAGATCCATATAGTACCAATCCGTGATAACAATCGTGTCAGCATCAAGTACAGTAATTTAGAGCAAGAATGTAAATCCAGACAAGTATGAAACGGTCAGAGAATATACTCGCCTGATAGCCTGAGTATCTGAAGAGAATATACTGTCCGAGGAGTGGTGTCTGTCTCCTATAGAACAGTACAAGTCACTATGAGTCCAAAATGATAATAAGATGCATTACAATGCATTCTAAATGAATTCTAGGTCAATCTAGGTCAAACCTAAGTCACACCAAGCTAAACTAGGTCATACTAGGTCATACTGAGCCAAACTGGGTCACACTAGGACAACCAAGGTCACATGAAATCAATCCAAGTCAAACTAGGTCAATTTTGGTCAAGGGTTGACTTACAGTTGACTTTTGGTCAAAAAGTCAACTCTGCTCAACTCTGGTCAACACTGAGTCAACCCTAGGTCAAACAATTCACATGTTGACCAACTGTTGACTTTCAGTCAACTGGTCAACTCTGGTTTGGTTTCGGTCAAATCTAGTCGCTTAAAGGCTAAGTTTGACTCTCGGTTGACTT
Source organism: Iris pallida (assembly GCA_029216955.1). Taxonomy (NCBI): domain Eukaryota; kingdom Viridiplantae; phylum Streptophyta; class Magnoliopsida; order Asparagales; family Iridaceae; genus Iris; species Iris pallida. The sequence goes on along the minus strand of JANAVB010006599.1, from coordinate 19,189,779 downwards.
TTGTTGACTTTTGGTCAAAATGGTCAACCGACGTCAAAACTAGTCTATGAGCACTATATTTGATCATTACCAACCAAGGGAACCAAGTTCTAACTCTATCTTAGACTCCAAACTCAATACCTATATTACCCTTACCAAGGTAATCCCGATACCTTGCCCAATACAAGGAAAACCCTGCTAATACACAAGATACTAGCCTAGGCTTCCTTGGGTAGTTAGATACTATCCTCTCTAAGGGTTACCTACCAAGATACATAGGTTTCCTAGGTATCTAACTCATCTTAGACCACATGTTGGTTATCTACCCTTTACCTTGTCCTATACCTTACCAATATCACATATCACTCTCATATCTCCCTAACTCTCACTCACACACAACACTCGTGATACCACACTTACTTACACATGGTCACACTAGGCTCTACCTATAGGTTTACATATAGGCCCTCCTATAGGCTACTGGCTATACTCATATATTACTCACACTCACAAATACCTATATACTCTCACACTACAAGCTCACACATAAACTCACAAACACACACCTATAGCTCCTAGGAGACGATAGAAGGTGTGTTATAGAGAGAGAGAGAGAGGATGAGTGAGGAATGAGTGTTCATACGGAAGAGAGGATGATGGGTGAGGGAGGGCGCTTGATAATGGGGCTCTAAAAAAATTAGGATAATTTGTAGTGTACATTGCTTTGCATTGTAAGTACAGTGTGCGTGGAATAGTTAGAGAGGGAGGAGGAGGTTAGAAATTTTAAAAAACAACTAGGCTGCTGCAGAGTGGACTGTTGTAAACTTGTGTGGGTTAAGATTTGAAATAGAAAAGTAGATGTGGACTGGCATTTAGGCACAAAAATATAACGTAAATAAAAGTTGGGTGGCACACACAGTGTACCCATAGGACTATATGTTGCCGTTTCAAAGGATCCTTTTGGGTTAGATTCCTCCACAAGTCATATTAGATGGCCAAGTTATATATTGATCGTACATATTTTAGAATTGGGATGTAACAATTTACTTTCCGTCGAAATGAATATATCTTATATTTTGAGTATATTATATAATATTTTCAAATATAGATACAGCAAATTAATGGGACAAACAATTCCATTAGAAGGATATTACTAATCTAAACCTATAAACTTGTAGGATTTGAATTAAGATACTACATATATTAAACATATAGAAGCATGGTGGACGGAGGAAGACAAAACTTGCTTGTAAAGGAATACCCAGAACTAAATTCAGACATAAAGAATGGCTTGGACCTAAAACTAACTTTTAACAGAAATAAAATAAGGGCTTGGACAAAAAATAATAATTTGGAGGTGCGGGGAATCGAACCCCGTGCCTCTCGCATGCGAAGCGAGCGCTCTACCATATGAGCTACACCCCCTTTTGGTGCTTATATGGCACTAACTAATTGTCATCAAAGGGATCTAAATTGATGATAAAATTACTTAACACACTGATATTTTTTATTCCTAATTTTTATTTAACTCTTAACCTTTGACTTATTTGTATTCAGAAGCAACTTTGTAGTTGTATTCCCCAAGTTTAAAAAAAAAAATGTAAGTCACAAGTTAGTTCATTTCCATCTATTAATCTTCTATAGTTTCCCTCCCTCCAACCTTTCTCTCTTAATTTAATCATATTTAAGTTTTTAACAAGTTTAATTAGGGGTATTAATTGTCGAGCTTTAAGTAAGCGCCTCATGCTTAGGCTCGGTTCTCTAACAGAAAATAGAGTCGAGCTTTGAGACGATTATAAATTTGAGCTTGCAATTGCTGTTCAGCAGCTGAGCATGGCTGCTGCCCTATCTGCATCTCCCATCGGAGAAATTATTAAGTGGGACGGGCTCACCAAGTGACAGTGGTGAGCCGTGAGTCCCCCACCAATAGTGTTATGACATACCATGTTCTGTTTTTTTGTTTCCTTCTAATTTAATCTTAGTGGTGTGCCGTGACACTATTGGAGGGGACTCATGGCTCGCCACTGCCACGTGGTGAGCCTGTCCCACTGAATAATTTTTCCTCCCATCCTGCAGAGTTCTCTCCCAAGTGAGTAGCATTTTTCATTTTTGCCGGAACTATCTTTGTACAGTGATGAATTTGTGATTATTTTGCTTGTTTAACTCGAACTTTTGATTTTTCATGTGTTATTTGCATACTCTGGAGCTATTCTAACTTGCAAATGCGGGTAGAAAATAGAAGTCGGTTTCACTAAAAGATACAATTTTGAGCTTTCAAGTTCAATGATTTGCACTAGTTACAACAATGCACAAGAGACTAGGGACAAATATCCAAGTATAATAATAGTAGCATTATAGATGTTGTACATGATTGCTTTCATAGTCTTCCTGATACCGGAAAATCATTCAAATGCACAGGTGTATGTATGTAGAACACACGAGTAGACATTTTCAGACTAGTAACTGAGTTTATGCTTACTTGCATTACATATATACATTTTAACCCGTAGAATCAATGAACTAGGAAACTTCGATGAGCATTGACAAATTTGGGCCAAAATTCAGCTCGAAGACGCAGAACGAACGTTGACAAGTAATCCTTTGCGAAACTGGACTTTAGGATACGCTACAGGCTCGTCTTGTTCAGCTGATTTCCAATTGTAGTTCAATATGAGATGGTGAAGGAAGATGGCTGTCTGCAACCTCGCGTGCTCAGTCCCGGGGCAGAGCCGTGGGCCTCCGCCAAAGGCCATGAAGTTGTTGGTCTTCATTATTCCAGAAGTGCTCTGAGAACAAAGTAAAACTTAAGTACAAAGTGATATGCCAAGTTTGTGTAGTGTAAGAAAATTTGTTGTTGATTGCATAATGATCAATAAGCAATTTTCTTTATTTTTGACCAAATTAAAATGCGCAAGCTCACCAGCCATCTCCATGGATTAAAAACTCGAGGATCCTCAAACAAGTCAGGATCCAAATGAACTGAAGTCATGTGAGTAAAGACTCTGCACCCACGTGGAATTTCATAGCCTTGACAAAATTATCACAAAGAATGAACAAAATAATCTTTTCCACACACACACACACACACACACACACACATATATATAAGCTTTGATGGTGGCAGCAATAAAGTGTATATGTGTTTTAGCACACCTTTGAATTGGACACTCGTAGTCGCCTTCTTTATAAGAAACCTAGCGACATTGCCAAGGCGCAATGTCTCGTTAATAACCTTCAACAAGAGAGTCGCAAGAAAATGTAAGCACCAATGAACTAAGCAAATAGAAATATGAAACAATAAACCACGGTAACACAAAATTAAAAGGGTCTTGTTTAACATTTTTAATTAGACGAAGAATTTGTGCAATAATTCTCTGCACCAACACTTAAAAGTACAGTGAGCGCCGAGGGGGTAATATAAATATTCTAGAACAACCCCGCAACTCGAATGTCCATTTTTGGATGGACATTTCCTACAACAACACCAACACTCTAGAGTTACAGTGAGGATTGAGGGTTATATATTTATACTCTAACGATTACATGTAAAAAGAAAATGTAAAAGTTTTGCACATAATTTGATGATCTTACACACTGCGTGAACTCCAAACGCTTGTATCCATCCCACGTTAGCTTGCTCGGTCCCTCTTGCGTTTTTGATCCAACAGCTTGAAGGTGTTCTTCCTGACAATGTACATTTACATTTTCTAGTTCAATAGAAGAATTAAACAATTAATAACTACAAGAACAAATCTAGAGAATAAATCTACACCAAGGTTGTGAAAAATCCTAGGCGCTAGTTGGGCGGGCACCTGCCGCCTAGCGCCTAGCCCGCCTAGATCTCGGCGGTTCAAAAATAAATTTTAAAAAAACAAAAACCTAGAAAACCTACTGAAAATTGCAAAAAACTCCATAAAACTCCAAAACATGTATAGTCAGACGTCGGAAGGTCTAGGCGGACATCGGACGGACACCAGAAGTCTAGCGCCATCTAGACGGCCGCCTCGACCGTCTTTTAGAAGGGTGATATACAACGATAAGAAATACAGAACGAAGTTGAAGAAAAGGTGTGTTACCCGTAGTTGTTCTATGGCCTTTGGACAACTTTCAAGGAAGTAAATTGCGAGAGAAATGAGTGTCGAGGTTGTATCTTCACTAGCAGAAATTATTCCTTTTATAAGTGCACTAATTTGCTCGTGCATTAGGCTAGAATTCTTTATAAGCCATCCGATAAAATCGTTTCTTTCTGCATCTTCTCCTGTTCTCAGACGTTCCTCCAACACATGTAGGATGATTCTTATGATATTTTCCTTCGCCTATATTACCAGATGATGAAGAGAAAAAGAGAGAGGATGAGTGCAGAAAGATCAAGTGCTGTAACTCTTAAATCATTGAATAATAGTTAACAGAAATATTTTGACATACTAAGTTACTGAAATGCTTAACCTAAGTACTCTGTATGCAAGAGAATATCCAACTATTTAGAATTCTAATGACAGTTTTAGAGAATTGAAGGACAATAGTAACATAAACCACAAATTTTGGTCAGCAGAAATCATAATTCCTGCCTCAGTCAATAGGCCTGAAGCTCTTAAAAATATTTCAAGAAGGCGAGTATTCTAGAGTTGTAGTAAGGGTTGAGGGTTACATATTTATAATTTAAAATGTCCATTATATTGAAGATCCATATTGGAAAGAGATCTAAATTCACACAAAGGTATACATTTTTTCCTTTTCTAAATCTGCCTAATACCACGTTAAAAATAATTATACAATCAAGTATCGACCTCGATTTTCATTGCATTGTTAGAAAGAAAACAAAATAATATTATGAACTTGGTATACATATCTAGTGAATTGTTTTAATTTTGTATACCACGTTTAAAAATACAATCTGGTCCTTCTAAAATGTAATTTGTCCCTCTAAAAATATACTTTGTCCTTTCAAAAAATTTAGTGAAGCCCCGCCACTGTACGTACCTTGAGAGCTCTATTATATTGTGAACCAGGAAAATTCATCGGAATCGAGGACACTCCTCTCTGATACTTGTAAAATTCGATCCTCAACTTCTCGGTTTCAGCCTCCCCCGGTTCCATACTTAATGCATTCTTAACAATGACATCGAAAAGAAATTTCTTGGCAGCGTCAACAATGGAGACAACCGAGCCATCCTTCCAAGAGGTAATGAGTTGTTTTGCCATCTCGTGAGCATCGTCGAGAAAAGACGTTTGGAGCCTCGAAGTTGTGAGGAAGCCGCCAACGACGATCGACCTGAACTGCTTGTGAACATCTGTTCCGGTATTAATTACTATGTTGTTCTTCTCCCCGAATAGCTTCTTAAGGTGTTGTGGCCAATAGCTCTCGAAAAACTTCATCTCATTTCGCAGTACAAACCGGTTGAGCTCTGGATCCGCGGACATGATTGCCTGTCCTCCTAGAATGTTGGTACTGAAGATCTTTCCAAACCTGTAGATCAAGTTTTTCAAAAATCCTCATGAGTTACTAATTTTTAAAACTCGTCAATGAACTATATAGTAATATGGAGAAGAAGATAGAGAAATGAAAGGAGGCAAAAAGAAACTAGGATTTGGATTTAGACAACTCGACCAGAATTCAGCCGGGTACAAGTTTTCGTTGGAACCCTTCGATCCCGATTGACACAATAGTGAGTGTTTCAAGAAGATTTAGTGTATTACAACCCCGAACTTTTGAAAATATTCATTTGTTACGCTATGATTTTGAAATTTTATGAAATACTAAATGGTGTATTGTTCCCTAGGGTTTCTGAAGGAAAAAAATGTGTTAAAAGTTTTGGTCTATCCATCCTCAGATATTTCACTACTGAGTTGTGCCTTTGGTAAACATTGTGTGTTATATATATATATATATATATATATATATATATATATATATATATATATATATATATATATATATATATATATATATATGAGGAAAATGTACCTAAGGTCGACCTCATTTTCCTCACTTTACAATATTTTTTTCTTGAATGTTTTTTTATGGGATTGATCTACACCATATTGATTGGCAATATACCAAATTTCAAGTGATTATAATATTGTTTAGCCCCCTATCTATCCCTTGCAAAATCGACGGTCTAAAACTTTGCTGCTACACCGTCGATTTTGCAAGGGATAGATAGGGGGCTAAATAATATTATAATCACTTGAAATTTGGTATGTTGTCAATCAATAAGGTGTAGATCAATCCCATAAAAAAATATTCAAGAAAAAAATATTGTAAATATATATATGTGACCTTAGGTAACTTACCTAAGGTCGACCTTAGGTACATTTTCCTATATATATATATATATATATATATATATATATATATATATATATATATATATATATATATATATATATATATATATATATGTTGGGTTTATAGCCTTTTGTTTTAGTTTTTAGTCCCACATCGGCTAGAAAGGAATGTGTATCTCCATATATATGAGTCTTTACTCTTTATGGAGATGCACATGTAGTGCACATGGGTGTGTGCCATGTGGGATTAATTATTAATGGTATAAAGGCTTAATCAACAATTAAAAAGCTGTAAGCTTTTTGCTCTTGGAAATTTATTTCCATAGGAGCTAAGCCCCGTTGGGGCTTAGCGACTCGGACTCGGACTCGGACTCGGACTCGGACTCGGACTCGGGCTCGGGCTCGGACTCGGACTCGGGCTCAAGGGCTCATGAGGCGTAATGTGGCATTTTGTTGGCGCACTTTGCACTTAGCACGTCAGCATTGTGCGCAGCGTGCGCAGCGTACGCAGCGTACGCAGCGTACGTAGAGTGCGCAGTGTGCGCAGCGTACGCAGTGTGCGTAGAGTGCGTATGTGCGTATGGCTGACTGCATATTAGAGCGGGAACGGTTGCAGCAGTTGCTGCATGTTCAGGAGTGGTTCTGCCACTACCCTGAAGTGCAGGCAACTGCTTGGCAACCGCCCCGTGGGCTATATATGCAGGTTCTCTCCTCTCTCTCTGTTGACAGAAGTAATCAGAATTCCAGAGAGAAAACTCTAAGTGTTCTTTAACACAACAGAGTAGTGCGCGTGTTCTTTAACACAAACACTAATACTTTTTAGTACGCGTGGGTTCTGTTACTTCAAACAGAGAGAGAAGAGTACCGCCATTGCCAGAGGAGTTCACCGTCTTCCGAGGAGTCAGAAGAGCAGGAGTGTTCCAAGGTTTTCCGTCAACCTTGCTGGTTCCTGGAAGCTGTTCGCAGAGGGCGAATAAAGCTTTGAGCAACGGTGATCATTCACCCCAGCAATTCCATCTCTCGCCTGTCACCCTTCTGTTGCCTTTAGCAGTTCTGTCAGTATCTTCTTTTTAGAAGGCACTACTGCCAGTTTGCTACGATCACGAAAATCTCTTTAGATTATTCGTGTATTACGATATCTCTTTAGATCTCGTAATTTGCAGAATCCTTCTGGATCTCTGTTGCAAAACCTTCTTTAAGGAATTGCATTTGAAACGTTGTCTTTACAACTGTTTCAGTTTCTGTATTTTCCATCGAAAAGCGTGCCCCGGCGTTTCCGGCAATAACAATCTCAAAGCTTTATTGCTACGATGGAAAATATTAATGCTTCACTCCTCAATACTGACTTTTGCAAATTAGAAAAGTTTGATGGAGAGCATTATCAAGTCTGGAAGAGGAAGGTTTATCTTACTCTTCAACTTAGAGACGTTGATCACGTATTGTTTGAAGAGGAACCTACTGTTCCAGATACTGGGTCTGCTGCCGCAATAACTGCGGCTACTAAACTTCAGGCCAAGTGAAGAAGGGAAAATAGCATTTGCAGGTTGCTTATCCTGAATGCTATGGAGGATTCTCTAGCAGAATCCTACAGTAAGAAACCAATTGCCAGAGACATATGGGAGTCTCTGGAAAAACTGTACGAAGAAGACAAGAACAGGAGCAAAATATTTGTGGTTGAAAAATATCACAAATGGCTCTTTGAGGACGAGAAGTCCATGCTGCCGCAGGTCAAAGAATTTCTGAAGTTGCGACAAAAATTGGAAGACGAGGCTATGCCCCTCCTCGACAAGTTTGTTGTTGGAGGGATTGTCTCAAAGCTTCCTGCTGGGTGGAGCAAGTTCTATGCAAACATGCATAGGAAGAAGTTGGAGATCACCCTTGAAGATCTCCTACAGAAAATCTATGTTGAGGACCAGATGCGGGCTCAACTGAAGGTGGACACACTTTCCAAGCAATTGGCTAACGCCAATCTGGTTCAGACCAAGGAACCAAAGGGAAAGGGAAAGCGTGCAGATTTCCAGAAGAAGAAGAAGAACCCTAACAACTTGAATGTTAAGGGAACTTCTTTCAAGTCAAAGAAATCTAAGGCAAAGATGCCTTGTTTCAAGTGTGGCCAGTTGGGCCATTTCAAAAGTGAATGCACAGCACCGGCCAAGAAATCAGAGCAAGGTGAGCCTAGCAAAGTCTCAATGATTACTGATGTAATTGCTATGATTGGACAGGTTGATGCTGTAGGATCTGATTCAGACTGGTGGGTAGATACTGGAGCCACCTGCCATGTCTGCTCCAGAAAGGAGTGGTTCACCACCTACACACCCACTTCTGAAGCGGTTGTAATGGCGAACCAAGCACAAGCTAAAGTGCTCGGGATCGGGACGGTGGTGTTGAAGTTGACTTCGGGCAAGTCTCTGACGCTTCAAGGCGTGAAGCATGTTCCTGCTATCGCCAAGAACCTGATCTCGGGAGGCCTACTCTGCAATGCAGGCCTCAGGATGGACATCAATGCTGGCCAGATGGTGATGTCTATCAAGGGAACATATTTCGGGAAAGCTTTTTATACCGAAGGAATGTTCAAAGTTCAGCTTGTAAATCAGTCCAATGTAATTAATGTAATTAATGAAGTCGCTCATTCTGCTTATACTCTTGAGTTGTGGCATAATAGGCTAGGACATGTTCATTGTAAACGAATAAACAGAATGTCTAGTCTAGGACTTATCTCCAAATGTGGGGGTAAGGTAGAGAAATGTGAAGTTTGTGCTCAAACGAAGATCACAAGAAAACCCTTTCCTCGGGTTAATCGAAGTACAGATCTTCTGGAGTTGGTACATTCCGATATCTGTGACTTCAAACAGTTCTCTACAAAGGTCGGGATGAAGTATTTCATAACCTTCATCGATGACTTCTCAAAGTATGCGTTCGTCTACTTGCTGAAGGCTAAAGACGAAGCATTCGAGAAGTTCAAGGAGTTCAGAGCCGAAGCTGAGAGGCAGACTGGACAACAACTCAAAAGGATAAGAAGTGATCGAGGTGGGGAGTACAGGTCTCATGAATTCGCATCGTTCTGTAAGGAACATGGAATTGTCAATGAGACTACGGCTCCGTACTCTCCTCAATCAAACGGAGTAGCTGAGAGGAAGAACAGGACGTTGACAGAAATGATAAATTCAATATTGTTGACTGCTGGCCTTCCTAAGTGCTACTGGGGAGAAGCTGCATTGACGGCCACTTATATTCTGAATAGAGTGCCTCATGCAACTTCAGACGTTACTCCTCATGAACTCTGGTTCAAGGTCAGACCTAACTTGAATGTTATTCGAGTGTGGGGGTGTTTGGCGTATGTCAAGCTTCCAGATCTAAAGATTCAGAAGCTTGGGACAAGGACTACAAAGACGATCTTCTTGGGGTATGCCGAGAAGAGTGATGCTCGGAGATTTCTTGATATTGAGTCAAATCATATCATTGAATCTCGCGATGCAGAATATTTTGAAGACAAGTTTGCAAGGCACAAGAATATTGTTCTTCCGGATGTTCCGGAGAATAATGAGGGTGCACAAGAAACTGAAGTCTTCAATGAAGATGTGGTCCAAGAAGATGTTGTTGTTGAAACAACGGTTGAACCAGAACAAGCTGAGCCATCAGCTAAGCGTGTGAGGAGGCCGAAGGATTTCGGAAGTGACTTTGTCACCTATCATGTGGAAGCAGATCCGCTTACCTATGATGAGGCGATGAAGACCAGAGACGCGGTTTTCTGGAAGGAGGCGATTGACAATGAGATTGATTCCATCACCTCAAATAACACTTGGGTGTTGGTTGATCTTCCTGAAGGAGCGAAACCCATCGGATGCAAATGGATCTTCAAGAAGAAGATGAAAGCAGACGGAACTATTGACAAGTTCAAGGCTAGGTTGGTAGCCAAGGGGTTTTCTCAGAAGCAGGGGATTGACTACTTTGACACATATGCTCCAGTAGCCCGGATGACCACCATCAGAATGTTGATTGCTCTCGCAGCAATTAATAAGATGGTGATACATCAGATGGATGTGAATACGGCTTTCCTAAATGGCGAGCTGACCGAAGAGATTTACATGCAACAGCCAGAGGGATTTGTCATCAGAGGTCTTGAAGACAAAGTCTGCAAGTTGGTGAAATCCTTGTACGGTCTTAAACAGGCTCCCAAGATGTGGCATGAGAAATTTGACAAAGTTATAAGGTCAAATGGCTACATGGTCAGCGATACGGACAAGTGTGTTTACACGAAGTTCGCTGATGGAAGAGGTGTGATCGTTTGTCTGTACGTGGACGACATGCTTATCCTAGGTACGGATATTAGATGTGTCACGGAGACAAAGAAATTCATCTCAAGCAAGTTCAGTATGAAGGACTTGGGGGAAGCTGATGTGATCTTAGGGATCAAGATCATCCGGACAGACACTGGACTAGCGCTGTCACAATCTCATTATATTGAGAAAATGATCACTCGTTATGGGTATCGGGATCTTCCAGGGATCGATACGCCGTACAGGTGTGATCTGAAGCTGAAGCCTAATTCAAGGGAAAGCGTCAGGCAGCTGAAGTATGCAAGCGTAATCGGGAGTTTGATGTATGCTACTACTGCCACAAGGCCTGACATAGCTTTCGTCGTGGAAATGCTGAGTCGTTTTACGAGCAATCCAGGTGTTGAACACTGGAAAGCTGTGGAACGGATTATGAGATATCTCAAGAAGACTCAGACATATGCACTGTACTACAGCGGAGATCCGTCGGTAGTGGAAGGCTTCAGTGATGCCAGTTGGTGCTCAGAGGTGGAGAGCGAGAGGTCCACAGGTGGATACATTTTCACAATGGGTGGAGCTGCTATATCGTGGAAGTCGAAGAAGCAGACTATGCTCTCATGGTCATCCATGGAATCTGAGTTCTTTGCACTTGATACCGCAGCCGAGGAAGCAGAATGGCTTCGGGAGCTCATGTATGATCTTCTAGTGGTTGGGGCGCAAATACCGGCGATACTGATATACTGCGACAACCAGGCGACTGCGGCGGTGGCATCAAATGACCTTTTCAACGGGAAGAAGAGGACTGTGCGGTTGAAGCACAGGGCAGTACACGATCTTATCAAGAGAGGTGTTATTGCATTAATTGATGTTCGGAGTCAGGAGAACCTGGCGGATCCGTTCACCAAGGGCCTCAAGCGCCAGCTGGTCGATGACACATCTTGTAAAATGGGCTTGAAGGCATTCTGATATTGTATTACTGTATTCCTACCATGAAGTTTTATGCTATTAGTTCAAAGATTTATCTACTAGGCATCTAGCTTTTGGTTCAAGGGAGGACCACTAATCGGAAGAATATCAGGAACGGTGGGTACATGTTCTATTGGGCATGGAGAGGTTACGGACCTATAACCACTGTTGTCTATTTTCTGCAGAAAACAGGCCCTGTTGGAGGTTGGCTTAAATGCCTTAATGAGTTCTCAGGCATTTGGAATGTCTGGTATGCTTTACAGGAAGCATGGTAGCACAGCACTACAAGGAGTGTGACTCCATGCTATGTGTGGCGGTGACTCCACCATGAGGTTCTCGAAGGAGGTAAAGCCTCGGCTAAGTTAGCCAAGTCACAGCGGCGTAGCACCGCAAATAGGCAGTTGGCCTAATGCTGTATATTGAATTAAAGAGGAATGTAGTCAGCACTACAAAGAGGAGGTGTTCCTCATGTTACGAGTGGCACGACACCACAATGAGGTAAACCCGGCTAGGGATAAAGCCTCGGCCTTGCAAGCCATGTCGTAGCGGCGTAACACCGCACAGAAGCGTAAGGCTTCATGCTGGGTAGTTTGGCACTACAAAGGGGCTAGACCTCATGCTACGGGTAGTATGACACTACGATGAGGTTCCCGGTGATTCGGGGTAAGGTCCTCGGCTTAAGGCCATGTCATAGCGGCGTAGCACCGCAAAGGAAGCGTTGGACGCTTCATGCCATGTCTCTTTAATAAAGAACTCACCTATAGTGTATGGACAAAGAGATATCAGGCCGTCTCTTGAGGGTAAACTTGTAGACGCCCAATATTATACACTGAAACCAGGCTGGCACACGGCCTTAAATGTGCAGCCAGAAGCACATGTAACTACATTATGTGAGTGGAAAGAATTTCAGCTATGATGCAGAATTCAAGGCTTAGTCCATTCTTGTATTATAGTTTGATTTTTGACTCACGTGGGAAGATTCAAGTCTTAAGTGGCATCTATCCTAAAAGCATAATGGACAGTTACTGTGGGGAACACTCGTACTCATATATATAGAGATATGTGGGAGATTGTTGGGTTTATAGCCTTTTGTTTTGGTTTTTAGTCCCACATCGGCTAGAAAGGAATGTGTATCTCCATATATATGAGTCTTTACTCTTTATGGAGATGCACATATAGTGCACATGGGTGTGTGCCATGTGGGATTAATTATTAATGGTATAAAGGCTTAATCAACAATTAAAAAGCTGTAAGCTTTTTGCTCTTGGAAATTTATTTCCATAGGAGCTAAGCCCCGTTGGGGCTTAGCGACTCGGACTCGGACTCGGACTCGGACTCGGACTCGGGCTCGGACTCAGACTCAGACTCGGACTCGGGCTCAAGGGCTCATGAGGCGTAATGTGGCATTTTGTTGGCGCACTTTGCACTTAGCACGTCAGCATCGTCGCTAGGCGCATAGTGCGCTTAAGTTGCGCTCGTTACGCGAGCCACTTGCGCGACCACGTTGTGCGGCCCGTTACGCGAGCCCAGTTACGCTGGCCCAGTTACTCTGCCCAGTACGCGCAGTACGCACAGTGTTCGCAGCGTACGCAGCGTACGTAGAGTGCGCAGTGTGCGCAGCGTACGCAGCGTACGTAGAGTGCGCAGTGTGCGCAGCGTGCGCAGCGTACTTAGTGTGCGTAGAGTGCGTATGTGCGTATGGCTGGCTGCATATTAGAGCGGGAACGGTTGCAGCAGTTGCTGCATGTTCAGGAGTGGTTCTGCCACTACCCTGAAGTGCAGGCAACTGCTTGGCAACCGCCCCGTGGGCTATATATGCAGGTTCTCTCCTCTCTCTCTGTTGACAGAAGTAATCAGAATTCCAGAGAGAAAACTCTAAGTGTTCTTTAACACAACAGAGTAGTGCGCGTGTTCTTTAACACAAACACTAGTACTTTTTAGTACACGTGGGTTCTGTTACTTCAAACAGAGAGAGAAGAGTACCGCCATTGCCAGAGGAGTTCGCCGTCTTCCGAGGAGTCAGAAGAGCAGGAGTGTTCCAAGGTTTTCCGTCAACCTTGCTGGTTCCTGGAAGCTGTTCGCAGAGGGCGAATAAAGCTTTGAGCAACGGTGATCATTCACCCCAGCAATTCCATCTCTCGCCTGTCACCCTTCTGTTGCCTTTAGCAGTTCTGTCAGTATCTTCTTTTTAGAAGGCACTACTGCCAGTTTGCTACGATCACGAAAATCTCTTTAGATTATTCGTGTATTACGATATCTCTTTAGATCTCGTAATTTGCAGAATCCTTCTGGATCTCTGTTGCAAAACCTTCTTTAAGGAATTGCATTTGAAACGTTGTCTTTACAACTGTTTCAGTTTCTGTATTTTCCATCGAAAAGTGTGTCCCGGCGTTCCCGGCAATAACAATATATATATATGACCTCTAGCCTAGTGGTTAAGAGAGATGCATGCGGTCCGAGTGGTCAGGAATTCGAATCTCAGTGGGAGCGATTCCAAAAATAATTTACCTGGTTCCAATATATATATATATATATATATATATATATATATATATATATATATATATATATATATATATATATATATATATATATATATATCTCTTGGATAGAAGCAAGAAAAAAAAAATATATATACACCTCTCGGATAGAAGCAAGTTTGATCAAACTATTGTGTTCTGAGTGGATCCCTCCTATACGTTTGCTGAGAAGGATTCAAGTTGGTTCATTTGCCTACGATCTTGCTATCTTGACATGTCGTGAACAGTCACCCTGATGGTCTGAGCCGAGCCGAGCCGAGACAAGAGTTCTTCCATCTTGTGACGTCATGCATTCGGTGTATTTTTCTAATTCAAGCAATGATTTGTTGGAAGTTGAAA